>VWZS01008407.1:3864340-4366040 GCA_013397075.1 Rhabdornis inornatus | reverse complement strand
GCTGACCCGCGGCACTTGCTGCCCCCGCCCGCCCCAGCCCTGCCCGGGCTCTGCCTCCCGCAGCCCGGATCGCAGCCCTCCGCTGCCGCTGCCGAGCCGCTCACCCGTGCTGCTCCTCCTCTCCCACCGCTCAGCCCTGCGGAAGGACACGCGGTGTTGCTTCCTTACCGCGCTTCTGTCCTGCTGAGAAAAACCTGCAGCTTTGGGTTTGCACTTGTCATCTCGGAGTCCTGTCAGACCTTCAGTACTCCTCGGGGGTCGGTTGACTTAAGCCAGGAGTTCCTGTTCTGACATTTCTGGCGGATCCCTACACATAAAATTTGGTGTCAGTCACTGCAGGCTGGAAATCAGCAATACAGAAGCCAAGAAAAATTGTTACCACTCCATTTAAGCTCCCCTGTAATTGTTTGTACAACAATTTTATCCCCAGAAAAAGCACCATGATGCATGAGAGCATCGGTGGTGAAGTGAATACTTGCTACATTCAGAGATCAAGAGGTGCTGGCCCTTCCTGACATGGAAATACCATCTCTACACCTTTATCTGTGCCTTCCTGTCTTCGTTTTGCATATAGATAGTTGTCAGTTCTTTGGGAACATGGAGCAGCTCTCACATGACATGAAGTGTGATACAAGCAATGTTGTTGCACCCTGTCCTTCGTGTTTCCCAACCAGTTATTAATTAATGCAATACACACATAAACCTGGAACAGGGAATAGCCTTTTTTGTTTAATTGATATTTTATATAAATCTTTAATTCCAGACAAACTGGCAGCACTTCACAAACCACAAGCTGAATCTTGTCAGGTGGTGAGAACTCTAATCTTGATCCAGAAAAACAGTTACGCACATGCCCAGCTCCAAGCATATGGAAGTCTTACTGATTTGTGGGTTTGAGGTTCCTATCCTTCCAGCAAAGAGAGCTGCAAAGAACACGCTTTGCTACAAAAGGACTCAGAAGGGATTGACATTGGTAAAATACTCTGAATGAAAGGTACCAGAAAGTCCACAGGATTTTTAGCTGTCATTTGAAAGACTCTGATTATAGCGTGTGCAAGTCAGCTCTCCTAGACAGGCTGAACTACTGCTTAGACTGTGCAGCCTGCAAAGTGAAGCCAGATTGGATATAACTGTTGTGTGTCAATACATCAACAGCCAGGGCAAAGAACTTGGAGAGATAAGGGATGATTTAAGTATAAGGGCAAACTAGCTGTAAACAAGCAGCAGAAAATGACTGTACCTATTAAAAAGGGAGGACCTGGAAGAGCCTCCCGACAGTAACCCCTGAGACAAAACCAAACAAAGCAGACTTTGTCAGGTGTTGCATGGTGTGATGCATGAAATAGCAGAGGAGTGAATTTGGTGACTCAGCCCAGTTTCCCTGGTACCATAGGATTTTGGCTGGAACACCTCGCTGCAGCAGCTGGGTGAGTAGGCTTTAGCAAGTTCAAACTGCACCTTCTGTCATACCTTACCAGAGCTGCCTTTGTCACTACCTCTGCTCTTCCATCCTCCTTGTCTTCTCATCTACTTTCCCTCTGCTCTGCCTCTCCCCTGACTGTGACACCTCACTTTTTTTGGCAGCTGCACAGCCTGAGGTGTGTGGATGTGCTGGCTGGGAGGACACCTCACCTGCAGTAGCTGGTGGAAGGCATGGGGAGCTCTCTCAGGCACCCACTCATCCAAACACCACACTCAGGTCTCCTGAGCACCTGGCAGGCCAAACAAATTGTTTAACTGGCCAAGTGTGTTCTGCAAACCCAGTCTAGAACTTGCCCCAGTTCCTTCAGTCTGCTTTTTTGTTGCAGGCTTCAGGAAGTAACAAGCAGCTGCACAGCCACGACTCCTCTGAATTCTCCTGCCCTTCTCAGTATTTAGTAGGCATTGTGCAAGCTGTGAATTAGTTTCTGTGATAAGACCTTGAGAACACACTGGGGCTGTCTCCTTTTCTGGAATTCAGAGGTGTAGAGAGCTGTTTGACGTGTCTGACTCATTCCTGTTTCTTTCTTCAGGATTTGCCATGGGACATTGACATGAATCTCAGGTTGGTCATAAGATGATTCAGGAAAGCCCAGAGTTTCCCAAAGACCAAAGTGATTGTACACAGGGCAGGACCTGACATCTTGTGTTAATAAAGGTGATGAACCTTGGTACAGCCCCTCAGGAGCACTCTATCAGATTCCAGTAGTTACAGTTGCTCTTAAGTTCCTTGATCTGTATTGCCTGTAAGCACCATTTTTTTTCTAACTTGCATGCACATCTTCAACATCATGATTACCTCTCTCTATCATACAGCTAGATTACCTCTCTCAGGGGCAGAACTTTGGCCAAATCCCTGTTTTGAAGATAACATACCTTCATAACCATCTTTATTTATTTTTCCCCCTTTTTATTTAAATATAGGAAATTTTGTAAGTCTTCAACTGAAACTCTCAGAAAAAAACCCAGCAGATTCCTCATTGCATTCTTCGGTAGAACAAGGAGACAAACAGTTTAGACCAAAGTTGTCTTTCCCCTTAGCATTTACTGCCAGTCCTTTTTCCAACAGATCAGATAGGATGTCCCTGGCAGGACAGAAGGCCAGCAGCAAGGGGCAAAGGGAGCTGAAGGAAAGATGAGCTCAGGATGAGCCATTAAGAAGGAAATGAAGTAAAATATAGGATGAATGGGCATTGATGAAAGCAATAGTTGTCTGGGACTTAAAGAAAGGATATTCCAGAGCACAGATGAATTTCAGTTTGTATTAGTCCTTTTCTTCCTGTGAATGCCTTTTCCAGGTCTGCTGTATTTCCACCTTTACCCCTGAATGAAGCTCCTGTACACTCAGTGGAGTGCGCCTAGCAGAGGATTGGTTTGTTTCTCTGAGAGTAGTTTCTAATTTTGGTTTTTGACCTCACTTCTTTCATTTACAGCCTAGCACTTAGAAAGGGTCTTTCTGTTTAATTCTAATGTCACTTTCCCAAAAGAAATGTCAGGCACCAAAAAAGAACTTCCATTTCAGAAATAGGGAAGGCCCAGATCTTTTGTAGCCCTGAACCTCAGCAGACAGAGAAAGTAAAGGATAAAGTTAATGAGATGGGAGGAGGTGTAAATTGATTTTACTGGTAGATGATGCAGTTTGATAATAGCTCATCTCCAGGTATACTCTTGAACTTTTTCACAGACAGCAGCAGAACCTGAGACTAGAAAAGACAAATAATACCTGACACCCATAAAGAGAAGGACAAGAGAGGGACCCTACCTGAAACCTTGGACAAAGGCAGAAAGAGTCAAGAGGATCCTGCTTTACCAAGATACAAGTCAAGCTGTCCTGCTTGACAAAGCCAGGCTTTCACATCATTCTGGGCTCACAGCACCAGAGTCATTGCTTCAATAATGCAGTCACCTTCAAGGCATTGAGAAAAAAACATCCATCAGTGCATGAAAGCTGATGAAATGGCTGGTTTCAAGAAGCATCATATGCAGTGGGTGAGGGATTGATTAGTCCCTCAGACACCAAATTCACTTTTAAAGGTTTTAACAGTTAAGGAATGGCATTACAAAACCAATCTATCCTAGAGCAGCTTGGGACAGAGAGGGATACTGTTGCCCAGATGTTCAGTAATAGGTGTCAAGATGTCTGCAGGCACTCAAATACCATGGCCATGAATTTAACATAAAAAAAACCAAGTTGCATGATTTTACTCAGGATGGCCAGAGTAGTTTTCAACTCCAGTTCTTCCAAGTCCACCCCTGTGGCTATCAGCAATTAAGTCACCTGGGTCCCTTCTTTGGAGTGCTTTGGCTCATCCACTGAGGAGTGTTTGCAACCCTGTAAGGAAACAGCAATAACCTGTTGGTGAACATGTCATTACTGTTTGTGGATTTGTAGTTCTGGCTGTACTTATATCTATGGCTGAACAGTGAATATTTCTGAACTGTCAGAAGCTGGCTGGTGTCTGCAAAGCAAGGTCAATGATATGCTTTTGTTCTGTATGAAAGTTGTGGGAGTTAATTTATCAGAAGAAAGGTGCCCCAGGAAAGCCAAGCCATGCTAATCAGAGTCTTGCAATGCTGCAGATGGGGATTAAAATCCACTGTACGAACACATCAAAAACCAAACTCCTTGTGCATACAGTGAGGGAACACATCTAGTTCTCTCCTTAATGGCTCACACAGCTTCCTGAAAACAGATAAAAAACACATCCCTGAAAGCAATAAGGAGCCATGCAGTCATATCTGAGGTATTCACCAAACCAGGCCCAGGATACAGCCTCACCTGATGTGTGAGGAAGTCAGTCTGGGGAGTTAAACCAGTGGTTTTCAATCATTTGCTGATTTGGAAATTACAAGTGTCCACAAGCCACAAGTAAACATCTACCAAGCCCCAGTATGAGATTTTTTACATAATCTGCATCTGCTAAATTTTAAATATCAAATGCACAAAATTGAGTAAAAACACTGTTAAAAAAAAGTAGCGAAGTACATCCGGAAAACTAATGCACGTAGCTATTGGTGAAAGAAGGACAGAAAATACAAGATTTTTTTCCATTTTAAAGCTGACTTGAAGCCATCTTTCCTCAGTATGACTGAGAAAAAGTCACAGAAAACAGCAATCTCAGAACCAAATGTGAGAACAAACCTCAGAAAAAGAATGATCATAGCAATTACTTTCTGTAAATATGTCTCTTTTCCTGCTACAAACAAATTCGAAGCACAAAAAGCTGCTGAAACAGATGGAGGATAACAGACTCAAGTAGTTATATGTGCCCTGGAGTTTATCTGGAAGGGAACTTCCTATAGACTTACAACATCAGTGAGTAAAAAGGAAAGTAACAGAACCAACATACTTGGCTTTAAACAAACATTTGGAAGACTGAATCACAGAATTCTGAATATAACTACTTCACATCTCTTTTGACATAACAGCACCCACATAATTTGAGAACTGGCTTAAGAATTGTGAATAAGGAGTAAAAATAGCGAATTACTGATCAGGAAAAGGTACTTAATATGTTTAAAATGGATCATGGTAGTGCTGTGTTAGAGTTCAGATCAACACTTTCACTGTGATTTAGAAGAGACTGTAATTGATGAAATTATCAGATGACACAGAGAGATATTTTGAATAGCAATGAGGACAAGAAAATAATTCCAAGAGGTGCAGAAAAATCAATTTTAAAAATCAAGTCCTTGATCTATAAAGTAACAAACCTAGTGATTCCTGCTCTCCTATAAATTACATTTTTATATCAGCATCACACTGGATCTCACTTGGGCTCATTCTGGAACATGGCCCCCTCCCCCTTCCCAGTTCCTTCCATGCCTCCACACTTCTTACTTTCCACAGGATTCTCCATATTCCCACCCACAGTCACCACCTGCTTCGGCTAGGGGAGGAGAGCAGCTGCTGTCGCTGGTTTCAGAATCTACCCTGCTTGGTACATTCTATTGTGTTCTTTACCTAGAACACTGCACCTGTGATCTTGACAGAAAATTATCAAAAATCACAGCAGAGTGTAGGACTTGGAGGACAGATTTCTGATGTGAGACTTAAGAGCATTAAACACCAGAGCTAGGTTCTCTGATGCAGCCAGTGCCCATTAGGATGCTCCTTTACACACCCCAGCCCTAGCCCTGGCTTGCGCTCACTTTAGCTCCAGGCACAACTGAGCAACCTCAGAACAACATCTGTGTGACACCTGCAAGAATGTAGCGTGGCAATGTACTCACCAAGGTGATTTTTTTTTCCTAGGCAAGAGTCTTAACTCGTCCCCTATCCGGCTGAGATTTATCTGGCTTGAAGAACCAGTCTCATGTGAACAGTTTTAACTAGGGAATAGGCAAATAGGGATACACTGTCTTCCCACAGGAACAGCGGGAGAGGAACAGAGTTGGAGGGAAGGAGCTAAACGACCTTTGTCATCCCTTCTCTTCATTACTGCACGGTTGTGTCATGTAACCAACAGTACAGTGAGTTGTAGCACAGCCTGCATTTGTGTCGTGGCTCCCCAAACCTGCAGGCTGAGAGCACTGTGAAAGGAATTATTTAGTACTGACGCAGAGAAGAAGCAAGAGAAGTAAAATTAAACCAGGAAAACAACCTGAATATTGGCCCAAAGCTTCCTGCCACTCTGACATAAGAGACCCTAGAAGGATTGCTTCCTGGAGGAAACAATGCCATAGGGCAGAAGAGCAGCCAAGACCGGCCACCAAAGTGGGCCAAGGGTGGCCCAAGGTGAGCAGGGCGGGGAAGGCCAAGGGGAAAGGCCGTGGTTTTACAGTGGGGAGGTGGCTGGAGGAGGCGGAGTGCGGGGCAGTGCTGAGGATTCGGGACTGCCCTGCCAGCTGCCCCTGCCGCGTGTCCCGCGTGTGCCCAGGGAGATGCCCGGGAGTGTGCCGGGAGTGCTCACGGAACTGCCCGGTGTGGCCCGGTGTGCCAGGAGTGCCCAGGGAGCTGCCCCTGTCCCCACGTGCCTCTGTCCCCACGTCCCGGTGTCCCCATGTCCCTCTGTCCCCATCATGTCCCCACGTCCCGGTGTCCCTCTGTCCCCATGTCCCCACGTCCCGGTGTCCCTCTGTCCCCATGTCCCTCTGTCCCCATGTCCCTCTGTCCCCGTGCCCCCACGCCCTGGTGTCCCTCTGCCCCGGGCGCTCCCCTCGGCAGCTCGCTGCGCTCGCACGGCGCCCCCTGGCGGGCCCGGTCCGCGTTCCCCGGTCCCGCCGAGCACTGCTGGGCATTTCCCGGGCATTTCCCGGGCACTGCTGGGCATTTCCCGAGCATTTCCCGGGCACTGCTGGGCATTTCCCGGGCATTTCCCGGACACTGCTGGGCATTTCCCGGACACTGCTGGGCATTTCCCGGGCATTTCCCTGGCTAGGCCGGGCATTTCCCGCGCTCGGCAGCGGAAAAGAGCCCTCGCAACGCCGACAGCCACGGCCACAAAAGCCAGAGAGCTATGACAGAGGGCAGCGGCGCTCCTCTGTGCCCTGAAATGGATTTCGTGCATTCAGGACGGTCAGTCGCGTTTTGTCCATCACCTCCGATGGACTTCAGGGAGCACTCGGGAGCACTGCGAGTTCTTAGACTCAGAGGAGCTGTGTAAAAACCACACTTAAGCCCTGTAAGTATAAAAGAGAGAAGTAGCTTACTGTCCCCTTTCCCTACCTTGTTCTCAGCTTAAATTAATTACATTTATACAGTATTATTTAAATGTACTCCAGGGAACTTTCCCTTTGTGTGTCTGCTGGAGAATATGGCTGACCATAAATTCTTACTAATTTTTTTGTGTGAATCATGCTATTTCATAAGATGTTTTTATGGATGAGATTCTTTTTGTCCAGGTACTCTGAAATCAGCAAAATCAATAGCACACTCATCAATTTATCTTTGCAGTCGTACAAATACTGATACCTTCTTCTCCAGGCAAGGAGATTTGTCAGAAACATTTTGAAACCCTTTTTCCATTCACAAAATTTAAACTTTTTACAAGAAGGGCTTTTAGAAACACACAGTCACTTACCAGCTGGTGGAGCTCAGTAAATAGCAGGAAGATTTGTCCAGAAACATCGCCTGAATTGGAAGGGAGCTGTGACTCAGCCACCTTTATTGACCTTCTGCTTTAATTTCCACAGAAGCTGATGCCTTTGGGATATTGCTGCTTGTTCTCTGCTGACAAAAAGCATTACAAATGCACTGAATTTACTGTGGAGCTGCTACCACCTCGACCTACTGAAGTTCTACAGAACAGGTTTCCTTGGCACAAATGCAAATGCATAACTTCATATAGGACTGCTGTAACAGATGTGGGTAGGCCCACCTATCAACTGCTGAAATTGGTCAAAGCATTACCCCACATCTATCATGAGACCAAATATGAATTATAAACCAGGCATACGTAGACTAAACCACCCAATTCTGATAAAGAACTCATTGAGCTCCAGTGGAAACCTGCCCACTGAGTCCAGCAAGCCTGGAATGTCTCCCCTGTGTACAGGGAACATTTGGTCACTGAGAAGGTATACCCTGAGCATTTCATTTTTAGCATGATCTGGGGGAAAATACTGTAGCTAATGTAAATGAGTGAAATATCATGTGTCGTCTTTTAAAAGCATTTGCAACAGAATTGAGTATTCAACAGGGACACCTGCTCAAAGACTCACGTAAAAGATGTTTTAAACCTCCCAGAATTTCAAACTTTTCTTGGAGACACAAGGGATACTTTCATACTTTCCTCAGCACTTTGAATGCTAAAATGTACCTTAAAATTAAAACAGAAAGGGTTAACCATTTAAATCAGAAACTGAGTTTTCAAAGAAAAATACAAAATTCCTCATGAACAGCTACAACAAATAGGTTATTTAATTTGGGAGCATGAATGTTTCTTTTAGAAATTATGATTTAACTTCTATATGTTCTAGACTAATTGAAAAAAAATATTCTCCTTATACAATCAGTAGAATTAAGAGCTGTCCAGTGTCCTAAGTACTGGAAGAAATTGTGAAAAGCATTGTTCTAATGCAGAAGCAGAGACAGTGATGTGGTCTAATCAAGCATTTAATTGCCAACATATCTTCTTAAAATATTCTGAACTCTCCTTAGACCATTCCTGTGCTAGTAATTTTCTGATTGTGAAACATGCATACTGTTTGGGCTTAACTAAAGAAACCAGGAGGTTTTACTGGGCCACATCACTCTCACACAGCAAAAACATAAAGTGTAGGCTTTGTTCTATGCATACAAGCAGTGCCACAGAAATAGTTAGAATTTAAGCACATACTTTATATTAAAAGCAAATGCTCAACTGTTTTGCAGGATCAAGAGCTGCAAGTCTTAGTTATGCCATGGTTTCTATGACAACTAAGTGTGATATTACATGAAGGATTATGATTTAAAGGAACACACATCTGGTCTTTTCTTCTGACGTGGTCCTAGTTTATCCTCTGTGTACCTTGTGTACAAATCTGCTCATCTTTGTGGGGTCACTGAGCCCATGACCAGGAAGGGCAGGCCACAGCAGACCAGGCAGAAAGAAAGTGAAGTGCACTCTATTCCCACAGATTTCAAGAAGAAATAAATTCAGGCTTGGGGCTGCACTGTTGTTTCAGGCACAGCTGCAGCCCAGGAGCTTGCTGGTAGCTGAGGGCTCCTGCAGCAGCAATGCAGGAAATGAAGTGCCTGGTAGGAAGCAGCAGGTGCTGTGCACCCACACTCTCTTCAGAGCCCTCACTGCCCTGACATGGTTTCCTGCACCCAAACCTGTCCTGGGACTGGGCTCCACATCCTGTTGAAGGCTCGAGCTGTGAATTGTTAACCAAACCCTGGTCCAGCAGGTCGCAGCCCCACAGTCTCCCTCCTCCACCCCAGCAGTGATCTCTGCTGGCTTGCTGCTCCTCTCAGCCCTGAGCTCTGCAGGAACTCCACTTCCCCCCTGCTTTCTGATTAACTTATTCTCCATTTGGCCCAGTTGGGAACATGTTTGATCTCTTGGAGATACACTCCAGCTATCTCCATGGTCCTCAGTGATCTCTGCAAACATAACCAGAAAAGTATTTTCATCCCTTGGGAGCAGGTGCCAAAAGTAATTCCATATGACTTAGTGCTAAAAGCCAGCCCAGACTAGCTAGTTTGGAACAGGGTAGGAAATACCTGAGAAAAAGCAAACTCTCTGCCTGTCCTTGGTGTAAGAACAGCAGCCTGCTCTTTAATTGAGAGTGCCTAACCCAGTTCTGCAGCCCCGCAGCAGCCAGGAGGCTGCAGCATGTTCTCGTGTGCTGCTGCCCAATTCATCTGGGCAGTTCAGCCATTTTGGGTAGGAATATTTTCTCCTCCGTCTCACTGTCTCATTTCCAGAGAGCAGCCTGGCTCTGGGCTGCTGCTGTGCATTCAGGACACACTGATTCACCTGCTGCTTTTACAGGCAAATGACTGCCAGTGTTGCAAATTTGTTCAATGGCCCTTTTAAGTACATGGCTGGCTTTGCAGCAAACAGCTCCCTTTAGATTAGGATAAATGCTTTACCAGGGAGATTAGTGCCACTGCACTTGTGAAGTCATGATATTCCCTACAAATAAAATCAGTGACTATAAATAGCCAGAACATCTTCCATCCTATGAGATTATGAGCTTCTTCCTTGCAAAACAGATGAGCTCATTGAGAGATAATTTTGTGATAGCCAGATAGCTTCAACATAAGATTGAGCCCATCATCATTAGTCCAATTAAAGCTCCTTTTTATACCAGTAAAATAATTGATGTGCTGATAAACTGCTTCGGTTCATTGTTACTGCAATATCCACAGCTGCTCTGAACACATCCATGTAATCAATATGGCCCACTAAAAGGTTTCTAAATGAGTTAACTCTTCCAGGAATCAGCCAGATTTCTGAGAGACTATCACGCTTTTTGTTCTGTGTTTCTTTTATTTACAGAGGCATTAAGTCCAATCACAAGCTGATCACACACACTCGAGCAGAGCATAATATGAATGTCGCATGCTATTATTGTAATGGAAGTTGAGCAAGAGAACCTGGCCTTGAGGCTACATTTCCCATATTAAAAAAATACCTAAGCTAACCTGCATCATTCTGACAGAACTAGGTTAGGGAGTGCCTTGTGTGCAGTTCCACTGGCAGAGCAGGATGTACCGTGAGGGATGGCAGAACAGGAGCCAAGACAGGCAGCTCTGACTCCAATTCAGCAGCAGCCAGAGCAGCACCTCCCAGGGCAGCACATCCCAGAGCAGCCTCAGCAACGTGACCAAGAGGGCCCATTTCACCACCATGCCAAGCTGCAGCCAGCACTGAAGGAAACTGGGGCTCCAGGCTTCCTGTTCCTCATTGGTGCCACTGCCCCCAGCCCCTGTGCTGCGCTGTGCAGCTCCCAGGGCAGCTGAGAAAGGAATTCTTGTGTAAAGATGTGGCTGTAGGCACAGCCAACAGGTTCCTGCCCTGCTCCTTGGGATAGATTAGAAGCATTCTCAGGAGCCACAGAAAATCTGTCTAAATGCCTAACTTTACTGCAGGTCCAGAAGAAACAAATCTCTCAGATCAGCCTCTCCCTGCCCTGCTTCAAGGGAAAGACTGTGGGGAAGAAAAGCCTGCACACATTTATTAAGGGGCTTGGAGCTTCTGTTATTGGCTGCAATTAAAAGCCCCAACTAAAACTGCCAAAGCCTTTTAGAAGTTTTGTTAACCTGCTACGAGGCAAATGCTTGAACTTCAGACTTACTCATCCACAAATGTCGTTTTTGAACCACCTACTTCATGCACTTGCCACCTTTGGGAGACAATAGTTTTGAACAGCTGCAGACACCCATGCAGAAGCAATTGCTTCCTCCTGATGCCTGCAGCATTCCATGAGAACTTTGCAGTGTGAAATGCAACTGCCCAGTCTCCTCTCAAGGTTCACTGCAGGCAGCCTCACACCAAGCACTAATGCTGGGTGCTGCATATGCACTCCAGGAACTACAGAGAAGTATTTTTCACACTTAGAAGTAGTCCTCACATGCATACAGCTCATTATGGGGGCTAGGCAGTGACCTAAACAGAGCTTTTCAGCTGTTTGTTGCTATCTGCTGCTGATGTTGCCACTAGAAATGCAAAAAGGCAACTTTGCATTTCCCCTGCTGAAACACAAACCTTTAATGAGTTTATTTTGAATTGTGTCTCAAAGACCAGGCAGAGATAGGTAGTAGGCTGCACAGCTTTAAACAACTTGTCAAAATCCTTTTAGGAAACAAAATAGCATACATGTTTTGAGGGGTTCCCATCTGCCTGAATTTCTAATTTGATTTTTGCAGCTCACACAGCTCAGATGGGATTTAGCTGAGAACACATAACCTGAAGCTGGGTCCCTGAAGTTTCCTTCATACCAGGATGACACCTGCACAAGAAAATTCTTAAGCTACTGAGCTGCAGCTCAGGCTGCAGGTCTCCTCTCTGCCTTCCTCAGATAAAGAAGTCACCCAGCCCCAGATGCCAGTGCTCCCAGCCAAGGTGCTCCCGAATGTGCCAAGTACAGCTGCAGGGGAGCAGTACTGAGCTCTCCAGACTGGCTCTGCCTCTGGCCACCTCAGCCCTCCACATTCCTGCTGGTCCTGGAACCACATTTTGTTAGTTGGTTTAGTTTGGTTTAAAATCCCTTTGGAGGTTGTTTACAAAGGTTCATGAGAAGCACGAGGCCCTCTTGGAAAGGGTGGTGTGCCCAGAGGCAATGAATTCTACATTGCTTCAGTTGTAGAACTCCACCTTAGAGCTCCCATCCAGGGAAGGCAGCTGAGGATAGCTGCCTCTTCCAAAGAAAGATCTTCTGGAGCCTAAATCACCCCTTGATGGTTTGAAATTTCCAGTGGACCACATCAGTCATGGTGAAGTGAGAAGCAGCACTTACACTCAACCTTTCATCAGGAAGTCCAGCATCATCTGTGTTGAGGATACCATCTTGTTTCAAAAATCCCACATCTGTTAGAATCCTTTAGGCTCCTATTATAGCATACAGTGACTAAAAATAATTGCTTGTTTCCTGGGGTTGCTCTGTGTGCCTGGCAGCATTTTGCAGAGTTTCACTGTTTCCCCAAGGCTGTCAGTCAGTTTTCCCTGTTGTTTGTGTGGGCTTTTCACACACAAAACTGAAGAGGAAAATAAAAAAAAAAACCAAAACGGGAAAATGTGATTATAATCCACTTTAAACAGCCAGCAGGGGGATGTGCAGGACCAAGAACTCCTCTGGCTTTTTGAAGAAAGCGAATGCATTTCACATTTATGCCTAGTTAGCTGTAGAAAATATAGTCTCTTTCTATAACAAAAGAGCACAAGTCATCAGCCTATCACTGTCTCTGGCAATTTCAAAATCAGCTGAAGAAGCACAATTTAATCTCTACTGTTTAAATTATATATGGCTATGTAGGTTAAATGAGCATAAGAATTCACTTACCAACTTCTGCCTAGTACTTACATTTTTAGAAACACAAACTGGGTAACATGTTGCTCTTCTTGGAAAAAAGTAGGTAGTTATCAAGGCAGGAAAGCCAGAAAATTTTGATTCCCCCCCACCCCAAGTAATTGATAATTAGCTCTATTATTCACAGATCTTTGGTTTTACTTCTGCTGATTTAACCAGTTGTGGGCTTCAGTCCCCAAAGGTGAGATCGGCACCCACTTGTAGCTTTTCTGTCCCAGCAGCTCAAGCTGCTCCTCTAGACACGATCTGATCCAAGAGGCTGCACCTGAGAGCTGAGGCAGCTCCACGGCCCTCAGTGGAAGCAATTATGGAGCAATTACTTCATTAAGCTCCTCGCTGCTAATATTTGTCACCTTTTACACAAGAGCTGCTTTAAGAAAAACCATCCAGGACATGTCGAGCTCCTATCCATACGGGGATGGAGCTCACAGTATTTTTTGTGAATGTCTGTGAGCACACCTGGTGTTTAATACAAGCAGCTTTCTTCACACACCGAGCCAGGTGTCATCCACATCGAGTACGTGTGGTCCTTCACAGGGCAGGGAAAGCTGCAGGAACGAGAGGGACAGAACACGGTGATGCCTCCACCAAAGGACTTCTATCATGCTGCATCACTTTCTGTGTGCAGCAGCACGGGCAATCCGTGCCGAAGAGCTGGCCAGGAGATGGCGAGAGAGGAACGCTTTTGGAAGCACATCGCTAACCCTAACCCGCACCCCCTCGGCAGCAGGGCAAGGCCACATCCATCCCACGGGACACAGGCATGGAGAGCAATCGAGCTGCTTCATTAAAGGGACATTTCTGCTCTCCAAATCCTGTTTGCTCTGGAAATCTGAAATTTTCTGAAAATCTGTAAAACTCGAGTACAAAAAGGAAATAACATCTGCAAATCTTTTGAGGCAGAAGGGGAGAAAATAATTATTAATATTCTGAGGACACCGTGACTGTATCTCAGAAGGCTGTGCAGACACTCCACTCTTTGGCAGGTATCTCTACACAAGAAGCCAGTGACACTCAGGTAAACCTGAAGCATTCTTATATCACTACAGCTAATGTGGGTCAGTGTTCACCCAGAGGAGGTCAGAACCCTGGACATTCAAAGATAATTCCTTACATTTGCCACAGTTATTTTCTTCTCTGACCAAGCTGATGTGCAAGTTAAGAAAATACTCCTTGAATTAAACTGAACTATTAAGTTTAAGCAAAGAGTTCTATTTCTAGACAACAGTTCCTATTAATTTAAGTCACACTAATTTTACTATTCAACATCTTGGGAAAACTATATGGTATTTCCAGTATGGGATTAAATGTTTCTGATAATTTTAGTCTTCCTGAGAATCTACAACATACTTTGTATTCTGAAAAAGCACCTAGAAATCTGTTTTTCTGAGGTTCATAAAGCCTTCACCTGTTTTCCAGTATTTGCTTTGGCTCAGACTAAAGTCAACCAGGGAATTAATTCTGTATGATAGCCAGATAGAGTTGTGATGGAGTGTTACCATCTGAGTGCAGCACAGGATGGTTTGATGAACAGTTTTCAGTACAGGTCTATTGGCAGTGGTTACAATTTAGTGTAAAAGGAAGGTATACTCACTTTGATGTTCCAAAGCTAGTCTATTCCATTTTATTAAACTTCCACATTTTCACAGGGGAAAGACTCAGTTTGGTGAAGCAGTGCTGCTCAATATTTATCCATGACTTCTTTTCCTTTTAATTTCCATTAATTTCACTTTTCCCAACACATTTTCAACTAGGAACACTGGAAACTATTTAAATCTGTCCTCCTCAACCCTATGTATGTATCTTGTATATGCTAATATCTTAAATGCTCAAAATAAGAAGGACTTTATAGGAATAATCCACATTATCTGCTAAACTGGAATTTTCAACATCACTTCTTCAGTTACTCACCCAGCTGAGTGGCTTTGTGCTCCATCTGGGCCCTTTGTCCATGCACAGAGATCCAGATGGCCTCTGTGAGTCCCAGACCTGGCACTGCCAGTGCTGCCCATGAACTCAGGGTGCCACCCGGGTGAGAAGGTGCCCAGCTCCCTGCAGGAACAAGCCCAGCAGCCCTGAGAGCTCCCTGCTTTGCAGTGGGCTGTTCCTAAACTGCCTGACACTTTGGGATGGTGTTGCCTGATGGCAGGTCCTGCCAAGTCCTGCTCTAGGGAACTTGACCAGGGTAGCTTTGGGTCTCTTGGAAAACAGACAGAGCCACTCATCTCCAGAGATTATATGAGACGTAAGGCAGTGTTACAGACTGTGTTTTCCTCTGTACATCCAGTGTTCACTTTGGTACCAGGGATCCATCTGTCACACTCAGGATGGAGCCAACTGCTTGGCAGGCTGCTACAATGCTCTTCACTTTTGTTTGCTACTAACCTTCTGCATTCATGATTTAGCTGCTGATTGACTATGGTTTCTTTTGCAGAACATGGCAAGAAATACTTGGAAAACACCCTCTCAATGACATAACTACACACTATTTCAAGTGGGTTTTTGTCAGTACTACCTTACATAAGCTGTCTGCAAATATCCCCAGCTTCCTCCACAGGGAAACTCTTGTAAACACATTTATTTGTAGAAAATGACAGAGATAGACATGGGAGATTCATGCTAAAGACTCTTCAGTCACACACTAGCAAACAGTTAAAAAAAGAACCTCACCGAACACACAACTTAGGTAACCAGTGGCAGAGAAAAAAGCACATGATCAGCTGTGAGCTACAGAGAAGGAACAAAGTCCAAGAGGAAAGACTGAAAATAGCCTCCAGGTAGGTTCTCTGGGGAAGTTCAAAACTCCATCCTTATCAGCAGGCACCTAAGCACCTTTAAAACACTCCGAGCGTTTTAGCAATTCACCTCAGTCAGCCTGTGGTTCCTCTTGGCTAGTTCTTAGTGGCTGAGTTTTGCACACACACAACCCTTGCCATGGCTCTAATGTTGCTGCTCTGTGGTTAACCCAACCCTTCACAGCCACCAGCCATCCCATACCATCCTCTCCTGGCACTCTCCACACCTGACCTTGGAAGTGTTTTAAGGCAGGAGTAGGAGGCAGTCCTGCACTGCCTCAGCTGTGCTGTTTTTATTGTCTGCAGAACAAAGGCAGCAGGGCCAGGGTTTGTGGGGTGCAGGTGGCACTCCTCAGGGAGACAGCTGGCTGTGCTCCCCAGCCTCTGCCCTTTGACAGCTCCTCTCCTCTAAGTCCTTCAGAGGAACAGATGGCTGGGAGGCAGCTATGAATGTGTGCCCAGGAGAGCAAACACCCAGGCATGCTGAATAGCACCTGCTCATAAGAAGTTTAGGAAAAAGAAGTACAAATGCACCCTCCAGCAGAGAAAACATAATGAGAACTGATCCGAAATACTGATGCTGCAATGAAAATTCCCTACTATAGCTGATAATCTCTTCATCTTATTTCAGTATGAGTCTTCATTTCCTAATAAACAGAAGGTGATTTCAACTCCACCTATTCCCTGTACATCACCTCTTTGCCACAAGAGTGCATCCTTGCA
The DNA here is from genome assembly GCA_013397075.1 of Rhabdornis inornatus. Lineage (NCBI taxonomy): Eukaryota > Metazoa > Chordata > Aves > Passeriformes > Rhabdornithidae > Rhabdornis > Rhabdornis inornatus. The sequence goes on along the minus strand of VWZS01008407.1, from coordinate 4,349,583 downwards.
GCTTGCACCAGGCACCCCCTCTTGCTGCAGCATCCAGGTACCTTAAATCCTGGGTCGCCTTGTACCAGCAGCCCTGAGCACAGCCCCTGATAAGTAGCCGTTTGCAAATGCTTAGTTTGATATAAGATCTGTTTTATAGCATAGCAAATCAATGGGATGGTAAGAAAATGCCTTGTAACTAGGTTTAAGATAGGTATTGTATATTGGCACACTAACAAAACACTGCTAGAAAAACGCTATCCAAAGCAATATTGCAATGTCCAAAGCAATATCTCTGGCAAACTTTCTTAAGATTTTCTTGCCATATTACCATTTTCCCTAATGTGCTAACAACAAAAGAATAACTACCCTAGTAGTTTAACTCACAATTCCTTACCAGGTAATGGCTATGTCTTTGTCAGCATTGCAAAAAAGTGATTTTGTAAATTAAACTTCTCAGCAGATGATCTCCAGGCATGTCTCTAGGAATGGGAATGAAGGTGAATAGAAATAACACAGTATCTGAAGTGTACTCTTGATACTACCCAAAGTCTCACACACCCAAGACTACGAGGCTTGTACAAAAACCAGGCAAACGGAAAGCTGATGAAAACAGAAGGCTCCTGAAGTTTCCCCTTCTAAAACAACCTGTTCCATCTTTTTGTGGATTTTGACTTTCCCACCTGGGCTTGTTCACTCCTGTGCTTGCCCTGCACAGTTGGGTACAGAGCTGGAAACATAATGAGAACACTGAGTATTTCCTACTTTGGTCAAAGCACATTCCTGCTGAGACCCTGTGAATTAGCAGGAGCAGCATGGCTGACCCCCAGACCCCCAGACAGGCTATTTCATTTCACAGACATCTTCCTGGAACTTCACAGCTCTCTTCCCAGAAACCACTCCCTCTGGGAATGATTTTATACTTTACAGAAGTAGATACATCACTTCTGATATTTCCACAATTTCTCCATGATGACTGCCCTGTAAAAACACCACTATAAGTAATCCCTCACAATCCCATTTCAGACATAAAGGCTCTAGAGATTATACAGTTATTCCTGATAATTTTTTCTGGGCTGATAAACAGTTGCACTGTTTTATTTACAGCCACACTGCGCTGTTGGACTCTTTGTAAGGTCTCACTCCCTGATACTTTGGAGACTGAAGCTCTGCCAAAGCCACGGGCACCCAGACAGCTGGGTCACTGCCCCAGCCTTGTCACACACCCTGCACGTGGGACCTCACAACTGCCACACGAGGTCACGGAGTCACAGAGCCTGCTGGTGCCTCCCTTTCATTCCACCTGTCATCTGTCTCATCTCTTTAGACTGGGAGCTCTGCAGAACAAGGGTTTCTTCTTACAGAAAACTCCTTCAAGATCACAGGTGTGGTTTGTAGACACAACTGCAGCACAATGGGGAGCACAAAAGCAGAGCTGAGCTATTGTCTGAGACTGTCCCCAGCATGAAGCTGGGGAGGCCCAAGAAGTGCTCTCAGAAGGATGTGTCAAGGGCAGAATTCATCACAAACAAGATTGCTCATCTGAACGTCTAAAAGCAAATGAGTGTGCACATTACAGTCATTAAATTCACTTAAGAGGCAGACAACTCATGTGATACACACAGTTTTGATAAAGAACAGACAGTGTAGTCACTGAAATTATCTAACTAAAAAATACTAGTGGCTGTTCTAAGTTTCTCAATGACCTAAAAGGATTTTTGTTTTCAACTTCTTAAAAAGGAAAAAAAATGTTTTTGCAGAAGAAAGGAGGATTAAACAGGAAGATGCCCTTGGTTAAACAGATTCATGTCAGAGAAAAATACTTATAGTACTAAGTGGTGGTTATAAAAATGGAACAGTCTTGGATGTGATAAGAGACGCAGGATATTGTGTGAAGTGGTGGCACTTCTACTAGCAAGAAGGCAACAGTTCCTGGATAAAAAAGCAAAATAGGGCAACAGAGAACAGCACTTAAAAAAACACTACAAAAATCCCAAATTTCTCATAGGTTGCAGAGGCCACTACTAGAAAATATGAACAGGAATCTGATCCCAAAACAGATATAAATATGTCCCAAATCTCACACAAGCAGCTGATTAGTACCAGCCCTGGGCAAGTACCAATCTGTCCCCAGAACACGAACTTAGACCTGAATAGAAAGCTGGCCCTGGGCTGGAGAAGACAGCTGGCCAAGAAAGGCCAAGGTGCAATAGTTTTATTGAATTCTTGGACTGAACATCTCAGTTCAAAAACTCTGAAACTGTGACTTTTCACTCTCAGCTGACAGGTTCTCCATCAGCAAAACAGCCAAAACAGCCAGTGGAGGATGAGGAGGTACTCTAAGTTTAGAGTAGTCTGATTAGCAAAAGGAGGATTTCCTGCATCTCAGCAATGAAGAATCAGCTGCTACAGCTGTACCTGACAGTTCCTGGGTTTGGACTTTAAGGAATCAGGAATTATTATTATTCTTTACTTTTCCCCCACATCACTAAAGGATCAGTTAATCCACAACAGCTTCTGGTTGTATGCCTGAATGAGCACTCTCAAATGGAAAGTTTCTAACACTGAGGTTGATCCCTTTGTTTGAAAGAAAACTTCCTTCCTAAAAGTCAACATGAAGAAGCACAGTTATGTTCTCCCTGCATGCCACCAGGCACTGCTTACCACCTCTTTTCAAAAATTTCAGACAATAGGTCAGATCCTGCTTTCAGGCATATGTGATTAGCTGGGGATCAAATTAATCACAGGTGAAAACATAGCCATGACAACCAGGTAGGTCAATGGGAGTGCTCATATCTGTCTTTGGAAGTCCAAACATAGGTAACATTGTTTTCAAAACACAGCCTTAATTTTCCCATACTTCTAGTAAGCTGACGTATAGTCTGCTAAGCTATTTTCCATGATTTACCTGTGGGAGAAAATGTCACACAGAGGGACAGGTTTCATTTTTCTACCCTCTTCTGGGCTCCAAAGACATCTGAGAGAAAATGTCAATTCCACTCATTTTCTGCAATATTGCTCATTTGTGAGCAAAGACAGACACCCAGCAACAGGCAAGTCAAGAACATTGGTGCATGAAAGAGGGACCACTGTGACCTGTTCTTTGGTCTGGGTATCCTGCAACACCACTCTGTTACTACAACAAAATTTGTTTTTATAGCCACTGCTAAGAAGTTCTGAGCTGCCCCTGAACCTGCAGAGTGGAAGTGGCACAAACTTTGACAGTGACATTACCTGTGGAAATATCAGCTGGATATGGCTCCTGGTTTTCCCCATGTCAGAGCTGGGGGAGGAAGCTGAAGATCTCACACTGGACTGTTTTGGGCCTGGTCAAAGGGACAAGTGATGGGACAGAGTACCAGGTTTTTGCTGGTGCCATTGCCAGTGCACATGGGGCAGTTGGTGTTGGGGTCAGTGACTCTGGGTTTTCCCTTGGCTCTGTCCCACAGCTGTGCTGGGCTTTGGTGTGCCAGGAAGCCCTCGGTGCCTGTCAGCAGAAACCCCTAGACAGATCTGGAGAGCCTCGTGCCAGCTGCCACCTTCCTGCTCCCCTGGTCTTAGGAAAGCCATGGAAAACAAGAACTTATGGGTCAAGAGCCTCCACTGCCAAACAATACAGTAGGACAATTTGTCCTCGTTGTTCAGGCTCACTCTATCAGTGATTGCTGCTGGTATCTTTTATACCCAGGTGGATAAAGGAATGACCTAGCAGCAACCAGGGCTCAGAGCTGTTTTTCCCTTGCAATAAAGGTTTAAGAGGCCCAGTCCTCCTCCAACCCCTGCAGCAGGTGCTTAAAACAGCCGGCAAGTGATGAGTCATCCCACCAGCAGCAGCAGAATTGTATTCATTATTAACCAGTCCCCGGGGTTCTGTGCTGCTTGGAGATGGCCTCCATCTCCTCTCAATCACTGAACACATTCCAGTTCAGTGCAGTTAATACAGCTCAGAGCACAGATCTTGTCCGGAAGAATCTCTCACTTACTGCTCTTTTTGTGCAACCTCCTCCCAGCCTCATGTTCCTTCACCAGCCTTATAACCTCCTGGCAATGGTTCAGCTCTTTTTCACTTTAAAAATTCATCTGGTGCTCACTCAAAACTGCAGCCTGATGTTGTCCCAGAGAGCAGGCACTGCAGGTACAGGGAGCTTGTGTTGTGTGGCACTGACCCGACAATGCAGCTCATCCCTTTTATGAGGTGCAGCCTTTGCAGGTCAATTAGGTACATTTACCAATGAGTTGATTTCTCACCTTCTAGCTGAGAATATGTAAGGTCCAGCCATACAGAGTGGGAATAAATATCCCTCTGGCCCCACTGTCCTGGATCTCCTGGTGTCCAAGCTAGATGCTCAGGGAAGAAGGCAAGAGGGAAAGTACCAGCCCCAAATACCCTTCTACAGACTGCAGCTCAGAGACTTCCTGGCTTTGAGGTATTTAGTGGTGCCTAGACAGTGTGAATGTCTTTCCCACAAACTCGTTCATGGAAGTCTTTGGCATCTGCAATCCTACAGCAATAATCCCATAGTTTATCCACATGTTGCAGTAACCCTCATATTCGTTTCCCTGTTGTGGACCTCCCACGTGAGGTTCACATCACCAGAGAAGACAGTGATAATTGCTGCCTCATCTGGCAGTGACTTCCCCCAAGATGCAGGATGAAATACAGAATATCTCTGGAACTCTGCTTTACCTGGGTCAGAAAAGCAGTTAAAACAAGCAGGCTTTTCTAGGACATCTCTGGATGAAGAGGTTTGTAATGTGCCATGAGGTGACCTCTGGTTATAGCCTAACAGACAGGCAACAAGGTCAAACCACCAGGTCATTAAATGGTAGGTTTTGCAATGCACTAATCTGAGCAAATACTGAACACACATTTCCAAGGAGGCCTGGAGCTCCTTTCTGATCCTCCCTATTGATCCCAGGGTAACTGCTATTGCAACAGTGCTCTTACACCACCATCCCCCCTCAGGGAAATAGCTAAACCCCTCTTGTGCCCTCATCCAGCATTTCTGGAAGGAAGGTGTACACTGAATATTTGCAGTGGCCGCTTAGAAAGCAGTGCAAGTCGGAAGGGATTTAGAAATACTCAAAATTAAAGACATTTAGAGAAAAATGTCTATTACATGTTTGCCAAACATAAACAAGGTTTCCTGGGAAATGTTTTGAGTTTTCATTGCAAACCACAGTTGCTTAAGGCAAAATTGTAAATACAAGATTTCAGAGTGTTTCCCCTCTCCATTTTTGACAGAAATATGACTGCATAGAAATCTTAATAGAAAGATTGTTTCTTTAAGTTTACTAAATCTTTGGTAAAACTAATCTTTGCTAAACCAACTCAAACAACCCTTCTGAAAAACCTTTAACAAACAGAAATGCCAAGAGGTCATGAGAGAGAAACAAAAATGAAAATTTTGCCATTTAGAAGACTTGATGAGTTAAAAAGAAGATAGAAAATGAATTATGGAAGAGAGAAAGAACCAGGAAGATATCTTTAAAGGTAGAATCCTATAGGAAATCCAGTGTCACTCACAGGGCTTCCAAGGGACAGCTCTGTGCTTGAGCACCTTGGCATTGATTTATGTGAACAAGGAAAGGAGCTGCTGCTACTTCTCCTGGTGCATTTCCAAATTGCTCTAGTTCACTTGAAAATTCATTGGTTGGGTCTTACCCAGGCAGAGCAGAGCAAACTGACAGTGAGGGCATTTATTCTTCAGGGCTCTGGACAAAGCCAAAGTGCTTCAAGTCTGCCTGAGAACCAGGGAATACACATTTTGTAGATTATGACTCTGGAAGAGTTTTCTCCAAAAAAGATAAACATGGATTACTCCCATGGAGTACTCAATATTTCACAACCACAGCTTCTTCCTTAACTCATTTCTGTAACAAAACACAGCAATGCACTTCAGTGGATTGGTGTTTGCCTGGACTGAGTCCATGAACTCCAGCCGAAGCACTAGCAAGTGTTACTACTTGTGCCCATTCTCTATCCACATATTGTAAAGAATTCTTGGGATGTGGGTCTGTATCTGCTGGAATACAGCATGAAAAGAGAGTATTTTTCTGATAGTTTTGGCAATATTTCTCCACACTACCAATCCTGACAGGAACTTTCAGTTGTCTCCCAGACTTTCTCACAACTTCTTTATGTGCAGCTATTCTTGAGTCAATGCATTCTTCATGATCACACAGGAGACAGACTGGCAAATACCCTGTATGAAGCAATCAGCTGCAGTAACCATGCTCCTAATGTAACATGACAGCTCTTCACTCAGTGACTTTGCAAACGAAGCTCTGCTATTTAGAACTGTTCTTTTTATTTTTATTTTGAGCTTACACGGTAAGAGATTATGCCTGAATTGTCCTCAGGCTAAATGAACACAAAGTCTGTGTGCAGCTGGAGCATACAAAACCTTGTGTGGCTCTGTTTTCCTCTGGGTGAACTGGGAATGACACCTACCTAGCCAATGGAATCCAGCTTGAGCAAAGTGAAATCTCTCATGATTTTACCCAACTTTAAGTTATAAATATTCAGAGTATAGACTCACAGAGTCAGGGGATAGTTTGGGTTGTAAGAGACTTTATAGGTCACTAGATCCAACATCCTCCCATGGCCAGGGACACCTGCCACTAGACCAGGTTGCTCCAAGACCCATCCAAGCTGGCCTGGAACACGTCAGGAATGGGGCATTTACAGCTTTTTTTACTTAAACCGTGAACAAGAAAAGCTTCATTGTCTTGGATCCAAAAATCTACCACCTTGCTCCACATACAAAAATCTCAATTATGACCCTATGCTGTAGAAAATAGTAATGTATTTATATTTTGCACAATAAAAGATGGGGGGAGATTAAACAGAATGAGCAAGAGGAAAATACCAAAGTAATTGAAAGAGAGAAATAAATCTCATTGCATCAAATAGTTGTGATAAATGTAAGATTTGAATGCAAAAAGAAAACACTCCCCCATCTATGGCTCAAACTGAGCTGCATTTGCAATGTGGTGAGTGAGCAGCATGTCAAATCCAGCACAACTCAGGCTGCACTTTCATTCCACATCATTTCCCCAGGGAACAGCAGTGACAATACTCCTCATCTTTATGCTTATTCACAGCTCTTTACATGCACCTGCCTGGTCTCACAGGACTGCCACAAATCAGCACACAGTTCATTTTACCAGCTGGGAGAGCTCACAGAAGTTTCTGAGCTGGGCACAGCAGCCTCCCTCACTGCTGGGCCAGTGCTGCTCCTGTGGACACACTGATGCTGCAGGCCATGGGCAGGGCAGCTTTCCCAGCTCAATTCCCAGGGCACTGCAGAACCTCACACAAGCTGCCAAGTCCCTGAGGAGCTCCATGCTGCCAGACCTCAGTCCTACCACCACCCACAGGACAGAACTGGAAGCCAGCCTTGGGATGAGCCTGTAGGATTGGACTCCTTTGGCATCCAGAACACACTACTCCCAAATCTGGGAGAGAAGTGAACTGGAACAGGAAGCTTTGGCTGTACCCACACTGAAACTTTCCTTCTCAGTGCTTTCTGCTGCCTGATTCCTTAGAAGCTGCTCCAAAAGCTGCCCCATTCAGTGCTGTTTGTGCTGGCTGCTCCCTTTGTCTCTTACCGTGGAACACTTAGATGTGGTTCCCCCGAGGTGAGCCCCTCTCTTTCTGTGTCCATGCTCTCCTGCAGGCCCATGGAACAGGCTGCAGTGCAAACACAGCTGCATCTGCAGTCTCCAAGGGCTCTCATGCACAGACACTCATTCAGCTTCTCTGGCACCAAGCATGAAGTGAACTCAGCAAACTTTTTAAAACAGCATTCCATGTTTTGACATCTTACTTGAGTTCATCATCACATCAGCATGGGAGTGTATGCTTGACTGACACCTGGACTGAAATTCATGCAGCTCCATTTTTAGGGTGCAGGAGTGTTAGGAAAACCATGAATACTAATGCACTTTATAGAATCTGAGTGCATGAACCAACACACTTTTATGACTCATCTGTGACACTCTTTAAGCATTTTAAAGAGTGAGAAGTTGAACAATGCACAGATGGTCTACTTCACATCGAGAAGAAATTCGTATTTTCATACTTCGTGACAGTAGTTTGAATTCAGTGAAGCATTATAACAGATAAGCTGGAACTGCTGACATTTGCAAGCAGTGAAATGGCTCAGTATCGAGTGCTGAAGCTGACAAAACAGTTCCTCTCAAGTTTATTGGGAGGTTAATACAGGATGGATTGTGATGAGAATGCTTTTCAGGTTCAGCACTTTGTGGAAAGGTTAAGCCACAAGCACAAATATCCTATAGACCCCAGCATAGCCAGAGTCACTGCAATTCAGCAGCAATTGTAATTTCAATTGTTGCATCTACAAGTGGAAGTAAGAGGTCACAGGTAAAACAGCTTCTCCTGGGTTCTTGCTGAGCATGCTGCGCTTGTTCTTTCATAAGCCAGGCTTAAAATAAGCACAGCATGCAGCCAGGAAGGCACACTGCATGGGTGGATGTGGTTTGGATTTTTTGTGGTTTTGTTTCTTAGCTTGCTTGCTTGGTTTTTTAATAAAATGCACCTCAGAAATATTTGCTACAAGTATTATTCAAACCTCAAGGATTGAGGAGGATGTTTGTTTGCCATAAGTGGAAGAGGATCTCATGATGGCCAAAAGAACGAAAAAACTAACTCCTTTAAGAAAAAAAATCTTGTTCCAATCCCCAGGAACAGATATTTTCCTAATTGTCACTCTTCCTTAACTCTTCCAGTCAGAAACTTAAATACTAGGCATTTTTTCTAATGAATGTTATATATATATTTGACACGTAATTGCCACATGGAGGTAAAGATACGTTGTCCTAATGGATTCTACCGATTCTAATTCTGAAGAAAAAGCCATGTGAAACCTGGGAAACTTGAACCTTAGATTCTGATTCCTTCGATTCTGATGGATTCTGGAATGTTGTACACATTTCTTCTGATAGATCCCTCCCTTTTAGTCAGTTCTGAAATGCATAAATACATTATAAACTACACCACTCCACAGCAAGGCAAGCAGTTTATCTATTACACTAACTCAAATCATCATTTCTGATGCAAAAGTAGTTGCTCAAACTGGGAATCTGGGAGAGAAAGATTAAATACCTGCTCTTAAAACACGAAGATCTTGAGCCTGAACTTTTCATGATTGAAAATTAAATTCTAATTATTGCTTGCTTTTACCATAATTTCTGTCTCGTAACTGAGAAATTTCCTGACAGATTTTGAGCAAATATTTCTAGTCAGGTGCAGCTGTAATACTTTGCAATGAGAAAGTTTCCATCAAAACATTCCCAGCCAGCTCTCCTTTTAATAAAATTTGTTCATTTAATGATCAAGCTTTTCTGGCAGTTCTAGAAAGAAAGACACTGAAAAGCCCAGCCTCACTCATTACTGTGTTACTGCTTTTCTTTTTACCTGCAGCCACAGTTTTGTAGCTGTGTCCAGAGTGGCTCTGGGACTTGAAGAGCTGCGAGCCCGAGGGATGTGCATTTATCAAGCAAAATCTGGGATATTTACTAGCCAGGCTTCAGCACACCTCAGGCATTGCACCAGTATCACTGGAGACAGAAGGAAATTCTAGCAACTCTCTTGCAAGTTTTAAGTACATAATAAATAGAAAGATTTGAGCCAAGATAAAAATGTCACCTTTGTAGTTCTTGGCATAAGGGGAAGCAGAAGAAACAATCTTCTGGAAATCCTTGTAATTGTAGGAAAGTCAAATGACCCTGGAACTAAAGAAAGCACAATTTCTTTTCCACCTGAATAGCTGAACAGAGAGCATTGGCAGCTGCTATTCCCAGCTGCTGGGAGCCAAAACTGACAAGGAGAAGCAGAAGAGAGGGAAAAACTCCCAAACTTTACAATTAGCACTGGACTTCCAAGGAGAACCAATGCACAGCTTTCACACAGAAATGCCTACAGGGATTTCTGATGAAATTCATGGTAAAGAATCTCTTAATGTGATTTTAACACATTGAAGTCACATGGTTCTTTAATCACATTAAATGTGATATGAGTGAGAGTTCCTTACAGAAATGATGATTTAGAGGAAGCATAAACTAGACTAGAGGATTACCTACCTCACACTAGACAGGAGTAGCTGGCCTCAACATATGCCAGAAAAACATAATCTTTAGCTACACTGTAGGTACAGGAACATCCAGCACAGATATTCTAAAACCTGTATGCTACCACACTTACACAAGTCATTCCTAATGGTCTCTAGCCATTGTTCTTTTTCTAACAACTCTCTCTCTACTTACCTCCAACCCACCAGCCTTATACTTGCCCTAAAAAACCATCTAGGGCCAAATCTGGATGATTGGTCAGTATCAGAAACAGACTTCCCCATGGGAAAATCTCTTTCATCAAATTTTAATGCTGGCTTCCAACCCTGCAGCTTCAGCCAGAAAGCACAGACAATAAAATGAATCTCCATCATCATTAAGTGTACAATTTTGAAAGTTCAAGAGTGCTCATAATTCCATTTGGATTTCCATTTAGGATGAGACCACTGTTCCACAAATTACACTATCTATCAAATACACAGCTTTTGTAAAGTGACATTAAATCTCGTTTCCTAATACTGTCTCAGTGATCTCATGTTGTAAGTACAAGCACACAGACAGAGAAAAACAGGGAAGGAACTTTGCAAAACCCTCTTGATGATTCCATTATGCTGCTCCTTCTACCAAAAATATTATAAATTTGAGAAACAGACAGTTTGCATCCTGCATGTCTATTAGCAAAGTCATTACAATCCCATTATTATATAAGGTTACAATGTAAAAACAACTTTAGTGCAATGCAGTGGAGACCCACTGATGATCTTTCAGAATGAAATGATAACAAGCTTCCTCTGAAGATGAAATCACAAAGAAAATTGGACAGTTTTAATACAGCTTCTACAGCTTTTCAAAAGAACATAAGGAATTAAAGACTGCAATTTAAATGAATGCCGTATTAGAGGCAATAAAGCCCAGCAACATGTAAGCCACGTGCTTTTACATCTGGTTGTTCTCGGCCTGCCCAAGTGTTACCATTTCAGTGTCTGCTCTGCAGTGGGTGATGCCAGCTGAGCACAGCAGATCTCATTTGTGTGAGGTGAACACATGCTGGACATGAACTCCCTGAGTCACAGCACTGCAGTCCACATGGACAGGAGAGCAGCACAGAAATGCTGCAGAGTTGGTGCTGGCCACTGCAAAGCACCCAAAGGTGCCAAAGGATGCTCTGCAAGACAACATCTATAGCTGCTCATGAGCCACCTGAATTTCAGCATAACTTCTGAGCAGATGTTTTGTTCAAAGCGTGCATTCAAATGTCAGTACTTTTCCAAAAGTGGTTGGCCATTTGTGCCAGGTCCTAATGCAGATGGAATAAATGCTGTATTTACATATTTCTTCAGTCTGAGTAGGCAAATAATGTCTGAATGATTTAACCAAAGAAAGATTGTTGTTGATGTAATATATTTCTTTGCCCTTTTAAAATAAGCTAATCAATAGTCCTTCCATTTCCTCTCTGTCCCACTAGACTACAGCAGCAAGATTTCCCCCCCCAATATTCATCCTAGTTTTCCATTAGCGTAACATTCACCCTCTGACTAATCCCTGAAATAATCTACTCTCCTCTTCACTGCTAGGATCCTCTAACATGATTATATGATAAAACACACTCTATAGCTGTTGTATATATATATTTTTTTCAAAGATAAACCCATGCTAAAGCCTAGATGCTGCCACTGCTGAGGAAGGGTTAGATGGACAGAGCTCAGAACAAACCTAATTCTTACATCTCTTTCTGGTCTCAGACCAGTTTTCAATCAATGTATCAGGACCCTCCACTGGCCCAAAACAGAGCAGAACTGGGACAGCTGTTATTTGAAACGCTAAAAAGGGGTGGAGGTGCTAACACAAAGCAGTGCCTGTAAAAGCCACATTCACTTCACTGATTACAGAGAGAGAAGATTTGTGTGAAATGATAAATGCCTAGATAACAATCTTCCATCCAACCATAAAAAGGAGCTTATGCCCAGATGCAGCACTATCAATAAAGATAAAGAACATCAGCAAAGGTCTGAAAGGACAGCATCCTGAATGTTGCTAAGAAAATACTCTGGGCATTTTCAGATAAAACATTTGCACCAGGTGTATAAATAGAAAACAAAATTGAAACTTGAATGATTATTCCAGAACTAAGGTTTGCTCTTCCAAACTCTTTCTGGGAGAAGTTTCTATATGAATACATCATATATGCTAAGACACAACCCAAGAATGTGTGCAAAAGTAAATAATGCCCTCCACAGCTGACAAGGTTACTCAAGCACAGTCCTTGTCACAAATCCTGCAAGTCATCATATTCAGTGCTCTCTTCCAGACACCCCAGATAGCTTCAGACAGCAGCTTTGAGCTTTCCAAGTAGTCACTATTTCATTTAAAAAAAGAAAAAATGTTGAATGTAAAGTTTAAAATTGTAAATCATGTCCCAGCTGAACATTGTACTGAGGACAGCTGGAATGCTCAAACCAAGCCCCAAATCATTATGAACAAGTGCCAAAAATCCCAAGTGTGTCCCATTCAGCTGCCAACAGTTTCAGCTGGCACTGCACATCTTGGTCACAATACAAAAATCTGTGGTATGGGAAGTGCTGACAGTGCAGCTCAGCCAAAATAATAACATCTATCAGTATCACAGGTCTAGCAATCTGCAGAGTAAGTGCTACGTCTGTTCAAAACCTCATGCTCAATCTTAGATCCCAATCATTAGAACCCAGGCTGGAAGAAGATTAGGAAAAATATTTGTCACTACAGAAATGCCTCCAGATGATTTGGAGGTCTGAGGAGCATCATGGATGTGTCATAATTTCCTATAAAGCACCCTGTACTCAGGAACACTGCCCAGACTAGACTGGGCTATACAGCTGCTGTATCCTTGTGTTCTGCTCAGGTTTAAGGTCCCAGCCCTGCAGGATTTGCTCCCATGTTTTTCCTTATCTCTGCTCAGTCCAGGCGAGTTCAATGGACCTGTTTGCATCTGAACATCAGAACACACAGGAATCTTTGCAGGACCAAGAAAGGACAAGTTAATGTACTGTTATTGCTAGCCCATGTTTTTTTAAATCTGATCCTGGCCCAAAGATAGAGAAAAGTGGAAGAGGTTTGAATAATGTTTTCAGTGTCACACATCTGTCACAGCAGTGCATAACAAAAAGTCATGCTGGGAATCCACGGAGACTGAGACACATATGGTTTGGCAGCACCATCATAAACCCCTGTTATTACCACATTAAACTAACTGACTTTGAAGAAGGAAAAATAATTAGGAGAAAGAGAATTCTCACAGTAGAAAAACACATAGCATTAATGAGCATTGCTATTTATTGTTCATATTCCTGCCTGTCTATTTTTGATACACAAGTGCTCTGTTGCACACCAGCTGGAACTGCTACATAAAAATGTAAGAATGAAAAACCACTTTCTTTAACTTCTATCAGATTATTCGGAATAGAAGTAGAGAAGGTGACAGCAACACAGATCAGACAAAGAAGATGACAGCAATACAGATCAGAAATGAACAGGAAATTGCAGGATATGATGAGGAGCAAGACAGGGACAAAGTAATTTAGCAGTTAAGGACACTTAGGTTATGGCAGCTGCCTCTGGATGTTTCAGAGGTTGTGCAACAGAGAGAAGCAAGGCCTGGCCTCAGGACCAAGCCTGCATATGAGACACAAGTGCACTGTGTGCCTGCCTGCTGCCAGGGCAGCTACACAAAGCAGCAGATAAGCATCTTCACAGTCTGCAGGGGTTCTGCTCCTGCTGGCCTGTTCTCAGAATCCCAGAGCAAACCTGGTGACCCCACTGAGCTACTTTGGTGCCACTGAGCCCTCTCCCCTCAGGTGACAGCAGTCAGGAACAGCTCCAGTGAAATCAATGGAAACACTGCAGCGTGGCAGAGTGGAGAGTCCAGAGCACACCAAATGGATTGTCAGGAATGGAAACTTGGGAGGGAAGTATCACAGAAGCCTGGTCCAAGTCAAAGCCTTCACTTGAGGCACCACATGGCCCTCAGGTCGTGCCTGGGAACACTGCACAGGCAGTCAGAGGAGCTGAGAACAAGAACCACTCCCTAAGCTGCAGGCAGAGCCTTTCCCAGGTAAAGCAGAGCTGGCAGTGCCCCTTCCCTCACTGCCAGCAAACCCCAAGGCTGCACACAGAGCTTAGCTCACACACCAAAGGTGTCCCAGGAAACTCCTCTCCCCCACACAAGACTCCCTTCCCCTGGACTAACAGGCCTTAAAAAAACTTGACCCTATTCTCAGTCCATGGAAGACACAGTTTAAGTGCTTTAAAACTCCCACTTTGAAGTGAGAAAGAGAGGGAAAGAGGGACCAGGAGAAAAGATTTGTAGGGGTCACTGGGGCCACGGAGAATCTTATCAGGACACACTCAGCTGATGTGGCCACAGATCACCCATCCAGAAATGCTGCTAGTGCAATTTTACCAGATGGTTATGGCCAAAGGGAGATTTTGATACAACAGAACAAAACTCCTCCTTCTCTGTGGAAGAGATTACACAGACCATTCCTACACTGTGTGCACAAGGAGGCCAACAGCAGCATTTTTCTTGACTTCAGTAGAAGCGAGATCATGAGTCATACTGCAATTCAGATAAAGAAAAAGTGGGGGATCAGGTGGGAGGGAGAACATGCACATATAAATGATACCCACTCAAGCACAAGACTTAACCATGTCCCTTTTTCTACCCAGTATAGAGTTTATAAGTAAAATAGGAGTAAAATAGGAAATACCAGATTAGATGAAACTGATAGACTAATAAAAAATGTAATAATTACTAGAAATAACAATGCACTTTCCTAGCTGGGCAGGCAAAAATGGAATTTGGGATTTTCTTTGTGTAACTGAATGAAATTTTAAAGTTAAGTCTCACTCCAGGCATGCAAAGCCCATCATTTTCTGCTTACAATATGTCTGCAGAAAAATAGCAAACCAGAAAATTATTTTTGCAATATAAAAGCTCCCTAAAGGAAGGCATTGCTAATCTGAGCTACCATGGGAACAAAAGGCAGATTTAGAAGTACTGGACATGGAGACAATGACAGTTGAAGTGAAGTGATAGATTCTTCCCTGTCCTGTGACACAAGAACAGCAGAAATTGTATTTCCCAAGAGTCAGGGATCCAGCTGCTTGCTACTCTGAAGTTTTTGAGAAGCAGTTTATTTCTGAATGACTAGAACTGCTGTGTGACTCTTTCCCCTCTGCCAGGAGCAGCTGGGTGCCAGTGAAGTGCAGCTGCTCCCCAAGGCTTGCTGAGCTAAAAGAAGCTACAGGCAGTGTCTGGGTCTTGCTCACAACGACAGAGCTGAGCACAATCCCACTGAGCTTACCCCAGGACCTGCATGGTGTGAGCCAAGAGCAGGAATGAAGTGGGGGAAAGTCCCTGAAGCAGATGTGCAGCACTCTGGACTCTGGGGACAAGAAGAGCTCCCACTGCAGACAAGCAGCTGGGGAAGCTCCCCAGCACAGCTGCAGCCAGCCACGGTGCCCTGAGCTTCACAGTGCTGGCAGAAAAAGAGAGAGCTGTTACAGCGTGAATCCATGAGGCCTCATTTTCTGATCACCCGCTCTCCTTCCATTTGAATGAAGTTCTGGATTTAAACCAGGGGCAGAAAGAGCAAAATCTGCCTGAGAACAACTATTTCCATTAGCTGAGCCAACAGGAACCATTCCAGTCTCTTCTGGCCCATCGGGGACCTTCAGTGCTTTTTGGTCTCCTATAGTTTCTTCTCCAAATGTGCTAGGAAAGCTGCCTAGGACCTGTCATCTACTGAGCTAAAACCTTCCAGCACTCCTTGAGGCCCAGTTAAACTGGGTACAGAATGGACACGGATTTTTAGATGGCTCATAAACTCTTTAGATCTTTAGTACTATTATTCCTAGTGGCTGATTTTATAACATGATTCAGGACCTCATGAGGAATTGCTCAAAATCATACAAGATATTATTAGCATGTGTCATGGCTGGAAAACTCCTTTTGCTGTGCTATTTTCTAAATGTGAAATTCCTCACTGTTGCTCTATTTTCAGGAGCGCAGAGTTTTTGAGGGCTCTTGGAAAATCTCAGTATTTGACAGGAAGCAGATTTGCCTGTGTTATTTTTTCCACCAAAGACGTAAAGCACACAAATTCCCTTCTCAACATAACTCTTCTTTCATTTCAGAAAAATTTCAAGATTCTTATAAAAAGCCCCACGCATGTATACAGACAAAGAGCAACTTAAAGTACAAGTCATCACCACAAATCAGACACCAAGAAATCATTCTGTCAGCTTTAAAAACAAATAAATTTATCTTGGTAGAAGTAACCTTCATTGCCAAGGTGAACTGTTTTTCTACTAGTCTTTGGAGATACTGAATAAGCAGTATGTACCCTTTTAAAATCCTCTTACACTATTGACATACATTTCACAAGGCCAATGAGGCAAAAAGAAAATCATAAAATGTCATTAGAGTATTGCCAGAAGCTCAGCAGATACAAAATTTGCAAGACTTGCATATCCAGACATAATACAATCACCAGCAGCAAAGTTAGAGCACTGTACTCAGATCTGCAGCTGTTTCCCACCCCATAAGGAAATGAAGGCAAACACAATCCTTCCTTCCTTCCTTCCTTCCTTCCTTCCTGCCTTCCTGCCTCCCTCCCTCCCTCTTACTGAAAAAAACGGTTTCTGGATTATAAGAGTCCAAGGAAGTTAAAATCCACAACACCAAATAAATCCCCATCCATTTTCTAGATGCAGAAATGGTTCAGAAATCAAAATGTTATCAAATCAAGACTGGTGCAGTAGTCAGACACACTGGTTAAACACCTGCTTTTCTGTTAGGGTTTTCTTTATGTGTCTCTGGAAGAAGGCTCCTCAGACAGACTCCCTTGGCAATGAAATTAGTCCTTAAAGACAGTATAAATTAAATACAAATGAAACTTGGAGCAGTGGAAGAAAATGCTGTCCAACTGCCAACTGCAGTGCTCAGGTTGCAGCTGCTGTTTGGGAGTATCCAGAGAGCAGCTCCAGCCCTGCCTGCAGCTGAGCATGTGGATGTGCCAAGCTCTGGCATCCGCAGCTCTGCTCTGTGCCAGCTACTGTGATGTCTCTGCTGCACTGCAGACACAGCTGGGGCTGACAGGGCTGTGTGCTGCACTGTGTCGTACCTGCACTCCCCACCTCGTGGTACCTACAGTCCCCACTGAGGTCTGGTCCACAGGAGAGGTGAGATTTCAGACTGTCTCTGAATCTCTCATGTAACTTCCATGCTTGCCTTGGACTAGCAGCTGTTGCTTTGAGTATATAACTTGCTTCAGTTGGGAAGGATCACTCATTATTTTCCTTCCAAAGTTAGGTTTGTCCATGGGCATTTTCCCCCCCTCAAATGCTGTTGTGAGAAATCAGTGTATAAAGGAATGCATCACCCCACACAACCTGCAGAGCTGTGGTAGCCCTTTTTTATTTGAACTGTACCTCTGAAACCTGTTCAGCTCAATGCACATATCTGCAGACAGCACACATTATATGCCCCCCTGGAGATTTAGCTTTTCTTTCCTCTTTATTGTTAACTTAACGAGACTAAAAGCTCATTCTTTTGCTCTGTGTAAAAGGAAACCATATACACCTCATTTTGCCCTGAAACTATATAAACCTCTACATGCAGCCTCTTTAGCCTAACAAAAATATTAATGAAGCTCAGTTTCAGCATCTGTGTTTGATTCTCTCACTTTGTTCAGCTGACATTTTTTCTGCCTATTCATAAATGAAAAGAATAGGGTTCCTATGAGAGCTGTGCATGGTAAAAGAGAACAGTTTGCTGACTTATTACTACTTCAGCAGATGAGGTTGTTTGTTTGTATTTACCTCAGTGCATTTAAATAACAAACCCAAGAGGAAAAGAAAGGCTCTGGGGATCTACACAAGAACTGCCTGACTGGCTGCACTGCCACTAAAACAAGAAGAACTTTCAAGATGGAGTGTGAGCCTTTTCCTCACACAGGAGCTGGGGCATTTTAGCTATCTTGTTTATATACAGGCAACTGTCCCAAGTGTGTATGCACAGGATGAAATCAGAAAAGCTTATTCCTGCATAGGAAACCAAGCTGATAAAAGGCAATCTGGTTCTAATTTGACTAATTATGAACTGCACAACTATCAATTTGTCATACAAATGTATTTGTAAAAATTTAAACCAACATTTTTTTGCCTACAGACTTTTTTCCTGGTATGAAAACCTATGCATGCAGAGAGTTTAAAAGTGCTGTTCTGAGAGAAATGATCTATTCAGTTCCCAAATTATCCCCTACCACTATCAGTCTTAGAAGTTCTGCTTATCTACAGATTCAAATTGTACCTGTCATCCTCATGACCACTTTTCTTCTTACATGTGAGGATACACAATTTCAGAAACCTGCACTCCCTCTGGGATTGGCATGTTGAGTTACACAAATAGCTGGATCTAGAAACAGTTCTGTTCCTGTGGCTGTGGGAGATCTCACACATACTGCTGCCTTTGGAATTGCACAAGTTACAGCATAGGGATCACACATAACTGTTTCCATAAAATCAGAAGGAAAGAATTAGACCAGCCTTACTGATATAAAAGCTGATGGCAACATGTCCTGCAGGTGCAGAAAGGAAAGTAATGCTAACTTGAGAGAACACTTCACTTGACAGTAAGGGCTGAGAAAGAAATAATCGATCTTTTCTCCCCTCCATCAAAAATTCAGCTGCTTAGTGTTTTTGTGAGGAAAAGAAGGCAGTGGCAACTCTTCCTCGGTTTATTCCCAAAAGAAGACAGCAAAATGCTGCTTTCCTTGCCCAAATTGCTTCCTTTGAACTTCCCAACAGAGCCACACCCCTCTCAGGCTGTGAGCAATTTTGTCTTTCAGCTTTACTCTTTGGCCGTAGTGCCATTGTTACCAAAGGACACGAACACCCAAGTGTTTGCCACGGGGAAGTTTGATGTGGATAGTGCACCACACGCAAATTATTGTCAAGCAATATGAGCCCCACAATTACTTCAAACAAGATTATAACCCAAGCAAAGAAAACCAAACCAACACCAATTCAGCAGTTGAAGAGCAGATTCTGAAGAACTTCTTGCCTTGCGAGAGAACTGCAGTACACAGAGTTAGAAAAAGAAAGCAGAGATGTTTGAATAGTTTGAATACCTAAAATGTTAGGAAGAACCTTATGGAAGACAAATATTACAGGAGGCACTATCACTCTTGTCAAACATGCAGGAGCAGTTATTTTGTAGTTTCTTCACTTTACAACCACTTCATATATCCCCTCCTTGGAGACCACCTCCCCATTTCTCCCCTTCTTCAGGCTCCTAACAGAATGAACCAGACAGAGAGCACCAGTAACCATACAGTACCCAAGCCTGCTTTTACAAGTATGGAAAGGAAGAAATGGGACACTGGGAGAAGGAGAAGCTGAAGGGAAGTTCAGGAATTAAGCTTCTTTTCAATCCCAGGTGGAAGACATGTAAGCCTTCTCTGCTTCTCAGTCTTCCTCAGTATCCAATTAAAAAAAAATGATGCAAACTACAATGTCAGGCTAGCACTATTCATTCAGCCCAGGGTGCCCTGGGACAGGCTGGCACATAGCAGCACAGAGGGAGGAGCTGCTGCCAGAGCTGGGCTCCAGCAGAGCCTTGGGCCCACTCTTGCTTTGCAGTTTGGATGTACCTGCTGGCAGCCCTGAGCCACCACTGGCATTGCAACTTCATTTAATTTATAGCACCTTCATTAGACTCTACTGTAGTGCTGTCAATCAAAATGACAATCGGTCCATTAAGGCTGCTACCAGTCAAAGGCAATTTTGGATAACTCAGCGGAGGTGAACTCACTCACTGTACGAATATTGACAAATTGGCTATTACCTCTTTCCTTCCTTTTGTATTTTTTAAGTCACCATGTGAGCTGTTTCTTGCATTTCTAGTAAAACTATTAACTTCCAGAGTGATGCAGCACAGGAGCCCAGTCAATCAGGCAGTCAGTGAGAATTAATGGCCAGTGGAAAGGCTGCCTGTGATAGATCGAGCTTTCATGCAAAGAAAATTGGAAATGCAAGTGAAAGAGTCAATGGAGTAAGCTGCAGTAGCCTGGGGCCCTGCCAACAACTGAGTGAAAAATATCTCCAAAACACACTGTACGGCTCACTGCAATAATGTGAGCCTCAGTCATGTCCAAAGCAGATCGCTCAGGCCACAGAAAAACAAGGTCTGATGTCAATACACTGTTACCAACCCCAGGTGGAGCTGCCAACTCAGTAGTGAATGAAGCTGGGGGAAGGAGATGATGAGGTTGTGTTTTGGAGAAGATCCAAACCATCTCCAAGCCTTTTATATATGGGTGGGGAGGCTTGTGAAAGGCCACAAAACACAGAGTACTTCACCGCAACTCACTCTGTGTCTGCTCACCTCTGTGGTAGTTAATAGAAACTGAGAGCAACTTTTCTAGCAGAACACAGCAGAGGGAAATGCAGTTTCCCTTCTTTTGGCAGCAAACCAGTGTTTCATCATCCAGGATCTGAGATGGAACTTCAAGGCCTCAGTCAAACTGAAGGGCTAATGCACTTTGATTGCAACTCTCTAATCCTCAGCATTTGAAGCAGAAGTCTCCTAGTTTTGGCTGCTTGATGCATTCTGCTTCTACGAAAGTTTTTTCCAGTAGAAAAGTAAAAATCTCCAAATCAGACAGGTAGTTCTGGAAGATAATCGTCCTTCCAACAGAAGTAATGGGAACAAACCTAACCAGTACAGATGCACAAGTAGAGGAATGCTTGAAAGCCAGGATTTGGTTGTCTGCAACAACACAGGATAAGGTGTATTGGTTTCCTAGGGTCACATGTAGGCAGACTGTGGTCATGCAAGAGCTTTTATTGTCACACAAAAGCAAAGAGAAACACAACTGACTGTTCTTTAATAATTTGTGATGCTTGATGCTGTGCATTAAAGCAGTGCACATAGTACCAAGAACACAAGGACCAACTCTATCACTCTCACAAATAAGATGGTCTTGGCCCTGTAATGAAGAGAAGCAGATAAAGTTGGCTTGTGATGCTCTTTAGTCCTATGTACCACCTGCATTATCCAAATGTAACAGAAACTGCTCACTTTTATCAGAACACATCTGGGCAAAAATTTATCACTGACATGGCCCAGCATGCTTAGATTCTGTAAACCAAGTGTACAGGGGTGTCTGCTCACTCAGTTACTTCTGAGGAGATACACTTGTATCCAAGGAAAACTTTTCACCACAAAACAAGCCCTCCAGTAATAAACATATTTGCTTGGGGTTTTTTTTTTGTTTGTTTTGTTTTCTGCACGTTCCAAGCGATTTCAAGCAAGAGATGTAAATATTCCACTTCTGGAGTCTAATTTCTGTAGGAGCGAATCAAATTACCTTTTGGAAGAAATGACTTGTGGCTAGCACTCTACTTAATTCATTCTGTCAGCATGTACTTTAGTGCTCTGTGTGGGAGACTGACTTTGTCCAAGACTGATGCTCTCTACTCTACAAATTGAATCCACTGATGCATAATTGAGCTCTTGACTATACCAAGCATTTGCTTCACCAGACCCTCTTCTTGCTTACTTTTGCTATATTTGCTCTGTGGAAAATATGCTGTTTTCATTCTGGGGAATGAAAACTTGAGAGCAGTGCTGAGCATGCTTGGAGCCCTGCAGTAGTAGTAACATTTGATACATGTCAAATAACACCTTTCATTTCTATTTTGCTACTTCTTTTGGATTTTACAACATGTTTTTAAGCAAATCTTGTTGGAAGCAAAAAACCAGTGTGTTGAAACAGTAATTATTCTGGTTTTGGAAAGACGAGAACCAGGCTGACTCCATAGCATCCTGTGAACCTGTATGTATCTTACAAAGCTTACAAGGTGCTCTTTGGGAAGCCACCCACAGTCTGGAGCCTTTTGGCAGAACCCACCCAGCATTCTGTGGTGCCCACTGGGTGTCCAGCCCCATAGCACACACCCTGCCACACACCTCAGACACTTCATCTGCAAAATGAGGGAACACGTGTTTACTTGATGGGTAAGTGTCCCACCGTGGCCAGTCTCCCTGTCCCTCTGTCAGTGCTAATTAACAGCATCTCACGATTGGTTTTTGCTCATTCAGAGAGAAGGACACAACAGCAGGATTGCCATTCTGAGTGCCATTTGTCTCTCTGTTACTGAACTTGCAGGGTTTGTTCCAAAGAGATCTGAAAGACGTTTGGGAGCAGCTGCTCAGAGCTGATGTGTGACAGGCACAAGTGTCCAAGCACAGCAGTCTGAGCCAGGTGTCAGCAGCCCCAGCACAGTGCCCTGCCCCATGGCTGTGCTGTGCCTCAGTGCCACCAGGCTGCCCTGGGAGCACTGCCTGCACTCAGCTGTAATCCCAGTTTTTGCTGCATCTGAACTGTCAGAAAGCTTGCCTGCTTTTCTGTGTATGGTGAAATGTGGAAAGGCACCGAAGTGCCACTAGCACCATGCAAAATGGATCGCATAACGAGAAAGGAGGAAGTAAAATCCAAGTTTTAGCCAACATACCTATTTGGAGAAGCGTATTTGTGGCCAAGCATCACTTTAGACAGAGGGGTCTGTGTGTGGGCCAAGAGGACAGAACAGTTTGAAGTAATTGTACAGGAAAGTCAGACCACGACTGCAGGGAGTGCTTGTAACACTCCTTAAACTCGTTTTGCAGTAACCAGGAACTATGTGACTATGTCAGCCTGGAACAGGAAAGCTTATTCCACATGCATAACATAATTACACCTCACTTGGATATAGTGGAAATTCTGCTAAAACCTTTGAGGATCTCATTAATCCTTCCTTGCTTAATTTGCAACAACTTTGTAATTCTGGAGAATTTCAAACCTAGTGTTTGAAAGAGAGAACAATGCTGAGGTTACCAACTCCAATGCAGTTTACCAGCTCGATTAAAAACCGGATTTGCCCCAGACTTCCTGCATGATCTGACCAAGCTGCTCCCTGCCCATCTTGCAGAGAGAGAAGAATACTCTTCCTTCACCAATTGGTGTCCCCATGTGGGACACTACAAATGGATGCTCCTTGGAGCAGGGATGCTGTTCCAGAGTATACAGCAGCACCCAGTGCAACAGGGCTCTGATTTTAAACCCTTTAAACCTAACAGTGTGTCATAGTGCACATAACAACAATCACCTCTGTGAAACCCCCTAATGGGGGATTTCCTGTTTGGAAAATCTCTGCTTATCAGCAGCACTTATCCCCACCAGAAGACACAATCTAGAACCTTTGCATAGGAAACAAAAGAAGACATAACAAAGAAAATTGAGCAATAAATAGAAATAATTTCAAGTAAAACAACCGTAGCTAATCTTCTGGCAATTACTGTGCTGGGAATTCTATGTTGCACTTACAGAAGTTTGCCATCACTGTACATTTTTAGGTTTCCTTTGTTGGGTTTTGTTAAGAATGTCTCTGTGGTATTTTTACAACACTGATGTCACTGACACATGTAAGCTATCTCATGATTGTCATTCATAACAAAATGGGGACAGGTTGTTACAAGTTTAACTTTTTCTGGAGGCCCTTGGGTTTCTCTGCACCAGTTAGGCAGATTGCTTTTGACATGTGGGTTGCACTTGCAGGTGCCAGTCAGAGCAGCAGAGAGCTTCAGAGCAGCCTCTGTCGTCTCTCCAGCTCTAGAGGTCACTGCACAACCAGGATTACACTGAACACTGCATCCAGAGCGTCTGACAACCACAGCTGAACAGACCCTGTGCTGCCATAGGGCAAAGACCATATTCTTAAGTTTTTCAGGTTCTCCCAACATGTATAATTAACATCAGATTCTGCACCTTGCTTTATAGTAGTCCTCAAATAAAGCATATTCAGAAGGCATTCAAATGAAGGCTGCTATGAAAAATAGTAAGAATACTACCTGATAATACAAAGTTCTAAATTTTCTGAATTTTTGGAAAGTATGAGGGTTTTTTTGTTTCTTTGTTTTGGTTTGAATGGGTTTTTTTCTAAAGGAAGTTAATGCAGAGAAGCTTTCTGCAGGTATAAACTGCAGTAACTGTATATCAATACAATATCAGCCTGGAATAACCGTAGATCAATATGTACTGGAGCAGGACCCTAGGATGTGGTTTCCAAGTCCTGGAGCACAAAGGAGTAAATTATTTGCAAACATATTGTGTAAAATTTGGCTGAATTACACTGCAGAAAATCTGTTCCCAAGCTCTTGAAAGCCCAGTAAAGGTCTTTACAATTGATTTATTGCCATCCTTTGCTTACTCTGTTTTCACCTTACAGAACTGCACAGGACCAAACACAGCAGCAGTTGGTGGGTAAAATCAGATGAGACCTTTTCTAAGAAGGCTGAAACATAATCAGCTCCATTCCCCATATTCAAAAGCAGTGGTGAATAGGACACCACACCTTAATGTCTTTGTACACACAGGAGAAGAAACATTCACATGAGTCTCAGAAGCATTTGGAAGGATCCAGAGGAAAAAAAGCAAGTTTCCAGTTTCCTCAAGAATCTTTCCACTGTGTCTGCTGTGATGAAGATGGACAGTCCTGATGCATTATTTACAGTGCTGTTGGGAATGCCCAGAGCCAAAGGAACATACTGTAGGCAAGAGAAGTGCTGCTGCAGAGCTTGTGCTGTGGAGACAGTGAGGAGCAGGGCACCCATGGCTTCCCATGGCACCACAGCAGGGCAGGCACACCTGAGGCTCTTGGGGTTACAGAATTATTCTTTCTAGAAGGAATCCAATACTCATGAAGCAAGATATTTCTCAAAGGCACAAAGAAGAATAAAGGCTCAGCTCCCTCTTTTAACAACTCTAACTTTCCATTATTTCCTTTATTTCATAGGCCTGCCTATAGGTCATATATTAATTATGACCCTCTTTCTTCTGCAAAACAAGCCTCTTCTCCAACCAGACTTTCCTCTCCAGCTTTCTTCCAAAGCTGTCCTCTTATCATTCACTTCTTCCATGTTCCATGTACCAGCTCTGACCTCTACTCAAATCCAGCATTGCTCTCTCTTCTTTCAAATCCACCATGTCAAATACCTCACAGGAAAATGCTTTCAGATCAGCCCCAAGTTAAAAAAGCACCCTAATATCATGTCTGTAAGTTGTCTTTTCCTCAGTGTTGCAATGTACCAGTATCCAGTTGCTTGGCAAGGATCAGAGACTGCAATAGTTTTTGCTGTTACTGTGACTACAAAGAACAGCTGAAAGCACCAACAAAGGCTGTACTGCTCACAGAGGTGGCACTTAGATTTTAAACTCAAGACAACAGGAAACATCCACCTCCCTCTGGCACAGCATCAAAAAATCTGCTGGCACTTGACAAATAAATGCAATAACAACAGCAGCAGCAGCTCCATCAATAGGGACCTGTCTGGGCTTTTGTGCTTCCTTCTGCCTTCCCTGTGCCTCAGAACCTGGTGGGAGGTGAGCCCTGAGGCAGCATCACAAACTGTGAGCAAAAGGCTGAGGATTCTAAGGGTAAAGCTGAGGGAAGAGCACTTTGCACATGTGTGAGCACAGACCTAGCACAGACGTGTCCAGTTCTCAGCCAGGGCATCCAAGAGCTGCTGCAACAACCAGCAGTGCAGAGAACTCTCCTTTGAGTGCTCAAATGTTTTCAGCCTTGGGATAGCAAGAGAAGATTCGTTTCTCCTTCTATATTTCCCCACTTAATTTCTTATTTTCAGGTGGCTGTTCTGAGACATGGTGCCTTGGTAAATACAACAATATAAAATATTTCAGTAGGACATGGCAATGAATGAATGACAGAACAATAACTTAAGGCTAGTACACAGTTTCCTCTCAACCATGGCCCCAGAAGGAAAGCTGGAGCAAATCACAGCACTATAACTCGTGCTCTCAAATTACTATGGACTGACTGCACACTGAAAGTTGTAAATTACAGACTAATATTTTAATGCCAGTAGCCAATCCAGATTTATTTACTACTCAATTATTTGTGGCCTTTTCTATATAGGGCTATGAGAAGTTGATGTAGAGCTGCAGGGTATTTTGAAACTAGAAGTTTTATTAAGCCTATATATTTGGGGTCTGAGGTTTTTTAATTGGTATTTTGACAGTAAAGAAATACTTGAACCTGTAAGTGGGAAGTTTTTTTTTAAAGACATGCTCTCTCTTTATTGAGTGACCAAATGTGACCAAAAGGGCTGGCAGATGAAATTCAAAGCCTCCCAAGCATAATCAAACCTCACTTTTACCAATTGTTTAAAAAAAACCCAAACAAACAAATACAATCAAGACAAACACATTAGATGCTAGCTCTGTTGCTACTGGCTTAAAAGCATAAGGATCTCAGCCTTACTGACATTTCACTCCTCAAGATCACCCCAGGGCTTTGCTCTCAAGTGAACTACATGAATAAACCCAGCACACGATGAGAAGTCTGCATCCCAGGAGCAGGTGCAGCTCCAGCTCTGAAGGGGTCATGCCAAAGCTGACTGGGCATATGAAAGCCTGCAGCCCCAGTGAAATGAAGCTTTAATGCTGCAGTTTGCTCTTAGCAAGTCCTTCTGGTGAAGACGGCCAAAGCTTTCTAAATGTTAGAGCATTTCTGCATGTTGGTTAGCAGCCAGGAGCTATAAGCATGGAAATGCCATTTGAAACACTCATAGCATAATTTGCACATATTTGTTGCAAAACCTAATCAGGATTGCAGTGCTTGAGACAGTAAATGGAAGACAAGTCATAAACTTCTCCAACAAGTTAATGTTGAGCATTTGGCAGGAGCTGGGCACATATCAGTGCTAAAATAAGAGTGCAGTCCAATGTGGGTTCTCACATCCACAGAAATAGCACAAGTCCATTTATATTCAGAGATGTATTGCACTCTGGAGTTTATCTGTTATGTGACATATGAAAATGCTGCCTAATGAGGACTGACCTAGTTTTAAGAATGGAGAGAGCACCCTCTGTTTGCTTCTCCCTTCACTTCGCCTCCGACAGCCCCTGACCAAACCAGTACAACACATGGCTGATAATGGCATTTTTTTCACTTTCCCTTTAGGATCTCATTGGGTAACAGAAACCCTAAATTTCCCAGGGGAAAAAAAACCCCACCAGCAGCACCCCCTGCACCTGAAGCTCAGGGGCTTCTTGGTACTTGTCCTCACAGCAGAGGCCAGAGGAGTGTTCAGAACCCCTGGCTGGGGAACCTGCTTGAAGAGTAGTTACTTCAGCAGCATTAATACACCATAAGGAGGAGACAGCACTGCAAAGCAAATTAAAATATTTCTCTGATTGCATTGAAAATTCAGCTTCAATTAAAAATCATTGGCACTGGGGGAAAAAAAAAGGATCTGCTTGTCTCAAATGGCTCCTAAATTAGAAGTCTTAGAGAGGCCTCTCACCCAGGCAGATTTAATAAAATATTATTTCAGAAGCAGAGATCATGACTGCACAGCAAAAGCACTTCGACAAAGGGAATCTGACTCATAATGCATCCACATCCTAAATAAAAAAGATATAGCCAAGGTTAAAGGAGAAATGAAAGCTGATGGGGTGGAGGCAGTGTGCCCAAAATCATGCTGCAGACCCAAGCCAGTTCTACAACTGGTGTCCTAATTCTGCTCAAGCAGTCCTGAAGGTCTACTGCTCACTGCATAATCTGCCTTCAGCTGGTCACCTGTGGGTTAAACTAAACACCTTACATGCTGTGTCTGAATTAAAATCCTTTTTTTTTTTTTTTGTCTTATAACCAATGTCTTCCATATATACCTGGAAATATACCTGGAAAACTTGCATTTGTTCCTGTAAAAATTCACCACTGGAAATGTATCACACATCTTTCTATGCTCAACAAGCTTTAAGTTTTTACATGTCTATTTATTTTCTCTACTATTTCTATGACTTTTTTTACAACACATATACAGCATAAAGAAAAAAATAGTAAAAGCTAAAATCCTCTACTCATGAAATGATAAAGTTGTCAGGATTAGAGAGCTGCTGAATTACATGAAATTACTTAAATTCTCTCTTCTACATGTCTCAAGTAATTCTCTTTATGGTATATACAAAGAAACTGCAGCTGAATCAGACTAGTAAACAAGTAGTTGCATGAAAAGCTACTGGGTAAACAGTCAATATTTAGACTAGTAATGCAAAAAGGAACATTAGTGCATTTCTCACTGCCTCTTATTACACATGTAAAAAACAGGGGTGGTCTGCTCTTTTCACATCTGTCAAAAAGGTAAATTAGCAGAGTCATTGTAGTATGAATACAGTAATTGAGTAAGACAGCTCTTTCATATTTATGGGCAAAATTAAAAACACTAAAACATGCATTTTAATCTTGTGGGCATCAGCTCTATAAAGCACAGCTCCAGATACCAGGGTGAGCACTCATGTAATAACCTTTGTAAAAGATTCAGTGACTTAAATGTGCTTGAACTACAGCCAGCTGAAAACCCTCAATTCTTTTCCACAGAAACAAATAAACACCTTTTTATTCTTAACTAAGATACATAATAGAAGTCCATATCCTCTGATTTTCCTACTGGAACTCCCTGGCCTGCCATCTAAAATGACATGTAATTGGCAGTGGATCAAGCTGCCATTCTTGAGACATTTTCTTTCCCTGCTGCCTGCCCTGCCCATGTGGACTGACATTCCCCAGAGAGACCAGCACACAAACCCACGCCCAAACCAGTGCCTTCCTCAGCCTTGCACTTCAAGGCAAATCATGCTCAGTTTTGACTCCCACTCATATTTCAGGCTGCCTGGTGCTGATTTGTGGCCCATGGAGCGGCAGTGCAAAGGGTCACAACTGCTTCATCCTTTCCAGCTTACTGCACTGCCAAGTGCATGTCAGTCCTGAGAACGAGCTGACATGAGGCTTAGCCCTGAAAATGGACTGTGGCCAGTGTCATGTCACAGTGATAATTTAATTCTGGCTTATTTACACTGACTACTACACCATGGCTTTCTCCAGTCAAGCAAGCCCAATTGCTTGCAGTCCTGCATACACAGGAGCAGCTCAGGTGAGGTACTGAGGGTAAACAGTGATGAGTTTTGGTTCACTGACACCTTCTGCCATCACTGCTAAAAGCACCATCTCCAAACCAGGCTAAGAAAAACACACCTGTCTCATGTGGATCTAAAGGTCTCTGGATAGGCAATGCCTGTGGTTTGCATGCACCAGGCCTGAGGGCAAAATCAAGTCCCACTTCTGAAGGTAAAGCATTCCGTGTTAAAGAAACCCCAAACCACAAAAGGAGCTGGCTAACATCTTCCTCTCTTCTCTGCTTGTTTTATGCTCTTAGATGGGCTAACCAGAAAGGGAAGCAGGCCAGCATCATGAAGCAGATAATTAAGTCATCCTACATTATTTCAGGTATGATATTGACCATCCACAAATATAATTGGCAGCTAATGGTGAATTAGTGCTGCCAAGTCATCTTCTCTCTATTTTTCTCAAATAATTTTCCCTGGAGATGTACTAGAAATGAGACATTCCAAACCCCTTTAGGAGGAGTTTATTCAATATAGTCACTGACTTTCAAATGAAGTAATCAAAAAGAACAAAGCAGAGACAGTGACTTAATTCCCTGAATTAACTTCATAGCCTAGAAAATGGATTTGTTCTCACATCAAGTGAGAAAGGACTTGATGGTCTCAAGAAATCTTTCCTGGGTTTGTTCAGGTCACAACCTCACTTACAATGCAAAAAGAAAGCCCAGAGCCATTATATATGCAAATTTCAGCTTCAGACAACTCACACAGGGGCACAAACTCATGTCATGCTCCATGACCCAGCCCTGCCCCACAGCTACAGTGGGCACAGCCCCTCAAACACAGCCCCCAGGGAAGAACAAGGCAGGTTTTTACCAACAGCAGCTGCTCAACATCCAGAGGCTTCACTGGAGGCACAGCTAAGCACTTTTGGGGGAGAAGCAGTGCATTCCCTCAGGTGAAACAAAAGGCTGGATGGATGGCAATCCCAGGATACTCTGAGCATCACAAGCACCTACGAGTGGCTATAAACCACGAGGGGCACCCTTGCAGCCAATTCTCTTGATTTTATACCAGTTATTTCCTCCTGTAAGAGCCTTTAGTTCTCCTTAAAGGCATTCATCCTCCAAAGAGTTTGCCTTTTTCTTCCAACCCCTGCACTTGCTGAAACCATTTCAAGGTGATAGTCCATGAAGAAATAGGAATTATTAATGCTTTATTACTCACATTTTATTGCACCTTTATGGAGAGGAGACTTCACTTTCCTTATGACTTAAACAAGCCTTTTCTGTTCTTTACAATTAATAAAGAATAAAAAACTATTTTCAAGTTTACCCTGTGAGGTTCACTTGTGATTGCTCTCCTAGCACTAATTTGATTTTTAAAATCAATTTTACCAGCACAAATACTTATAGAGCAACTATATTGTTAACAGAATTAACCAAAAAAAAAAAAAAAAGACATCAATATGACATTCTGTGTCTATTTTCTTACTGGTCTCTGGGATAGCATGATCTATCATAGCATGCCTTCAGCAAAAGTGGAACAGAAAAGGCATATATATTGAAATATTAATAACTTTTACTGCTCTAAAGCATTAGAAACAGCTCTGCTCACTACACACTAGAGAGCTGATCCCAGGACTAGAGGTATAACCCATCATTATCTTCCTAATGTGGACAACATATTGATTTTTGTTCTTTTTATTCATGCATCAAGGCTCCCAGGGAGTGCACATGCACATATGTGTCTATCGGAGTGTGTAGAGCAAAGACCAGAGATGGATGATATTCCTTGGAGATTTCAATCCATGTCTCTGGACACAATAGATTTTGCCCTAACATTTTATGTTTCCCTGCTCCTTCCTGTAGGAGCTGTTGTTTCTGTGCTCACCCTGCAGCTGTGAAATGAGTGTGAGCTGTGTCTCAGCTGAGAGCAAGTACTCAGGTGTGGTACAAGCCTGACCTTCCCTCCTCTCTGTAAATATGTTGCTTTTACACTCTTCCAGCCTTGGCTGCACTGAATTTGAAAGGACAGACTGATTCCTGATCCTGCAGCTAGTGCAGGATATTGTACAGTGCACACATGGAACCATGTCAGAACTGTCTAGAAAAGCAGGAGAAATAGAGAAGCGAGACAAATAAACTCTCAGCAAAGTAAACTCACCAGCAGTATTTCTTTCTGTTTAAAAAAAAAATAATTACAAGTGTGTAGCAATTGTTGTAGTTCCCCTGGTATTTTACTGATGTGGAAAAAGGTAATAGAAGAGACTTCCTGACACTCCTTACTCCCTGTTAGCCAGGCACCAACCCTACATTTCAGAATAAACTCTTTTTTTGCAAAGGTAGAACTGGCCTCAAGCCTCAGTGCACATTTGGACCTTTGATGTGTCCTTAGTTCTTCTTGCAAAGGAAGAAGATTTTTTTCCCAAGGGGAAAGGCAGAAACCCGTGAATGAGTGTTCCAGAAGGCTGGTTTTGGGAAAGTCTGAGCGTTTGTGTGAAAGACATTGTTGCAATTACAGGACACACAATATGTGAATGGGAACACCAGGGCCCATGTGAGGTCTGCCTGCAGATTCCAGCCTGCTGTATTTCTTCTCCAGCCAGGCCTCAGCAAAGATATAAATAGCACTTACCATGCTGGCAAACTGAGCTGTGACAAAGTGCTGGGCTGGCTGCACAGTGGCATCCTGAAGGAATCAGCACTTTTTTGGGATGCTACTTCAAATCTTAATAATTGGAATAGATTGAAAAGATCAAGTGTGCCAAATACAACGATTACAGCTCAGAGCAAAATTGTAAATGCACAAAAATCAAGGGCATGGAAGGAAAATTCCCTCTAGAAATAGTCTCTTTTCCTCTCACTTATCTAATCCAAAAGGATTTAGCCTAGTACTTAATGTACTGGCTAGAGAAAACAATCTATCCAGCATTAAGTGCCTTCCATGGCATCTGCTGCAGAAATCCAGTGTCCCAGAATACTCCCAACATAACCACGCTGGTTTTGAGTGAGCTCGTGGACAAAGGCAAGGGGAAGAAATTAATACAGACAGATTGGACAAAAAATCCATTTCCAGGAATTCAGTCTCATCCTTTCACTGACCTCAGGGAGACCATAACAAGAGATAATTCTGCTCCAAGGGTAGCATGGATGACTTCAAAAGGCTGTGCCAGCTGGCAGGAGAAACAGAGAAGAGTCTAACAAGGAGAGGTGCTTGGAGCATGTACAAGCCCAGAAAGGTTTCCCTGACTTTGTCCTGTTAGAACACGGAAAGTACTGAAGAAAAACCAGACCACCCCTTCCCTAGAAGCTTGGCTGGACTCACTTTCAGCTGTAATTCCTGCTCACCTAGCACTTGCCAAGAAATGCCTAAGTAAAACCAAGGTGACTTCTCCAGACACCTCACTCTCCTATGCGCACAGCAGGATCCTGTATTCCTCTAAACTCCCCAAGAATAATCTCACTGGCTGGTAAAAAGCCAAAGTGTTTATTTTATTATACACTTGTCACAGACCCTAAAATAAAGACACTGTATGATGACAAACCCAACAGAAGAGGCTTTAAAACATCATTCCAGAGACTTAGATAAACAAAATGATGGTCTTGCCCAGACTTTCTATGAAGCTCTACCTCCAAAGGAGACAGCCTGGGGCTTCAGGCACTGAATGCTCCCCTTCAGACTGAGGAGGTCTCAGCAGGAGCTGTCCCTGCTGTATCCACCTACAGAAGCCTATCAAGCATAGAAGAAAGGAGTGGAGTCTAAAATGTCCTCTTTTCCTAAGTCTGAAATCAATAACTATTTACCAGGATGTTTGTGTCTAGGTGTTACTCAGAGGTCATGATGTTCAGTGTGAGCTCTACTGCCTTATTATGCCGGTAATGAACTCATAAATGTCACTTCGAATTTCTGTAGAGGCCAGTGGATTATCCTGGCCCAAACAGAGTAAGGTGCTACTTGACCTACTAAGAGGCTGATTGCACAAAGATTCAGGCTCAAGAGCTTCTGTGCATAGATGCACTTTTCATGCTCTGTATACCGTAACTTACTGGGTATTTTTGCCTTACTAGAATTAATTATCTCTCTTTTCTGTCAGTTT
This sequence comes from Rhabdornis inornatus, assembly GCA_013397075.1. Lineage (NCBI taxonomy): Eukaryota > Metazoa > Chordata > Aves > Passeriformes > Rhabdornithidae > Rhabdornis > Rhabdornis inornatus. The sequence continues at coordinate 4,316,403 of VWZS01008407.1, read as the reverse complement.
AGCTCAATCTCATAGAGCAAAATAATTGGCCTTTACCAAAGCAGGCATCCAAAAATATAATTGAAAGGTACACTGTCCAGAATTCAGACTTTTTTTCCCCATTCCTCTGCCTGTATTTGTGAATTTTTCTGTTAAAAAAACAATCACACCCTGACAGAACAGACTCAAAAAAGGATGGCAAAACCTTCTGTCCATAAACCCAGCGGGACTGGGAGTTGGAATTTCTGTTCTCAAATACAAAACATCTTAGTTTTTACCCCATTGGTTTGATATTCAAGCTGCTGCAAATAGCTCTTTTTGGTCTTAAAAAAGTGTTGTTTGCATAAACCTAGCCCAAAGCAGACACCACTAGAGCAGTTTTTAGAAACAATTCTAAAGCAACTGAATATTTTTGGTGAAGTGAAGCTGGCACATGAATCAAGCTGAATGGGTAAAATTCACATTAAGACATTATATAATGCATGTATATGATCCCTGTTAACACAGGATTTAACAGCCTCCAGCTTTGTAAGTCACTTATCCTCTCAACATCCCAGTGAGGAAGCAGAGAGAAGCTAAGGGACTTGTTCCAGCACACAGAAATTGTGGAGAAGAATGAGGAATGGATCCAACCTAGACAAACCAGGTACAGAGCTCTGTGTGCAGAGCCTGCTCTGCTTGTGCCACAGAGCCAAGCCACCTGGTGAACTCTCCATGCAGAAAGAAAAGTCATGAGGTGAACCACAGGAAACATCACACAAGAACCTACATCTTGGGCAAAAGCAAGATTTCTTTCCATGGCTCTCCTCTCTGACTGCTAGTTGCCTGCTCCAGTGATTCCAGCAAGGCTCAGGCTTACTCCAAATGCTCTTAATGAAAGACCAAGGAACCATCTGAACCAACTCTACTCTCTGTTGCATTCAGTTATAAAGAACTTTTATGCTTCTAGGACAAAACTCCTGGATATAGAAAAAAATAATTAAGAACTGTCTCACATTTTGGTCGCTACCATCTTCCTGCTAATTAGATTACTTCCTAAGTAAATTACTAGCCAGTTCAACATCCTTTAAAATGGTAGATTACTTTGATTTTTTAATTGCTGCAGAATTAAAAACAAAACCACCAAATTAATGTGCACACTCACAAGCCAAACAGGAGAAGCTCATTATATGCCTCCCCCAGAAGGCACACACTCCCTTTCTAGGAGGATACACACCTGGCTGGGCTCAGCAGCTCAGGAGCTGGGCTTTTTGTTTTTTACCTGACAAAAGTAATCAACTATTGCTATGCTGCAGTCACCAGAAAATTCCCCCTGCAGGAGCCTAGTGATGGACCCAAATGGTTCTCTAAGTGGTGAGAGAAGTAAAAATAAGATACATGACTTCTCTTTTTTAAATTATTTAAACTAATAATGCTTGCAATACATACTGAGCCAGTAATCAGGAATTCTAATATCTCATTGCCAGACTTCAAGCACACACTTTGCATCTCACCTAATTAAGGTGGCACTGATTGTACACAGGTTAGGATCTGGGTCTGCAGAAATGGCATCACTGATCTCAGAGGGGGAAGAAATCACCGATAGTAAAGCAAAAGTAAAATTCAGCCTTCCTCATATGGAAAGCTACCAGTTGCTGCAGCTGCTGCTTTCTGAATCTAACGTTCTTCCTCCTTTACAAGAGCACTTGTAAATCTACAGGTGAGCAATAAAAGGGAAAAGCTCCCACAGAACATTTCCCTGCAATTCTGTGCCAGCAGAACACGACAGATGATCACCCTTAGCTCTGCTACCCCTCCTGTCTACCCAGTGTGCACAAAACCAACTCGAGGGCTGCTCTCAGAGTCATGACAGAAAGGAACCAGCTGATGCACAGAAAGCACTGGGTGCTTTGGATCTCACAGTAATATGAAGTTCAATGAAATTAGACTGTATCTGGCTTACCAGCATTTAGGTCTCCAGCTGGGTACTGGCAAACATAGCAAGAACCATCAGTGAAGTGGTTTCATGCATTTGCCAACTTGCCGGTCCCCCAGTGCTGTGATAAAATTGGAAGAAAAACCAGCTGATATCCTAAGCAAAAGAGGAGGAGGTGGGTAAAGGCAAGGAAGGAGTAAGAGGGTGCAAAGAGTCTGGTTTGTTGCAAGGGTCCTCAGCCCTATTAGTCAAAAAATGCCTGCTGCCTTGTTATATCACTACATGGATGACATCCTTATCGTAGCAGAAAAACAGGAGGTGTTGCAGGAAGCCTTAGTACTTGTCATTGCTGCTGTAACCCAGGCAGGGCTTAGCCTTGCTTCAGAAAAAATTCAGCAACAACCCCCTTGGAAATACCTTGGCTGGTGCATTAGGACCCAGTCCATTTCCCCTCAGCCTTCGCAAATTCACACAAACATTCATACTTTGCATGATGCTCAAAATTTTTTGGGGACAATTAATTGGGTTCGTTCCTTATAGGGAATTTCAAATGCAGATCTGAGCCCCTTGTTTGCTCTGTTAAAGAGGGAGCCAGATCTCCTGTCCCCTCCTCAGCTCACGCCAGATACTTGCCAAGCATTGCAAAAGGTAGCAAATATTATCTCAAATAAGCAAGCAGCCTGGTGGGTCCCTGAGCTGCCCTTTCCTTTGATGATCTTGAATCCAGCTAAACAACCCCATGCTTTAATTTTTCAATGGGATCCTAAAGCACCTGACCCACTGATGATTATAGACTGGATTCTTCTGTCACACCAGATGTCTAAAACTATCAGTACCCAACATAAGATGATGGCATTGCTTATTACAAAAGTTCAGGAGAGACTCACCACACTTGCAGGTGTGGATTTTAGTTTAATTTGTTTACCTGTTACTACTGTTTATTTGCAGTAGCTACTGCAACACTCTGAAGTGTTTCAAATGGCTTTAGCTGATCTTCCTGGACAGCTTTCTTCACATCATCTGAAGCACAAGCCTGTGGCAGCAAGTTTTAATCTCCTAACACAGCCCAAAAGGAGCAAGGTCCCATTTCAGGCCTTAACTGTCTTTACAGATGGATCTGGCTGCACCCACAAGTCAGTATTGCTTTGGTGGGATGCAGACCTCAACCAATGGAATTCAGATGTTACTACTGGTGCAGGTTCTCCTCAGATTGCTGAATTGGCAGCTGTGGTGTGGGCCTTTCAGCGATTTGCTACCCCTTTCAACTTTATAACAGACTCTGCTTATATTGCAGGAATTGTCAAAAGAGCTGAAGCTGCTGTACTCAAAGAAGTACCTAATACAGAATTGTTTCAATGGTTACAGCAGCTTGTTTTTCTTTCAGATACCAAACAACATCCGTGTTTTGTGATGCATGTTCGTTCTCACACAACATTACATTTATTACAGAATTGCTAGGCAGACTTACTTTACCAGTTCAAGCAGTTCAGGCTGCATTACCAGACTGCTTTGCCCAGGCAAAACTCAGCCATTCATTCTTTCACCAAAATGCTGCTGAGCTCACACGCACTTTTGATTTGATCACTCACCAAACCTCCAGTATTGTGGCTGTGTGCCCAGACTGTCAAAGGCATTCATTTCCCTCCCTTGCAGGAGGTGTCAACCTTAGAGGACTCCAAAGCCTTCAGATTTGGCAAACAGATGTTACTCATTTTCCTGAATTCAGCCGACCATGTTTCACTCTGTATGAAAAAATTTAACAGCTTTGCACAACTTATTACGAGCAAAGCACAGCACACATACCTATAACCAAAACTGTGATGATAATGTGGAAGCTTGGAACATTGGAGCCCGAATATTTACCTCAATTGTCCCATCCATTGGAACGGCACATGCATTGAAAACCGTAAATAACCTTAGTTATCAGCTTGCAAAGCAAACTAATGCTACTACATATCTGGTTTTCTTGGAACCAGAAACTGATTAAGCAATGTTACTTAGTTACAGTATGGCAATATACCCTAGTTACACAAATATTATTGGTGTGCTCTTTTTAGCTATAGCTGAAAAGGTTTATAAACTCAGCTGTGTGCATCAATAATGGCTTCACACTTGCATCAAACTGCAGACCCCATCTCTTTATCATCACCGCCGTCATCACATTCCTGCCCAGTTGGCCCCAGTCGCTTTTGAACTTCACAGCTGATGCTCACCACAAGAGCAAGGCTTCCACCACTTCATTACCTCTGCAGACAGGCAACCAGCAGTGACAGAAATCCCAACATGCTCATCTTGATTAATCAGGGGACCTGTGTTAGAAACAGCCTTGCAAACTAGACTCCATTTTCAGCCAGTCCTGAAATTCCTGGGTCTGACCCACTCATGACTGCAAACAATTCTTGAATGACCCAAGCAACTAAAGAGAATAAGGCTGGGTACTAGAATTTCTGGGGTTTCTTGGTGTTTTTAGGCAGTAGAATCCAGTGAAATTATGGCACAATATAACATTGTATGTAATTGGATGCTAATCCCAAATAAAATACTTAGCTTACTCTATATAGAAAACCCACCACCTACCAGGGAGGCTGAGAACATTAATTCTCTGCATGACCAGAGGCAAAGCAATGTGTAAGTTTTCAGATCCCTTGAAGAGCTGACAGACAGTAGGCAAAGGATTCTCCCATGGGTACACACAGACATCCCCCCAGGCATTCTGGTATTCAGTCAGTGCTTCCAGTTCTCCCCTACACAAGTGTCCTTGCCTTGACAAGCTGGCTGCCTGCAGCTCTGTGGAACCTGTCTCCTCAGACACCTGTCTGACTCATGGCATTGCAGGGCTCTAAGCACAAGCTCCAAGTCCTCTGTACTTCTGCTTTAGGTCCCTCAAAGTCCCTCAAAGTGCTCCTGATGGCAGCTTAGCCACGAGCAGGTGGTACAGTAGCCCTTCAAATGGATTTAAAAGCGCTGCATTCTCTCCAGCATTTACCACACATTCACACAGGTTCACTCCAGAGTATCTCCAGTTTTGGAGTGTGGCTCCTAGTTAGTTCAAAGCTATCTTTTGTGAAGACTGCAATACAAAGTGAAATATCAGGCACAGCCTTTCCAGCTGGGAGTCGTTTATCCTCTGTACCACCTTCTATGAGATTCCATCTCTTTTTATTGCAGCTGCGTGAAAACAGCCTGTACAAATCATATTAATAAAATACTAATCTACTTTCACTGAGCTATTTTCCGAGTGTACACAATAAGATAATATGAAACACCCTGAAGACAATTTTTTAAAAAAGCACTGAAGCCAACATAAATCTCAATAATTGCTTGGCAAATCACAAGGAAGAAAAAGACCTGTGGGATCTGCAGTTTCCTGCAGGCTCACATCCATGCTACCCTCTGCTCAAACATGATACAGGGGCCAGGACAAATGGGTTGCACTGATATTTCCAGTACAGCTGTGCTTTGGAGAGTGTAACTGGAATATGAACAGCATGGCTCTTGGTTTTAAGCAAGCAGCACTTCCCACTAATGGTGTGTGTGCTCAGATCAGTTCTATTGCTGCAGCTTTGGAGGTGTCCCCAGCAAGGGAGCCCACGCAGACATGGCATGGGTAGTGGGAAGGAAGACATCAGGCAGGAGAGGCCTTTGAACACAAGCTGGCAGAGGCAGAACTTGGATGTGATATTTCCACCTACTCACCACACAGCAGCTGACAGAGAAGAATGTAAGGAGGGGGGGAAAAATACATGACATGCAAATATTCTGTGCTCCCTCATGACCACCCTTCTCTGAAACTGTTTTACCAAGAGACCCAGCTGGTCACAGAAAGTCTGGAACAATTCCTCTGATTCCTCTGTAAGCAGAGAGCTTTTCCATACAACATGAGTTTCCCAAAGCCACCTCTTGAAAGCCTTGTGCACTAATGAACAGCTCCTTCCTCTCTCTCTCCTCAGCTCCAGATGACAAACCCCTACAGATCTGCTTTGAGAGCAGTGGGGAAATTCTGCTTGCTTGAAAATCCAATTTCATTCCCAGCACAGATCTTCCTATCTTCATAATCCACATATTTCTGCTCTGGCATGGCAATCACTCACTTTCTGCAGCCTCCCTGATCCCAATGTTGGTAGCCCACAGCCACAAAGAACCTCTAGGCTCAGAGAAACACAAGACAGTTTGATAATAAGTGGATCATAAATTTTGCACATTAAAAAAGAGCTTTTTCTTGTGAGAATTAGGCAAAACCCAAGGGATTAATCTGAAAGAGGTTTTGAATCTTGGAATGATACACTTTAGCAAGGTTAGCTTCCCTTGATGTTGCTAAAGCCACCAGGAAAGGCCTGTGGCCTCCTTACTAGCCATTCCCATATACTAAGGGATGATGATAAATCTTTAACAAACAGCAATTTAAAATTCTTTGTAAAATTCTTTGTCCCAACACATTTAGCCTTTATAAATAAATCAAGAATTTTAAGGTCTCTGAGCAGTTTGTCCCGCTTTCTCAGGCAGTGTAACTGAACATTCAAGAAGCTGTTTTCCAACAGTTTGATTTCCAACCCCTTTCATGTCACGTTCTAAGACTGCTTTAGCACGGTGTTTCAATGCCAGCAGCCTCAGGGACATCATCTTCTCAAAGTGCAGGGATAAAGGAACTCACCAGGGACATCATCTTCTCGAAGAGCAGGGATAAAGGAACTCCTGGTCACCAGGAGGGCTGGGAGGAGTGTCCTCCTTTGGACAAACGTCACAGCTCCAGTGACAAAGGACTCACCTTTCTCTCAGGTGCTCACATTTAGCAGCTGTCTTCAGGTGAAAAGTAACTCCTCACTGACAGCTGTTACAAAAATTAATTGCTCTTAGAACTAACCGAAGCCTCAACAAAATGGTATTTAGGCAGAAAAGAGTCATGTAAATCATGTCAGGACACATCTGTCAGACACAAGGCAGGGGCAGGCAGAAATACCCAGCCTAGCTCAGAATTTCAAATGAGTGCATGTGCTTCCAACCAAGCATCTTCCTGCTCCCAGTAGAAAGCAGCCATTTAAACAACAACAACAAAAAAAAATTAAAAAAGAGGAATGTGATTATTTTTAAAACTCTGGGAAAGGAAATCAGTGGCAACCAGAGACTAGAAGCATTTCACCTCAGGGTATCTCCAGTTCAGTGCCTGCAATATTTACAACTTATTCACAATCAGAGCGTTTTGACTGGGATGATGGCAACACAAAATATTTATTAAAACATTTTCAGCAAGAAAAACCCTCACAAAATTAGTTCAGTGTTGATCTGACCTAATCTGTCTGGTTTTGTGCCAGCCCCACTAAATCAATTACTCCTACTGCCTCAAATGGGAATGTAGCAAGAATATCACAGACATGGTTCTAGCCTAGTCAAAACAGGATGGCTTTTGTCCCTTGCATGCTGGCATGCTTCAGACTGCTGTAAATAAGGAGCAGATGGAATACAGATTGCACTGGGTAGAACCCAAAATAGGTTTTTGGATATGGAAGACACAGTCGTCTCTGAAGCCTCTCAATAACATGTAAGAAATTGCAAGGTTCCAGTTGAATTCTAAAAATACACCACCTTTACTGACAAGCAAATGTATCCCATGTTTATATTTAGCTCATGGCCACATTCAGAGTGACTGCTGTTGAGTTTTATGTGACAACAGGGCCACTATTGTTTTTGACTACACACTGGGATAGACATGTCACAAACCCAATTTGACAGAGATTTTATGGACTGCTAGAGAGGAATCACACACACATATATAAGTTAATTATACAAGATGAAAAAAAAGAAAAACAGAACATGTAGTAAGCCAGATGCTTTGTTAATCACTTTATATGACTACTTAGGAAACAAAAAAATGACCCAGTGAGTCAGATCTATTACCTGCAGAAACAAATGTTTTACTACTCAATCAGATACCTCATCTCTTCAAACAGAAACATAGCTCCTCAAACTAGAGGCAATACATTGCCTTGTATGTCATATAACATGTTTTCCATCCACTGAGAAAAACCACAGAAGTAGTGAGGTGCACATGGAAGGTAAAGATAAGGTCACAGATGCTGCTGGGTAGAGATGCCCTGGTGAGCTCAGGGTGGCTCAGGGACAGCAGGGCTGGAAATAGAGGAGATGTGCCCCCCTTGGGCACTGCAGCTGCCTGCCTGGCAGGCTGCTGTGCTAAAGGCAGGGCCAGCAGCACAGCTCTGGCAGGTTAAGAACTACAAATAACCAGCAAATGTCCATCCATCAATCTGGGCTGTCACAGCAGTTTGCTGTGGGGAGAAAGACCCAGCTTTTTATTCAGCATGAGCACCTCACTACCACCAACTCCCTGGAATAACTATAATTTGTGTGGGTTTCCTTGCCTGGAAAAATAAACTCTCCTGAGTTCTCATAAGCACAACTACCACAAGGATAACAAACCCCAGAAGTGGTTACAAAACTAAGGCCCTCGTAATGTTTTCCTTTCAGTCATAACTGGTTAAATTCACACAACAGAATCCCAGGATGTCGCTAATGATAGTAAAATCTGTCAGCATGTGAGATGCCATGAGACTTTGTGAATTAAATCCCATTATTGCCCTAAATTATGGATATTTTTCTCCCTTTCCTTGGTGATATGCAACATATTTTTTCTTCAGGGCAGTTAGATGATGTCAGCACAGATTACTGCTTTCTGCATAGTGCAGATGATAGAACCAGAGGCATTAAAAGAACTTACAAAAGCCAAATGTGAAGGGACAGGAGGAACTGCTTCCTTTGACTTGGGAATAACAAATTCTGCTGTGGTAAGATGGGTAAGGCAAAAGGAAAAAACCTTTAATTTGGGACACTGAGGGAGCTTCAGAAGCTTCACATACTGAAAAATCTAAATTCAAGTTTGGATTCTTGCTCTAAATTACCCAAAAACCCCATCAAATAGAAGTGCCTCTCTTTAGATACTCATGTCTCTCCATTAAATGTATATTGATGTGTAATACTGAGAGATTGGGTTACTATCTAGCAAACTAAGGAACTCTATTTTCAGCTTGGAAAAAGAATGAATATGCAATTAATGTTTTTCTAAATGGCTTCCTATTATTTTAATTTTTCTTAGTATACCAACGTTGAAGGAAGGGCAGAGGAAACGCTAGTGGTCACATGACAGGTTCTCAAGTTCTATTCGTGGCAAAGTTTGCAGGCAGTAATAGAATCTTTTACTAGATCAAGTGAGAGAAACACAAAAAAAAACCCCAACAACCTGTCAGACGTGTGACTCTATACATTTTTTGTTACTTGAGATAGAAATACAGAATTTTCAAATCCAAGCCCTGGGAATTGCTTCATTATCCTGCATGATATCTATGATGCTTCCATTAGTGCCCTGCGTGCACCAGCAGCCAAGCTCTTGGCTGCCATCTGCTGTTCCTGCTCCTGCACGTCACCACTTCGGGCAGCGCGGCCAGACCACGGCAAGGGTCTCCAAGAATTGTTAGGAACAGGCGCAGCTGCTGCTTTCACACCTAGCCTGGGGTGCAGCTGGTCCCACGGAGAGGAATCAATGCCCTGGCAAACCCCAATGCAGAGCACGAGTGGGCACTCCAGGTTCGGTAGCAGCAGACCCATCGTATTGCCTATGGATCATCTGGTGACCAAAGCCTTCCTTGCCAGTGCTGCCTTCCTTGTGGCCAGCTCTGTGCTCGCCATCACTGTGACTGGCAGCACACGGCTGCCACTCCCTGCAGCCACTCCCCGCTCCTGTCCTGTACCTGGCTGTGGACAGAACTAAAAGCAATCCTGCTTAGACTCCCACTTCAGCTCCGGCACCATTACCCCCTGCATGCAACACGGAGTTCCGTCTCCCAGCTGTCTGCTCTGCTATCAGACCTCTGGGTTCCAATTCTCCCAGTGCCCGCTGCTCCCCAAGCTAAGAAGGTACAAAAGCCCTAAATTTAAAGAATTAATTTTGGAGTTCTCTCTAGGCAAAAAATTAAGGCTGTACCTGCCTATCCACATGTGAGACCTTTTCCACCTGTGTTTTCAGTTCCATCCTTCCTTGCAGAGCAGCAGGAACAATCTGACTTGTACCCAAACACTTTTGAGTGACCTTGAGGAAAGTATCTCATATTGAAAATTTTATGCATAGCGGCTTCCCATATTTACAGAACCACATGCCCTGCTAATCTGTCCTGGCCACATTTCTTTACATTTAACTTGTCTAATTAATCAGTTTAGAGAGACCAAATTCACTTCATGACAGACAAGTCCAGTATCCATTTCATTTGCTTGTTAAGGAAAGCAAAAGCCTCTTTGGTTGTAGAAGTGTGAAAGCCAAAGTACTACACAGCTTCCCTGTGTTTTCATCATTCTTTTTCATTCCTTGCCATCCTAGTCCTTTACAAACATTAGTTAATTCTTTGAAAATCCTTATCTTTGCTTTACACCTGGGGAAAATGAAGCACTGAGCAAGGATAGTACTTATCTAAACACAGCCCCAGAGACTCGTGGTAGAGCTGAGAACAAAGCCCATGTCTTTTGGCTCTCAGTCTTGTATCCTAAAGCCCTCTTTTTTAGTGCACTTTTTCAATTTTCTCATTTTGAAATGTAGCAGTTCTAAATAAAAAAAGGTCAAGCTCAAACAGTACAGTTGTCCTTCACTCTTCTCCTCCTCCTCCATTTGAAGGGATGTGCAGATACAGAAGTTACAATTCCCTCCACCATGGGCGCAAGAGAGAAACCTTTGTACTATGCCACAAACAGTTGAGAGTTGTCTTTTTTTCTGGCACACAAGTGATCTCAGTAACAGGAGATTAATCCACAAATGCCAATGTCTCATCCTAAAAGCCCAGTGCACAAAAGAGCCATTACTACCCTGGCACGGGCCCAACATGAAAGCAAGGAAGGAGGTAGCAGTGGGCAGGTCTGTCTCACTGAAGAGCAGTGGTTAGAATTCAAGTGAAACTCTTCACAATTTTGCACTGAATGTGTTCTGCACCTCAGCACTGCTGGCTTTTCCAGATGACTAGGTATGTACTCATCTATTGCTATTAACATCCTGCAGCATAGAGAGGCATCTTGAGAAGGAAAATCATTGTACTGCCAAAAAAGTGACCCTTCTAATGGAAGTCTGGCCAGTACAAAATCTGCCAACCTCATGGGTAAAACTCACCTCACTCTACAGTCCAAGCAGGTCTGCAGGCCCTGCAACATTAAATTCCACAACAGCTTGAAAATATCACGTTTGATTTATTCATAGCATCTACTTTTGGAAGACAGTTGAGCTTTTCTCAATAGCTTACCAATTACTGCAGAAGACACAGCAGTAAATGGTACAAAAATTTCAATCTGCATAGTTGACTGTGCATTTGCCTTAGCACAGGCTGCTTATTCTTTACTCTTGGGGTAATGATGTTCTATTTCACAGCAATGTCATATGCATTATAACTTTTGACACCCATGGTAAATAGTTTTTGCTGTAGGTTTTTTTGCTATAGGGCTTTCCATATATTTCAGTAGAAAGGTGTAAATACTGAAAAAGCTGGAAACAAATCCTTAGTAACAGATTCTCAGGCTTTGTTTGATAACAAAGAAAGTGGTGAGGATTAAAAGGGGCAATTCTACTGAATTTAGAAAACACTGTGAATACTAATAACTTACAAGGATTTACCTTTACCAAGAGATGTAATACACTCTGTTGTTACACCAAAGCTGGAAACTGCACAGCAATTCCACTGATTGGCCAGGTAAACAAGCACAGTTTCCTAGTTAGAATAATGCAGCAAGATAGATAAACTTAAGAAATTGTTTCCTACTCCTGGAATCTACATTTAGAGTTTTTACTTCAGAAAATAAGAGCATGCACAAATGCTTATGCTGCATATAGGACACACTGATATTGCCAAGGATGTGCACATATCTAAATATATGCCCTTTATATTAACTTCATACAAAATACAGGTATTACAAGAAAGGCTACAGCTTCATTTCTAATGTTTTCAAAGAATGCATGACTGTTTGCCAGTCATATATTGGGCACTCAACAGGTTTTCGTGCAATAAATCTCAAAGCAAGTAGGAGGAAGTAAAAGAAGACCAATAAAAATAAGAATGTCAGCTCCAAAATAGCATAACCACCTCCAGCTGATGCTTGTGCACTGCTTTAGAGAGCTCTCTGGACTCCTTACACCTGTGCACTTTGAAGGTTAAGGATGCTGAAGGTAATAAGTGAGTGTTAGAGGCTTTCATATTATTGCCTAAGTATGCTACAAACCCAATGCACCTGTAGCTCACAAAGCACATGGTGACAACTTCCAAAACTAACCAGAAAAGGAAAGCACTGCTTCTCCAGGAGCGACTTTGTCTGCCATCAGGCACATTCCAGAGCAGAAAGGTGGCTCCTCATTTATCCATAATAATTTGTATTTTAAGCATGAAAGCTGGAGTCCATTGCTACTGAGTCACTGCTGTTATTAACATCGTCCCAGTGCTATGAGTGGCAATTCTCTGGAACATTTTGGGGATTTGGAGCAGATTCTGATGGGATAACATATAGTATCATCATTTGAAACCCCAAAGGTGTGTTATTTACCTGACAATCTGGTATCATCCACAGCTGTTTTGCACTGCCCTTTGCAAAAGCTGGATGGTGTTTTGCCTTGCCTGAAGACAGCTTATTACAAATACCTGTACAAATTGGTTAGAACCCATCTGGGAGGCAAATGCATCTACAGAAATGCTGTGGGAAACAGACTTTATGACATGATTATCCACATACACACAGTCCATCACTGCAGAGTAAGCCTCTGGATGAAAACTAGCTCTCCAGTATAAAGCATCTACTAATCCAAAAAAAGCTTACTAAATTCCAAAGCTTTAGATTACAGTGGACTAAATGTTCCACATACCCTTGCCCTTCCCACTAATTTCTGCTAGCAGTTGTGAGAACATAGCTGAGCTCATCCAGCTGACAGTTACTGGAACTACAGTGCCAGGGTTTTGTTCTGCCTTGCAGATTTTAAGTTGGGTTACACTACAGCACTGTGAAACGAAGCCCCAGCAGTACAATTTAACCCAAAAACATTAGCACCAGAATTTCTGAGGCATCCCACTTCTCTAACAGGACCATAAGTGCACTTGTAAGGAAATAAATTGGAGGAATGCAAAATGCTGGCTCCAGTACAGCTGTTCTAATGAGCTCATCTAGGTAGTGGTGAGTAGGGAAAATCAGGATTTTACCTGCAGAGCCCTCTGGGTTTTTGCAGGTTACCTATAAAAAGCTCAATTTTTCAACCCAACAGGAAGCAACATAAGCCTTGCTGCTGATGACATGAGACAGGACTTTGACAGATATCATTAACTTCACACCTATAAGGGGCTAAGGAAAAAAAATGGCCATTGGTTGGCATTTTCTATAGCAATTTTCAACCAGAAAGTGACAGCCATTCTGTTAGTGCAACATTAAGTCAGTTCCATGTTTTCTGAAACTTCATTTCAGCACCACAACTACTGGAAAGTAACTGTGCCCTTGCACCCAAGAACCATTTCTTTTTGCAGCAAACTCCCTGTACCCGTACTTGTGCCATTAAGGAAGCTGGCTGTACCCTGAGTTGCTTCCACTTCAAAAGCTACAGAATTTCTGACTGGTTCTTTCCTAATGCAAACAGCAGCTGGAAATCACCATGATAAATCCACAGAAGGGACTGCCAGTTTCGCTGGACACTTGAACATCTTGCATTCCTCATGCATCTAAGAGCTCTAATACCCTGCGGCATGCAAAGCATCACAGCACCAGCAACAACGCCCAGCCAGTTCAGCGGGTGCTCCCTGCCGTTCATTAACATGCAAATCCTCAATATCACCTATGCTAATGTCTGCTAAAAAGGCTTTTCATTTCGGACCTCAGCTTAATAAACAAATGGAATCCTGCAGCATCACTGTGGGGAAAACAATTGCAGAGCATGAGTGATGAAGGAAGGCCTTGAGTGGCCTTTGTAAATGCTCAGTCAGAATGAATGAATGAATGCAAGTGGATGACAAAGGAAGGGACATGAAAACCAGCTGTGGGAATCCCTCCCTTCCACCTCAGCTTCAGCAGGATAACCTGAGCAATCAGTGCATGGTCTGTGATCCTTTGGCTCTGTGAGAGCTCACTGCTTTGGTGAAGCAATCCCAGCCTGTTTTGTTCCATCCTGAACTTCTACTCAGCTCTCAGGCACCAAGATGGTACAAGCATAGTGACTTCAGGGGCCACGCATCTGTTCCTTCTACAACCACTGCAAAAGCACAGAGGCTGGGTTGGCAGATGGAAGATTTGCCTTTGGGGAGAAATGGGTCAGATATCAGAAAGTAACAACTGAGAAACAGATGCAGTCTTTCTTCCCCATCACACTGGTACTTTGCCCAAACACACCCTTATTAACTGAAGGTTCAGCTCTGTGAAAGCAATTCTCTGTACACAACGAGAGACAATCTTGCCCAGCAGGCTCAGGAGTGTAGCCAGCTCTCTGATGTACCAGCCTCTGACAAGGTACATGACAAGCACTGTTGTGAGAAGCACAAAGGCTCGGGGTAACGACTTTACTGGGGACACACCGCTGAGGTTTTTTGACTGTTGTAAGAGAACAATTTTCTAAGGTCTCTTTTTACATGCTGTTGATTAAACATGAGAAAAACAGAGAAACACTGTTATATTTTCATGCAGTTAGTCTATTTACAGGTACTCACTAGGACTGCACTGTTTTTTTAAGGTCAAGGAGATTTTCCCACCGTTCTGTTCTGTTTGTCTTACTGAAGCCATTCACAATGCCCCTCGGGTCCCACACTATTTAGAATAATAGAATAATTTCAGTTGGAAAGGACCTTTAAAGGTCATCTAGTCCAACTCCACCCTGCAATGAGCAGGGACATCTTCAACCAGACCAAGCTGCTCAGAGCCTTGTCCAATCTGACTCTGTCTCCTTGGATGGGGTCTCTACCATCCACCACTTCTCTGGGCAACCAATGCCAGTGTTTCAACATCATCATTGTAAAAAATGAATTCCTTATACCTAGGCTGAATCTGCTTCTCTTAGTTTAAAAACATTGCTCCTTGTTCTATTAAAATGTCCTCATCTTTCTTATAAGCCCCTTTAAGTACTCAAAGGCCACATTAAGGTCTCTTCTCCAGGCTAAACAGTCCCAATTTAAAACCAATTCTAGCTAATGGATAGTGAATAAGAGAGAAAAGGGAGTGATGAAAGCAGAAAAAAAGACTGAAAATAACAGGCAGGAACTTGCACAGGTGACCCCTGATACCAGGCTCAACTTACTAAGATCTGCAGCAAAGCCAGCACACTAATGTTGGCATGTTTAACAACAAGGCAACAGTGTGCTGAGAAATTTTTTGAGCACACAGAAGTCATCAACCATCAATTCCACTACATAGTCCACAGAACTTTTTATCATCTGAGACATTTGAATAGCATAAATACAATAAATGCACCTCTAAACAAAACTGATTACATGTATGTATAGAAAAGCTTAGAAGTTACAGGTGATCAAAGTTGGTTTGGTTTTTTTTCTATCCATGGACTTCAGCCTGTCCTAGAGTGCTTGCAAAGGGCATACAAGCTCTTCTTGCCCCCTCCTTCTACACAAATCTTCCCACAGCAGGTCCCAGAACACAGGACTCTCTGCAGTCTGCTAAACCCTTCAGCTCTAAAACATGAACTCCACAGAGTTTCTCTAATGCTCCTCTGGAGTGTCTTTATCCCTACTACTACTTCACCACAGATTGCTTATCTTTCTTTTAAAAATCCTATCAGATGCTAATGACAACAAATTTTCTGTTCCTCTCTTGGTGCTCCCAGAAAGTTTTTGGAGTTCTAGTTTAAAGAGATCACGTGTGCGGGCCTTGGAGTGGAAAAGGGCTGGCAGGAGGAAATAAACTTTCTCTCTTGACACAGAAAATAACCCTCTGCTGGAGCTATAATTTATTGATACTGAGAGGTTTTATGGCACGAAGTCATAACCAGCACTCCCCACACAGCTATTCCCACCCACTGCACTCATTAATCAGAAAGCCTTTTAAATGTTATCTAGTAGCAAGAATTAAGCAGTTCTGTTTTACACATCATGTCCCTTAGCTTGCTCTTTCATTTCCTCTTTTTCAATGTTATCACATTATGTTCACTCTTCTTATTTGCTTTTCCTCTTCACAAAGCTCTTTAAACAGCTGCAAAGGGGGAGGGACCACTATGCTCACGAAAATTCCCCTTTGCAGAACGCTTCTGTCAGGTCCTACTGTCTGTCTCTTTCCAGGCATTTCATACCTCCAAGATTCAGGTTTGCTTTTGCATGTCTTCCCTGAGCATCCCTGCCAGCAGAGCCCACTGCCAGCTGTCTAAGCTGAAGAACAGTAAGCCACATCTTACTGCCATGAGGAAAATGTGCACCCTCCTTCTCTTTGTAGTGGGCTCCTTTTGTCTGAACGGTAAGTGACCTTTTCTTTCTCATCCACTTTCAGAACAGGGAGAGCTTTTGGGGGTACGAGGTGGCACAGTGACATGAGCTCGCAGACAATTCATAACCATCACCTCGGGAGGTTACTGACTTTAAGAGGATGTATAAAATGGATTATTTTAGTGTTGTTTTGGGCTTGTTTGGTATCAGCACATGCACTACGATGGATATGGACAGATAAGTTGGATATAAAATTATATAACTGTAGGAGATGACAATGATAATGACTCAAAAATATCCCTTTAGATGCTCCCAGGATCATCTGTGATAAGAAAAGCAGATATTGTGCTGAAGGTGAAAAAATGAACCATGACATGATCCATAAATATGACAGATCTCATTCCTATACCATTATTTTCTCAAGTTCCTATATTTTGCAAAGTTCATACTTCCCAATTTTTTAAATTAGAATGAAAGCAGTTTAAATTAAGTTGTCATATGTAAATGTATGCTACGAAAAGCATATATTTATGCTTTTTATGCAAGAATGTATCCCTCAGTCTGTCAGAATTTCTTGGATATGTTTTAGCCAACACAAACAGCCTGACAGCAGCATAAAATAGTGCATTTAGCAGGGGAGCTTCTTCTCATGGAGAGGCTCCACTGAAGTACTCTGAGAGAAACTGGCTAAAACTGAACCAAGATCAGATCACACACTTCCCATTATTACCTACTCATTCCACACTTATTTTGTTTCTTCTGTCCCTGAAAAGCAACTTTAGAAAACATCTGCTTTGTAACAAAAGGAGAGTGAGGGCCCGCTTTAGATTTTTAAACTATAGACTTCTAAACCCCTGAGTATTTCCTTTTTTATTTGCATTAATTGCAGTGTAAAAATTAGAGCTCTTTAAAATACAGGAAATTCACTGCTACTTCCATTGGAACAATAAGCATTCCAAATCAGCATGTGTTTTTCTAAGAGGTTATGAAAATTTTTTTGCTTGAGAGTATGTTGAGAAGTAACAACATCCTAAAGTCATTTCACAGAAGATAATGGGACTGTTTCATTGCTGCTTCTTACTTGCTCTTTACCAATTACAGATGGGAACTTGGTATGTCACTTTTTTGTGAGAAAGTAAAGGACTAAAATGGTAACACATGCTACAACGCTACTTCTAAACAAATACTATTTCAGTAATATAGTGAATTGTAGTAATATTTCACATTTGTTACTATAATTAAATTCAGAGAAACACTAGAAATATGTTTTGTGTTACATTTTGAAATGTATAAGGTGATAACACTGAACTTGCCTGTGTGTCACAGCATCGCTCCTGATTCTTTTCTGTAAAAACCACTCCAACAAATTTGTCATTACACTGAAATCAAACAGCATAATGCAGGATGTCTAGTTACTTCACTTTCTGTATTTAAATTAGACTATGTAAAAAGGAAAGTCTCCACAGCAGAGTGAATGAAGCCTGTGGTTTAGTTTCCTCTGCTGTGAAATCAGAAGCATCTTGGCATAATTTTTTTAATGTTCATAGTCCCACAAAGAAAACAAACTTACTGAGGAATGTGCACTGCAAGTTATGTGGCAACTGCTGTCCTTGCCACAGAGCAGATGTGTAGCATGTTCAGTGAAGCTGAAATAATTTCTCCAGCTCAGGATCCACCCCAGTGGGCTTTATTTATTACTGCATTCAGTACACAAAGATACTCACTCACAAATTAGGACTGCTTGATCATTGTTGTTAAAATCATTTGTTAAAAGCATCAGTCTACCCTCTGCAACATCTCTGGTGATTACTGCTATTTGGAAAAAAAACCATTTGTGGGGGAAACTGCACTTCCATTTCTTCCAGCCCTGAGAGGAAAAAGAGAAATTTCAAAGGCCTGGCTACTGACACACAATGCACATAAAGATGAAACTGGATGCCTGGTAATTTTGTTCTCATTAAGTGCCATCTGGTTTATATGTAGATTGTTAATGGAAAGTAGACTATAAAAATTAGACAAGAAACACTCATTTTCCCTAGTATGTACAGATCGGTTTTAACAAGTTTTAAGGCAGTGCAGGGCTGACATCTAGTGGTGTGTGATACAGGCTTCTGAGGGAGGTGAGCCCCTTTATTTCTGATTACCAAGTTCCAAAGGCTGGAATGGAATGGCAATTTTATAAAGGATTATCCCTATGAAGGAATGCCTTCACTAAGAACAGGTAATCATTTCTCAAAGGGATTAATTGTTGAATAAATATTTTTATAATTAAAGTAATGGTTTGTCATTAATCCCCATAAAGTTTCCTAACAGTCAGTACTGGGAAATCTGAGCTGTTCTCATCAGACATGCAGACCCCACATCGTGTTTGGATTTGCAGACCAGACGACTGTAATTGCTAAACACAGGTTTCAGAGTAAAAACTAATTACAAATCCAGATTTAGCTTTCTGCAAATATTCTACAGTTCCTACTTCTTACTCCCTGTTTAGCAAACACTCCCTATGCTGGAATATTCACAGACAAAGGCAGCAGTGCAGTGAAAATATAGTTAACAATTCAAACAAGAACTCACATCTTTGCTCACAGTATTCAGTGACCACTGAACGAAACAAACCAACTGACAATTTATTTATATTTGAATTATAGCCATGTGCTTACATCACTTACATATGCAACAGTGGGAATGTATAAAAAAATATCTACTACAAACAAACCCAATATAAAACTCCACCAAACCACACAATAATTTTAACAAGGATTCTCTCTTGCTAGTACCACAGGACTTCTAACCTATCCTTATAACCACAAGAGGATTAATTCCTAGAACATGGCCCTCTTTTCTTCACAGTATCAAATTTATATTTTACCCTGATTGCTATACACAAAAAACTCACCCCAGAATCTGAAGCTTAGCAAGACCCAGCATAGCTCTAGCTTGATAAGCTTTTGATTAGGCACCTTGCATTGAGAACAAATGTCATGTTAAAATATCATGTGGTATAGGGCTTTTATAATGAGTTGCAGGGAGGTGCAAATCAAGTGTGAATCAAAAAACAAACTGACCCAACAAACACATACATTTATCCAAACTTGTTTTCCCAAATGCCTTGGAAAGCATTTGAAAAGCCTATTCTGAAGAACAATGTTATAGTTAAGTATAAGTGAAAAATCTGGGCTACGAAGCCACAGCCCATGCTGGTCTTACAAGAATTAAATCAAGCCTGGTGTTTGCCTCAGCCTTTCCACAGAGCTTGAGTAAAAGTTGTTCTTAGATGTGAAATCTCTGTTTGATAATGTTTCCTTTTACCTCACTCCACTTTCTCACTGGATCAGAAATAAGAAGGTCTTAGGATATTTTTTTAACCTGAGCTGGACTCAGAAGAATTTCAACTTTCAAGAGAGACTTATTCAGCCCAGTTCACAAGGAAACGTGGCACCTTCCAGACATGCACACAAACTTTGGCTGCTAATTTGATCCTGGCATTTTGGTGTCTGCCTTTCCTACCAGGCTTCATGAATATGCTACAACATAAAAAAACCCAGAACAAATTAATGTGCCACAGATTTAAAATACTTGCATGGCCAGTGTTTTTTTACCGTGTGGAATTACTCTGGGAAATAATGAAGCAAGGATGTTGTAAGGACACTACCCTCATTTCTGCAATATCTAGAGGTGAATTAGGTGAGCTGTATTAGGCGACCTTTTTTATGGAAGAGACATTCTGTCAATTGCATGGGAACCTGCTTTCACTAACACTGTAATTTCATCAGCATCACAACACACAACTGCCCAACACACAGCACAATGTCTCTGGTTCAGTTCTGCTGGCAGGATGTTACCAGGACCTTGCTCATCAGTATTGTCACGTGGTCAACAGAGCTTTGAAAAGTCCACTGGGATGGCTTTAAAAAGCACACAAAGAACATGAGAAGAGAATAAATGACCCTGGGGTTGTGCCAGAAGCTGCTCTGCTCCAAGGGGAATGTTCAGGCTTGTTTGATACTGATCTGTAGATACTATATTTTGTAGTCACTGGACTCCAGCTTTGGCAAAGATTTACAGTATTTATACTAGTCCACAAGTCAGGTTTTACTCCTACATAAGTCTAACATACTGCCTTGTGTTTTCAGATTTTGAAACAGAAACATTACTAGCTACCAGAGAGTCCCCAGTCATTAAAAAAATCCTTTATGACTCCTATAGCTTATCCCCTGGTTTTCTCTACATAAATCAGAGTCTTTAAATTTGTATGTGTACCTGCTACTCTGTCTCCTACAGCACTAAAGAGAGAAGTCACAGCTGGACCCCTCCCTTTGGATCATAGAATAATTCTTCCCCTGCTATTAAGAGGGTGGTTTGCTCCCAGTTTCTATTTCTGAGTGTAATCCCAAAAGTATCTACCAATTTAAGATTCACATTTTATTGCAAAAAAACCCAAAAAGGGATCTGATTGATCTACTTTGATCTGTGCTCTGTGAAAGACTGTCAACTTCAGCAGAACAGACATCAGTGCAAGCACCATATCCTGTTCACACAAATCTACAGCCTTCAGAAAATCAAAAGCTGTCATTATTTCCCAAAGAGGATCTGATGCACAGATCTTCTGTGACTCCTACATCATGTCACTTTAGTCTCCCTTCCATAATGCTGTTTTGTGATGCTTTACAGGAAGCATGGCAGCAGATGCTGAAGAAAAGCTAATGAACCACCTACTGAGTCCTGACAGATACAATAAGTTAATTCGACCAGCAGTCAACTCCTCCCAGCTGGTATCCATAGAGCTGCAGGTGTCCCTGGCACAGCTCATCAGTGTGGTAAGTTCAGATTAGCCTATGCCTTTACATTCAGTACTACCTGCACAGCACTCCAGGTCATAGTTGTACTGGTATTGCTACATCTCTGCTCTTTTCTCATCTGTGTAACACTATTAATAGGTAGAGCCCTCACATGCAATTTACTGGTTTTATACCTCACCATGGAGGCACAATGGGGAAATCAGTCTATGCCTAAGCACCGAAGGACTGGGGCCAGTTCTCCATCCAATAGAATTCCATCTAGCTAAAATTCAAAATCATTCCACTGATTTCAGTACAGCTACTGTAAATTACCCCAGGTCAGGACCTATCCTGGACAGTGCACACCATCCACCACCAGTGGAATGCTAATCCATCTTCTTCTGAAGTGGTCCAATGGCCTGAAAACAAGCTACAAAGCCACATCCAAATCACATGACGTATCAGGCATATCAGTAAAGAACACTGGAATGTTGTAAAGAAAAACACACATTAGTTCTGGCTGGAATAGCTTAAAATGGTTTAAAAAATCCTCATGAAAGCAACTCCTCATATTCAATTAAAACTACTTCAGTGGGTCTAAAAGACACTTTCACTCACAAGGTTAGTATGTGTTTGACAGTTATTCCAAGATATAAACACATCATCACTGAGAGAGGTTAACATTAACTGCAGTGGGAATAATTATTCCTGATCTGGGGCTTTCAGCTCTGCTGCTCTCTCCCTGGGTGACAAAGAATACAGATGACAGCCTCCCTGTCAGAATTGATGTAAGGGCTAGTGACTGGACTGCTGCAAACTTTTAGAGACATTGAGAATTTATGTTCTGAAATTCCAGAGGAAATGAGAGAGACTCTGTTGGAACAAAAAACAGCCGAGGTTCCATACACACATGCAGACTGGATATAATATATATAGATACACACAGATGCATATACGTACACACAGGATTCAATGCCATGTGTACCAGATAAGTCTAGTTAAGTGCTCTCTGTCCTGGGGAACTCCAGGACATAGACATGCCTCTGTACATCCTGCTCTAACACCACGAGCTCAGTGTTGCCACAGACTGCAGATTCTGGGCACAAAAAGGGAGGTGTCTTGCTCCAGAGGCCCCAGTGATCAACGACCTAAACTAGGTGGATGAATGGGCCAAGATCAAGACTAGTACAGCCCAGTCCTTATCCCTCTATAGCCTCACTCTTCCAGCAGAACAAAATTGGGCATCTGCTAGGTTCCAACAATCTCAAGCATCTTCAGGATCAGAGAATTAACTCCTTTTCCTGCAGAAATCCTCCTGACAGATCTTCTACAGGGAGGTTTCTCTTTTGGACTGCTGTCCAGAGACAGCAGTTCATGAAGCAGAGCCTGCCAGCTGAGAGATTACATGACAAACATTACACAACCTCATGTTGGCCTCCCTGATGGTCAAATGTCCCTCCTGTTTCAAATCACAGGTGGAGAAGCGGGGTGGGGTGGGAGAGGAAACCAGCTTAGTAAGGTGGTGGTCACTGTTTCCAAATAACTACACTCACTCCTGCCATAAATGTTCTTGTTAAAAGGCATTTGGAATTCTACATTGATGGAGTTACTATTTATCATTACTACATGTACAAGACTGGCCATCTTACCTCAGAGAAATGTCTGTCTTGAAATACACTAGACAAAATCATGCTCAAAACCCCACTGAATAAATCTTCTTACTGCAATAAAGTGAATCATTTTAGAGGCCAGTCCTTGTCTCCATTTTTCCCTGCAGAATGAACGGGAGCAGATCATGACCACGAACGTCTGGCTGAACCAGGTAACAAACCCAGAGAGAAATGGCTCTTGCAAAGCACAAATGTGACTGCTTTGACTCCATCACACGATTGTTTTGTCAGTGCTGCTCCGGACACTCCCATCACTGCTGTAAATTCTTCTCTTAGGAGTGGATTGATTACCGGCTGGCTTGGAAGCCCTCTGACTATGAAGGAATAAATAAGCTGAGAATACCTGCAAAACACATCTGGTTGCCAGACATTGTGCTTTACAATAAGTAAGTAAAACTGGTGTAGTTTACACAGACAATGAACAAAATTTTAACCAAGGAACAAACATCAGAAACAGCGAAGTAGGAAAGTGGAAAAATTTTAAAACTGAATTTTGTCACTTTTAGATAGCAGCAAGTGTATCTGACTGGGCTACTGGGCTCAAAGATAATTTTAGTAACATCAGTGCTCTGGTTAAAGAAATTCCAGCAGAGCTGGAAGATGTCTGCAGTGTGAGCAGTTCCAGAGAGGACCCATGACAAGGTTCACAACTGAAACAGATTTATATGAAAATAGACTGTATGGAAAGAATAAATTGTAGGTATAAGTACAGTTGCAAGAAGACATCTGGTTAGGCTCTGAGATACAGTTTTGTCTCCTCCTTTCCCCACTCCTACCACTGACCCCAGAACATAAATCCGCTACAAAGTTCACACATACCATAACTCCAGGAGCTCATATTCATGTAGAAAACCAAATTATATTCCAGTTTCATAAAGCATTGAAAAAATCCGTTCTATGAATACATAATAAAAGTGTCAGCATTTGACCCTATTGCTTTATAGTGCTGAGAAAAATATACTTCAGTTCCTCTTTAAAGCAAACAGCTGACAATTTTATTTTGTTTTGGTTTAAGTCTCTTTAAGTCTCAAGCAAAACCTTGAAGTAGATTATAAACTATTTTTTTTTTAAATAATCAAAATTTATACTTTTATGATACTTTGAAAATCAATGAATTCATGAACACATGATGATTTATGAACATATACAGATGGGAAACCCAGGAAGTTTATATATAAACTGAGTTAAGTCCTTGGAATCCTACTACTGGAAACCAGATTTGATGAACACTTAAAACTAATGCATTAGTCACAGAATAATTCAGCCAGTGGATTAGGATGTACTCTGCCTGCTCAAAGCTTGTTCTGGTAAATTGTGCCTCTGCCCTCTGCTTCTTTTTGCTACTAGCCAAGTGATACCATTTAATAGTTTGTAAAAATAGAAAGGAATAGTTTCAAAAGGTTTCTTCAATGCACAGGAACAAGCCTCACTGTACTGGATTTCTACATTAGTACAAAGCTTCAATTAAATTTTAGCTGAAGGACAGCTCTGCATAACTTCCTGCTGCTGGGGCAGAGCTTCACAGGCATCAGTCAGTTCAAGGTGCTCAGGAGAACACAAAGCATGTCCCCATGCCTACAGCTCTGTCTGTGATTGTGCAGAGGGCTCTGAGACTGCAGCCCAGCCTCTGCCCACAACTGAGACAGGGCACTCAGCACCAGAACTCACATATTCCCAGCCAGGAGTCTGCCCAGCACATGGCATGGCAGGATGGCAAAGCTAACTCAGGGAATATAGATATGTCACAACTAAGACCCAATTCATTTCTCAAAAAATAGCTATTTTATTTGTAATGAACTAACAACCCCTATTAGTGGCTGTAGCCGCTCGCTCCTGCATCTGGTTGTTTCACTGTCTGCATGAATTAGCTACAAAGATCTCAGCTCAGTGCCAGGTACCCATTGCCTCACTCAAGTGAGCCCTTTCCAGAGCCAAACCTAACTGCTCCAGATGCATGTGCCAAGCCTTAGATATTTGTAGCATTTCCTGCTTAGAAAGAAAAAAGAAAAAAATCACCCTTAACACTGAAATAACTCTATTTCCCAAACACAAATACTACCTTGGGATACTTAATGGCTTCAGCAGCACTACCTTGTTTGCCCAGACTGCTGAGCAGGAGGAGATACTGCTGACTGATACTGAGCTTCTCCCTGAGTTAAAGGGCCCATCACAACACAGAAGACTCTCCTGGTGGAAGTTCAGCAGTTGGAAGAGATACAAAGCCAAGATTAATTGTGGCCACTAAGAACACCGTGGCTTGTCTGTTCTGGTTTTGTAATAAGCAAACATTAACTGGAGTGACGCAATAAGTTATAACCCATATAATTACATTTCCTCTGCCTACACTCTCCCTGCATTGCTAATGCTGCTCATCCTTGTTTCCTTGTCCAAGCCATTTAGGAGTGTTGCTCTGTGTTCTTAGCAGTGGCTATGCTCCAGATCAAAGGTACCTCTGTTTTCACATGGGATGATCTCATTTTTGCTCAGCTTTCAGAGATGTAGGAAGTTTTAATTACTTGAGCAAACATTTACAAAATACACTGATTTCTTTGGATAAAACAGAGGTGTGCACTTGCTATTTAATAATAATTTTATAACTTTTTTCTGTAAGTATTGGACTAAAAATCAACTCTCTGATAGGGAGAAATGCATACATTGATCTCCGTATCAAGTTATAACTCCCTACAGCATAGATTTCAGAATAAAAGTGTTACTAAACTTTGATTCTTGCAACAACTGGGGCCCACAAGACCAAGAATGTCAGACCTTTTCTGTTTTGAACTATATTTTTCCTCCTAATATTTCATCACTTTGTCCCCTTTGTCTCCTGTGGTTAGTGCGGATGGCACGTACGAAGTCTCACTGTACACAAATGCCATCGTAAAGAACAATGGGAGCATTCTCTGGTTGCCACCTGCCATTTACAAGAGTGCCTGCAAGATTGAGGTGAAGCATTTCCCATTTGACCAACAGAACTGCACGCTGAAGTTCCGCTCCTGGACGTATGACCACACAGAAATTGATATGGTGCTTAAGACATCCATGGCAAGCATGGACGACTTCACGCCCAGCGGAGAGTGGGATATTGTAGCACTCCCAGGAAGAAGGACTGTAAATCCTCTGGACCCCAGTTATGTTGATGTGACGTATGACTTCATCATTAAAAGGAAACCACTTTTTTATACCATCAATCTTATCATTCCCTGTGTGCTAATTACATCCTTAGCCATCCTAGTATTCTACCTGCCTTCAGACTGTGGTGAAAAAATGACCTTGTGCATATCTGTGTTGCTTGCCTTGACTGTGTTCTTGCTGCTGATCTCCAAAATTGTCCCTCCAACATCGCTAGATGTTCCACTGATTGGGAAGTATCTCATGTTTACAATGGTGTTGGTGACCTTCTCAATAGTTACCAGTGTGTGTGTGCTCAATGTCCACCACAGATCTCCAAGTACTCACACTATGCCCCCCTGGGTAAAGCTGGTTTTTCTTGAAAGGCTCCCAGCCTATCTCTTCATGAAGCGCCCAGAAAATCATTCTCCACGGCAAAAGCCATGCAACTGCAAAAAGACAAAAGCAGAGAATCCTTGCATGGAGCCATCTGACTTCTACAAGAACTCTACCTATTTTTTGAATACAGCTTCTGCCAAAAGATATGAGATGAAAGTCTCTGAGACACTTGACAATGTCAGCAGTCACCGAGATTTTAGGTTAAGAACAGGCGCGAAATTTTCTCCTGAAGTGCAAGAAGCAATTGATGGAGTCAGTTTTATAGCAGAGCACATGAAAAATGATGACAACGACCAGAGTGTAAGTAAAAATGAGAAATCCCTGTCCTTCCAAACTTCATCTCCTGTCCTCCTCTGTAACACACTGCTCCTCAGAAAGCATATTTGAACTCTCTAGCTATTGTCAAGATATTAGAGAGATTCTAGATATAGCACATGAGAGGAAACAGTTTATGCCATTAGTGAACAGCAATTTGGTAATTGCCAATACTCTTCTGATAAATAACACAGCTATTTCTACAAAAAGAGTTTGCAGATTGCCCAGTAAGTAATGAAACACTCTTAAAAAAGCTTTGTTGTCACATTCAAGCGGTGATTGGCAAGGGAAGAAAGCAATATTCAGTTCCAGGTTATAAACAGAATCTTTTTCACCACTATAAATCAGTAAGACTACAATTCAACCCATGGCCAAGCCAAGTTAACCAGAAACAACATACCTGCAGCTCATGTATTTATTTACCTAAATGAGCACAGCAGGAGGATTCAGCAAAATTGGTGGAAGGCCTTTGCAAACACTCTATCTGGGCTAAGACACCTGTCTGTATATGGCAAACACCATGGGTAGGATTAAAAACCTCAGCAGAGCTGACACTTCTTTCATTTGAGTTATGTATATATATATACCAGACTCATTACTGGCTAGGAGAAATACTTTATTTAAGCAGTGCTGCTGCTGCTCTATTCCCTGCCCTACTCACAGGCAACTAGCTAGCACAATAGAGCTGATTGAAACATGCTGTGAACAAAGCTTGGAAAACTCAGTGGGTCACAGGTTTTTTTTAGACAAGTACCCACAGCTGGGAAAAACCATCCTCATACCCGCCATGGTCCTCTCTCTAATCCAGACCCCAGTGAGACTCCAGGTTCTGTATTCCTGTTGTGCTTCCCCTCCCTCAGCCAAGCAGATTAAATTAAGTCTGGTTTCTGATCTTGCACAAGTCCCTAGAGGAGCGTGCTGCTGAGTAGTTCATGTTTTCTATTAACTGAAATTACTGTCAATATAAATAAAGAAGTTCAGCTATTAACATTAGACATGAGCTTGTAAACATTGAAACTGACTGAACAGAAGCAGACTTCATAGTGCAGGAAAAGGTTTTCTAATAGCTCAGAAATTCTTGCAAGGATTTGTTGCACATTAAAGGATCTACAAAACTTTCACCTGACAGTAAGAAATATTTTCAAGAGCATTTTATATATTGAAAATCCACTTACTGTTTTCACATAGGGTACTCTGATATAACATATAATTTTTCTAGATTCAAAACTTTATTCTCTGCTTCCTTCCCTCATCACAACGGTCTGGTAACAGCTGTTCATGGACATTTAAATGGTCTGACTGCAGAAGCATTCAACTCCTGTTAGCAGCAGTGGGAATTAAAAGTGTGCACAGAAGGAAAAGTATGTAATATTCTAATATCAGACATGATTCAACTGATAAGGATGATAAAGTCACTGATGTGAGGACATCCTATGTGTAACTAGAATCAATGAGAGAGGAAAAATTATTCCTGAGATGCAAATGAAGATTAATACATTTCCCCTTTACAATAATAGCCCAATTAGTCACTTCAGTCTGAGACAGAATCTAAGGCCATGACTTTCAGAGACAACATATGCAGGGAAAAAAGGGGTTTTAATAAAAGCAACAGTATTAATATGCATTAAACCCATGAATAAGATGACTGCTGATAAGAAAAGAACTCTGAAGTTAACCTTGTTTAACAGCAGTAAACAACATCTATTTTTGCCCACTGAGATTAATAGCATTTACAAACGAAATTGAAGAAAAAAAATCCCTAATTAGATTATAGTGTGGGTTCTTCAGGGCTGGCACCACACCAGACAGCCACACTCAGTATCTGATGCATCCAAGAAAGCTAAGAAATATTTACTGTATTTTTATCCACTGCTCAGATGGGTTGTAGGAGAAAAATTCCTTACCAATCCTAAAGCCAGTTTATTCCCTGGACCTTGATCTGTTTCCTTTTATTTTGATAAACAAAAGCTCAGCATTAGCAAGAGGAAGACCAAAAGAATATGACAAATTGCTAATATCTTTAATTGGCTTTTTCTTCCAGGTCATTGAAGATTGGAAGTATGTTGCCATGGTAGTGGACAGGCTGTTTCTCTGGATATTTGTCCTTGTTTGTGTCCTGGGGACTGTTGGATTATTTCTGCAACCACTTTTTCAAAACCACACTGCTGCCATAAACCCTTAGCTATTATTGAAAATAATACTTACACAGACATTTGGTCTCATCCTGCTCTCCATTCCCCTTTGTTAACTCCACAGAGATGTACTTACATCCCTTGGAATAGGGAAAAGGAAAGTAGAACTTGACTTACTAGGATAGGAAAAAAAGCAAAACAAACAGAAAACTGTTTTTTTTTTTCCCAGTGAGTCCAGTACTTCTGGTGATATGTTGCCCTTTTTTCAATTATTTGAAGTCTGAACATTACAGTGAAAGATTTTTACTGTACAAGATATCATCCTGGCATCATCATCATCATATTATTACTATTATTATGTATTTTAAATATATTGCCTTAGGAAGGATATTTTCTTTCCTTAGAATACTGCAATTGCCCTATTGCAAAGAAGGTACTGCTGTGAAATTTTTTTCCTTCAAATGCATCAAAACTATTTGT
The DNA here is from genome assembly GCA_013397075.1 of Rhabdornis inornatus. Lineage (NCBI taxonomy): Eukaryota > Metazoa > Chordata > Aves > Passeriformes > Rhabdornithidae > Rhabdornis > Rhabdornis inornatus. Next base: position 4,287,198 of record VWZS01008407.1, on the reverse strand, counting down.
GTCTGATTTATAAAGAGCTTTGTAAGTGGGTTTGATGCTTAAATCTGAAGTGAGAAACAGAAACACTTGCGAGGTAACCACTGAAGGGTTTCTCACCTTGCCATCTCTGGTAGCTGATGGATCAACAAAGGCCAAATTAATATATGACAAACAAACATGTATATAATACTCTGTTTGATGATGAAATATAAATAAAACATAAAATTTTCCTTTATACAGATTTAGTCCTCAATTTCCTGCAAGTTTAACAGCTCGTGTATCTGGGGCACAAACACACTTTAATGAGTCTAAGGCTACAAGCACATGAGAGAAACGGGAGAAGACAGTGGTGAAAGGCAGCAAGAATGAGAGGACACCTGAGCACACACAGACCTGTGTGTCTTTCTGGGGAGATTTTAATGTGGATTTAAGTATAAACCCTCAACAAATCAGCTAGAGAAGCACATAGAGTCTTAAAGTCTTTGGCAAAGGACAGACCAAAGCCCTAGACCCCCATCACAGGACAATCCCACCACAGCTTGTTCCAGGTGACCTGCAAAAAGAGAAGTGGGCTCCTGGAACTTTTCAAGTTAAACCAACCTCAGTTTTTCCTTGGGGGGCTGTAAGGACACACAATTGTACCACTATCAGTAAGTACAACTAATGCCGGGTGAACAAACTTGAAATCCACTATTATTTGTGAAGGAGATTTGAGGCTCACCTGTCCAGGGGGATTAAACCTGTGCTCTTCAACAAACCACAGCTGAAGACAGTTCTAGCTCTACTTACCTTCATCAAGATCAAGCTACATTTCTGCCTAGATTGCCATTCCCAGGCAGCCCTGGATAAGTACACAGATTCAGCTGCGCCAGAACACCTTTGCAATTGTTCAGCTGCACTCGCTCCCTCCCAGCCTGTGGCTGAACCCCCCTGCACCATATATACCCCCCATCCCTGAGGCCTGGGGGGGGTCCCCAGGGCCCTGAGCAGGGCCAGGTGCCCAGCAGTCTGACGAGATGGGGAAAAGTATCACAAGTGGGCTGGGTGAGGCCGTCTTCAGCCCCACCTTAGAAGAAGGAAGGGCTCACACTGCCACCCTCCCTTCATTCCCCTTCCTCTGAGCACTGTAACTGTGTCCCTCACAGACAGGGCAGGGAGGTGAGGGATAACTGTACCTGCCCTACTGATGCAGGTACACCCTGGGATCACCATATCCTTCTCTCACAGAGGGGACAATCCCTGGCCGTCTCCCCAAACATTAACTATTCGGGACACTCCCATAGTGAGCGGTTGGTGTAAAGTTTAAATGGGCCAAACGGGCTTTCCCCGCCTTAAATATTCCTTCTCCTTTTCAGACCTAGAGAGCAGAGCTACTCCTCTGCAGGCAGCTGAAAGAATAGCTGTGAGGTGAGATGGGGCACGGCCAGCCCCCAGCAGCGAGCTGCCTTCCCCAAGCAAGGAGATGCTGCTGTAGGTTAGGATACATCCCAACCACAGGTGCACACACTGCCCAGCTGCTGAGCAGCTTTTTCTGCTTGCAGAGAAGGCACACGGAAGCCAGAGAAGCTGCCTGCTTCTGTGGAGGCAGTGTAAAGGTGAAGGCCCTTTAAATATCAAAATAACCCTGAACAGGGAATCTGACAGAGGCAGTGCAGACTTAAACGCTGTGATAGTTGCTGCACACTCGAGGGCAGAAGGGACAGGGACTCACCCACCCAAGCAGCCACGGATGCAGCAGGGCAGCTGCAGCCCCCCTGACCGAGCACAGACCCCCTTTCTATTGTCTTCACCCAGCAGCACCAGCACTTTGGGCTCTGTCCCACTCTCACCCTCATTACTCTCCCGCCCTTATCTCTCATATCCTCCCCCTCACTGCCTGAATGCAGCTGAAATGAGGCCTCAGGTGCTCCCATCTCAGAATTGGCCTTATCTTTATGAGCAGTAAAGACTGATAATGCTTGGCCCTGTAACTGCAGCCTTCAGCCGAATTATCCTCAGCATGGACAAAAGTTTTAGAAAGGATTTGGCAGCTCAGTTAGCAGCTATCACGGGGTCCAGGCAGATGAAGGCCTCAGACTTGACAAACCCAGAAAAAGCTTTCAAGAGGCACATCGCTGGCCCCAGGGAGATCCCTGTGGAACCAGAGCTCCTCATCTAGGAAATGCTGGGCTCTGGTGCTTTCCATACACTGTGGTCCCCTTTCTCCTTTTTTAATCATGAGTGAAACAATATACTCTTTCCTAGTTATGTTCTTGGAAACCATTCCTGTATCTTCAGCATTTCCAGATATAATTTAATCCACAGCAAACCTCTGAATGAAAAATTTCACCCAAAGTCCTAAAATTCTGAAAAATTGGACCTCCTAAAACTGCATTTTCCAATTGGCAAATGCTATTTCTGCCTAACCCTCAGCAGCTCCACCTACATAATAGATAGAACTGCTCCCAGTTTAACTTGTCAAGGAATTACAGGGATTTCCGCTTTGATTTTTTGGCAAAATTTTAAAACTAAAAGACTGGAAAAAAGGAAATATCAAAAATGTCTTCTTGCAGGCAAATATGAATATGATAATGTCCCAGCTCATTGAACAAAATAAACTTCAACATTTCTACTTTTCAGGGGTTTTACCATACTACTTTCAATTAAAAAAAAAAGTGGACATTCAGAATGTATTTTACACTAGAATTGTTTTTCAGTGGTAGTGTGCAACCAGCCTTTGCTTCCCTACCAGTGAGGAAAAACTTCTGTTTGGTTTCTCTCCATTCCCTACCATTACAAAACTCTTTAATCCTGAACCAATCTTGCTTTCCATCGGAATTCCAACACCACCACTCACATGCACCACCTGCACTCAGATGAGTTACTGGGGATCCTTCTGCACCCCTGTAGTCACAGCAAACTGGGAACAACAGCAAGAAAACTGGGAACAACTGGGAGCATCGATACCTCAGACCAAAGGTGGGAAAATATTCTTTTCTTCATCACCTGAGCTGATTAAGATTTGATCTTAACAAATCTTAACAAAGCAAAACCCCTCTAGTAGCAGCACGTTTATCAAAGATCGAAGGCTGCATAGTTTGTAACTGCAGATCTTCCTGGGTAGATCAGCTTCCCCCTACCCAGACAAATTCTTCCTCTGTGTAGTTCTGCAATGCAGTCATGGTGATGTGTTCTCATCACATCGCCCTCCCCAGCCATAAAAATAATTCTACCACAATTCTGAGCTGATTTCACCAGGAAATCCAGCATGTTAAAAACAAAATATCTGTGCCATACAAACACCACTGAGAATTTCAGTAACTAGCCAAATTAAGCCAAAATACCTATATCTCTTGATGCTATGGGTCTATGCTTCTTCTGCAGACCAGTGTTTCCCAAATCATTCAGGTTAAACACTGATTTGGGGAACACATGATCTGCTCTTTGAAGTTTTAACTCGTTTCTAGTTGGCATTAAAAAGAACAAACAAAATTCTCAGTTGTAATTCTGCCTGTAGCAAGAAGACAGAAAGGGAAAACATTTAGCCTCAATGCCTTGGAAATGCAAAACCAAAAGTAACCACAAAGGGTTAAGCTAAAAGACCAAGCAGCTGAGTTCTCTGGAAAAAAAAAGAAATAAAATCAAATGGACAGTAAAGCCTATTTCCTCCACGCTAATAGAATTACAGAAATTATCATAAGAGCATGTGTCTGGGGACAAAGTGAATGATGCTCTGAGAGATAGGGCTAAGAGGATAAACAAGCTCAGTGCCAAGAACTGAACCCAGTCTCGTGCTCTTTCTCCTACTGCTCTCTCAACACAGCACCAAATGGGGTCACTGGTGATCCTTCCCTAAGGGCAGGCAGTGAAGCACCTATTGGTGCACTCCTGTCCCACAAGGCTTCCTTCTCATCGGTTCTAAACATGAGGGTAGAATCCCATATTTCTCTCCCCCCTTCCTCCTTTTACACAGATGTGTGCAACAACCACTGCATGAGCCTTGCATCACCCAGTCATTCCAAATGGGGAAGGCAGTGCAAAAGGTGACGTGAGTTAACATGAAGCTGGTGGGCACCTGGGAAATACCTCACTTTGCAAGTCATGATTTTAAGGTTGAACTTCAAACTACTCCTCCTTCTTCTCAGTGTCCTTTCCCATGAACAATAAGGTTTTGTGGGATCAAGTTGGGATCCTTTGCTTGTATTCCCCTTCTCAAATTTCACCTTTCTAATCTACAAAATAGGAATGGTCCAAAAACAGTTATTCTCAAGGGTTTAGTCAAGTCTGATTTCCATTCGAAGCCCCAGATTCTTGGCAGATCCCAGCTGCTATGTTTACCACTCTGGGCTGAGATCCCCCCAACAATTGTACATGCCTCTAATTACTCCTTGGGAATAGCACATCCTTTTTACATGGTCAAGTACCCAGCACATGCTCTTGCAAGATGAGACACAAGCAGGAAAAAAACCTCAACAGCATAATTGGAAATCAGGTCCCACGATCTCAGTTCACTGCTAAATCAGGCATCCCTAATGTCAATATTAATTTCAGAACAATTCAATTATAAGATTTGTATTAATTGAACTTTCCCTAGCAGATTGGCATGAGCTTCTGATAGATAAGGATCTTGTATAGCAGCTGGCTGGAAAACTCTTCAGCGTTGTCAGATTACCAGGCTCATTTAAGCACCATTTTAAGGACTCTTGCCCACTATCTGTGCCAGAAGACTGCTCTTTGCCTACAACAACATCTGTTTTCCCTGCACTTTATTTGCCGTTTCCAAAGCTCTGTCAGCCTGGGTAGCTGGAAAGGGGGCAGCACAGCAGAGCTGATGGGAGCTGAGTGCGCAGAGCCGCGCTCAGGGTCCTGCCGGCTGCTGCTTGCAGGCATTTCACGCACCGCAGGAGCCGAGCCCTCCCTGCTCCCCGCGCTCCTACAGTCCTGGCAGCGAAGCTCAGCCTCAACAGCCCCTGGCCACAGGCAGTCATTCATAACACCATGGAGAGCCTGAGCACTCTCCTTCTAACTGCTGCTGTCTGCTTGCTCTGTCAAGGTGAGTGATCCTTAATTTGTTATTCTTTGATGGTGAAGGGAGGGTTGGAAAGGGGAGCAGGAGATGGTTTTGGTGCAAATCATTTTTAAGAAGTGCAGAAGTGCTCTCCAACCTAAGGGGCAAATGTACAGAATTGTGGTACAGCTCTTTCTGTTACACAGCTTGTTGTTCAGTGGGGAGGGGGATTAAGTTTATCCTTTCAAAGTATCCTTGCAAATCTTTAATCAGATAGTCCCGATTAAAGATGCCAAACAGGACACATAAAGCCATTTTAACAGGAAGAAAAAGCACCTCACACATAAAGGTGTGATTTCACATATTGCAGAGAAGACAAGAAAGTGACAACATTAAAGAGCTTTAAATATGTGCTGCAAACAACACCTCTTCTCTCTGCAGATATGGAAAGCACAAAATATTTAAACAGAAAGCCACATGAATGCACTTCTCTCGAAACAGTGGATGCTAGACTTAATTAGAATGCTGGTGACATGTAAAAAGGCTGGCAGTTTGCGATTGACTAGAAGAGTTGTTAAGATCTAGATTTAAAATTATTTACCTAAAAGATTGGCGGGTATTTATTCCAGGAAATCTCAATTGAAGAGATAGAAGATATCAAGAAATAATATGGGCAAGACTAGCAGTTAAAAAGTGTTCATTTTTTAGTTAGCAAGTTGGCTTGAATGATTTCACTAATCTGAAAACAAAATTGCACTCCTAGTGAACAAGAGAAGGAACAAGGGGTAAAAACCAACCAAACAAAAGCAAAAACAAAGAAAAGGCCTTTTAGCTGAATAGTTTCACATGAAGGGAACCTTAGGGGGAGGTGAGGTCTCACAGATTCGATAGTAACACCTGCTTTGTGTAGTCTGTCACCTGCACTTCTGCCTCGCCCCTTTCTCTACTAAAAAACAACTGGCAGAAAATAAACATATCCTTGCAAATATTCATATTTCATGTCTACCAATATTTCTGTTTCAAAGGAACTGTAGAATATGTTCAACAGACTTCAGTTTGTGCCTTTGCCAAATTTGTATAGTGCTATCCATTAATGGCAAAACAGACCTTTTCCAGTGCTGCAGCTGGAATTCATGTGGTTGTGTTTTCCAGAAGACAGTTTGAGATAGCCCTCTAAAAATAAAAGGCCACTGGCTTTTAATAGTGTCAGGATGGTAATTGCCTAGATAGTTTGATAGTAAAATGTCAGTGTAAAACACAGCTCACACCTCATCCTGAAACAGGTGAGGTACCTTGTTGTTTAAGAATTTCAGTTTGCAGCTTTTGTGTTAGCCATAGGGTACGATGAACTGCACTTATGAGTGGCAAAAGGACAATAGGAATCTATTATAAAGAAAAACTACTTAGAACAATAAAGGGGTAATTAGCATATTTCTTTGAGTGTGCTGAAAAGTCTTTGAACATAACAGTTAATCAAATTTTAATCCTTTTAAAAAATATATTTTAAGAAGCAGGCTGTCATCCTCACTGTAATAATGCAATCGTGACTCAGACGAGAAAGCAGACTTCTCATTTCCTGGGACTCCTCCTATTGCCAGGTGTTCTGACCCCTTACCAGAGGCCTGCTCTGTTGGGCTACACTTTCCCTTTCCTCTGCTCCACAGCCCCAGGGCCTTGCTAGGTCTGGGGGACTGTGAGGTGAAAGGACTTTTGCATCTCCAGTTCTTCAGTAATTCCCCAAAACTGTTTTCTAACTCATTTGCAGACGCCTGCTAGAAGGCTTCTGTTGCAGCATTACCTCCCACTGCTGTCCCTCTGGCTGCCCAAGCGAATGTCCCCATAGCACACTGCTCCTGCCAGGGGGGCTGGGGCTGTGCCCAGCGCCCGGGGATGCTGAGCAGGCAGGCAGGGCAGTACCGGGGCTGTGCCCAGCGCCAGGGGATGCTGAGCAGGCAGGGCAGTACCGGGCCAGCCCTGCCCGTATGAGGCTGGCCCGGCGCTCACCCCGTGCCCCCCCGCAGGCTGCAGCGGCTCCGAGGCCGAGCACCGGCTCTACGCGGCCCTCTTCGAGAGCTACAACCAGTTCGTACGCCCCGTGAAGAACGTGTCGGACCCCGTCATCATCCAGTTCGAGGTTTCCATGTCGCAGCTGGTGAAGGTGGTGAGTACCGCCCCGCCGGGCACCGCGGCAGGCCCGGCGCCTCTCCCGACACACCTCTCTTTTCCAGGACGAAGTCAACCAGATAATGGAAACCAACTTGTGGCTGAAGCACGTAAGTAGAGCTCAGTGACAGCCCAGACGGCACCGGCTCACTTCCCCTCGGCGCGGGGAGAGCCGCCCGCCCAGCCCGGCGTCTGCGGGCTCCGGGAGCACCGGGCTCCAGGCGCCAGGCTCGGGTCCTCGGGGCACAGAACCATCCCGGGATAGCATCCCTGCACAGGATTCCGAGACAGCATCCCTGGACACCACCCTGGGAGAGCAGCCCTGGACAGCATCCCTGGAGAGCAGCCCCGGCTCCCCGCCCCGCGCCGGCGGCGCTGCCGAGCCCTTCCCCGGGGCGCTGCCGCCCCCCAGCGGCCGCCGCACGGCCCGGCAGGCGGGGACAGAGCGGGAGCGGAGCAGCGGGGACGGGGAGGGAAGGGACGGGACGGGAGCGGAGGAAGGCTGCTACACTTACTGCAGCCGCTAAATACAAGATTTTTTGCACTGGAGACTTCCAAACGCGCTGCCTTGGCAGACACCAACGCAATGGAAGCACCTCGGCACGGAGGTCCCGCACAGCGCCACTTGGTGCTGGTTAGCTCCGGTAAAGTGACAACAAACCAAAAATATGTACTTCATGTTAAAAAGGTTTTTTAAAAATGCAGTTACTCACTGTTGCAGTCAGCTTAGTAACCAACTTAGCTCCCACCTTTAGCTTGATACTCAATTTCGTTAACATGGGGTTTAAGAAGTGCTGGTGCCAACGGCTGTTACCGGAGCCATAACACACTGGAGCTCTCTCTGACTCAAGGTCTCTCGATTGATGCTCACAACTTGCACCACAGCCTCCAGGAACTTGCTTTCACTGTCCCAAAGATACCTGTTTTTTTGAGATCAAAGTTACTGCAATCCTACACTCTCTGAAACGAGAGTGTCTTACTCCTTCTTGCAGCTTGTTCCAGCTACTGAGTAGGCATTCCTGGGACAGAGTCACATATATTTAAGTCACATGTGGATATGTCCAACAAGGTCTAGATATCTAAGCCCACCCATAAGCTGCATATGAACAAACACCACACATATGTGTTTGCTAAAGAAACATCTAAACACTGCACTATCCAAAATAAATCAACCCAGGAAGTGATATGACAGCACTTGGTTCAGATCTAGTCCACTGAATTTCAGTTTCTTCATAAACCTAACACAGATTCATTTTTACCATAATTAGATCTGGAATGATTACAAGCTTCGGTGGAATCCAGCAGACTATGGAGGTGCTGAATTCATCCGAGTTCCATCTGGCCAGATCTGGAAGCCAGATATTGTTTTATATAACAAGTAAGGCTCTTGCATATTTAACTTAATTCAGGGGGAGAGGGGTGATGTTACCAGTTCTAAAAAAATCAGCAGCTGCAAGTTCACAGGATGCACTGAAAAGCTGCTTTTCCACACATTTGTGTCCTGCATGCCCCCACCTTCATGCCAGATGTCAGCATCACTGGGCAGGAGCCAGCTCTAACCTGGAGCTGCAAGTGACCAGGCCAAAGGGAAATTGGCTTTTCCCCTTCATAAGCCCCTGCAAGTCACAACTTTAACTGAAAGAAATGCAAATTCTAGCCTTTCAGCAGTCAAATTCACAATTGGACACCTTTGACAAATAAAAGCCACAGATAAAGTTTACTTTACATGTCAATTTCTGAGACTATAAAGAACCAAACCATAACTAAATGGATTTGTAAGAAAGCAATTATCAATGAAATGGACTCAGCTACACAGATCCAAAACTCAGGTCTATGGATCAAGAGTGGTGACATTCCTTTTCTAACTGAGGCCTTAAAACCTCAAATTACCCTTTAATTTTACTTTTTCATATACTCAACTGGATCATGTAAGTTAGCAAAGTGGGACTTAAAAAGACCTCTTACCAAATACACTCCTATGCAAAGATACACCCTAATCCCTCCTTCCATAGTTACTACCTGCACTGTCCACAGAAGAGGTGGAAATACCAGTAATATTCTTATCATCCCTTCAGTTCTGATGTGCTTGATCAATCTAGAATAGAACAGAATTAAATAATTCAGTTGGAAGGGGCCTACAAAACTCATCTAGTTGGACTGCCATTTGCAATCTGTTATTTGCCATTTTGAATACTGACTGCACCAAGCCATGCTGTTAATAAGGGAGAATATTTACTTTCAACTCCTCCCTGGTTGAGTTTATAGAGCTGTTTGTTTCAGTTTATGATGGTCACCGACTCAGTCTTGCCAGAGCAATTCAGCTCCAAGTAAACAAGTAATTGCTGACTTCCCCAAAACAGATTAAAGAGTTAATGTATACAATTTGAATGTATGAAACCACCTGGAGTAGATCACTCTAATTTTTGTTATTTTTACTTGCTTTACAGTGCAGTTGGAGATTTCCAGGTTGATGACAAGACAAAGGCCCTTTTAAAATACACGGGTGATGTGACATGGATACCTCCAGCTATATTTAAAAGTTCATGTAAAATAGATGTAACCTACTTCCCATTTGATTATCAGAACTGCACCATGAAGTTTGGTTCCTGGTCTTACGACAAAGCCAAAATTGACTTAGTTCTAATTGGTTCTACAATGAACCTGAAGGATTACTGGGAGAGTGGAGAATGGGCTATAATTAAAGCTCCTGGGTATAAACATGACATCAAATACAACTGTTGTGAAGAGATATATCCAGATATCACATATTCTCTTTACATTAGGCGTTTACCTTTGTTTTACACTATCAATATGATTATTCCCTGCCTGCTGATATCTTTTCTGACTGTATTAGTTTTCTATTTGCCCTCAGACTGTGGTGAGAAGGTGACACTCTGCATATCAGTGCTTCTCTCTTTAACAGTGTTCCTTCTTGTTATCACAGAAACCATACCTTCTACTTCCCTGGTAATTCCCCTTATTGGGGAATACCTCCTTTTCACCATGATCTTTGTAACCTTATCGATTGTCATCACAGTATTTGTACTCAATGTGCACTACAGAACACCCAAGACACACACAATGCCCGTGTGGGTGAGAACCATTTTCTTGAACTTACTTCCCCGGATCATGTTCATGACAAGGCCTGCCAGTGATGAGGAGAATAATCAGAAGCCAAAACCATTATTCACTTCTGAGTTTTCAAACTTGAATTGCATCAACGGTTCTGAAACCAAATGCTGCAAAGATGGCTTTGTTTGTCAAGATATGGCGTGCAGCTGCTGTCAGTGTCAGCGCACGAAGTTCTCGGATTTCAGTGGCAATCTCACTAGAAGTTCAAGCTCTGAGTCTGTAGATCCTATGCTTTCATTTTCAGTTCTGTCACCAGAAATGAGAGATGCTATCGAAAGTGTGAAATACATTGCAGAAAATATGAAAATGCAGAATGAAGCAAAAGAGGTAAGAACATATTTTACTGTTACCCAAACTGCAGATACCTTTTGCCATTAGACTGTTTGGTAAGAAAAGATCTCAAACAAACAGACAAAAAGATAAAAGAGACCATTATTTTATGCAAGTAAATTATACAAGCTGTATCACAAATAAGTGCAATTTTGAACTTATACAATTGAGAAGCAGCTCTGCTGCACAGTGATCCCTTTATTGACAATATACACACTGAGTGAGGCATGTTAAGGTAACCACTGCTGGGGAACATACCAAAGCACCCATCCCATGAGAACTGAAGTTAGGATTTTCCAACTTATAATCTTAATAGTGGAATTTGCTGACCCTATGGCTTTTAGAAATTTACATTCTCCCTCCCACAGCTTACCATTAGCAACAGAAATGTCAGAGTGAATGTCCCTCACAGTGATGATGGTGTTCATTCTGTTGCTGCTGCAGAGTAAAGCACTGGAGCTAAATGAGGCAACTACTGCAAGACAGGGACCAGCATCTTTCATAAAGCTGCATCTTAATACAGGAAAGGAGGAAAAAAATGAAAAGGTGTTTTTCTACCATGTTCCTCAAACATACTATGAGCAGTAGCCACACCATCACAATTTTTAAATCCCCAAACTATGACTCTTCATTCTAACTTCACTTTGTTTATACTGAAACCAGAACTCTAGAGAAAATACAGGGCTGCTCTGGGTTTTTAAGTTTCCCTTAAGAAACAAGTTCTAAGCTAAAAAGAACAAATTTCAAAAACAACAAATGCATTATCCATTTCTTATCATTCTTGAAGAGAAACAAAAAATTTGAATTATCTCAATAGTAACTAAAATTATCACCAAATTACTATTAGTATATAACTATAGAATACTTCATTGCCCCTCTTGCTATAAAATTCACTGTAAAAATAAGAAAATTAGAAAAATCAGGTGTTTTTTGAAACTTGGTTCCCTTTTTACATGAAAGGTACAGAAATGAATTTTACGTTATGCATGAAAACAGTCAAATTTCAGTACTACATAATAAAGACCAAATAATTATATACCAATTAATCTTTACTTTTTACTTACTACCTAAAGACTAGTAGGAACAGTCTGTTTCAGTAATGTTGCCTGGAAAAACTTGTTCATCTAAGAATGCAAAGCTTTAAACTTTTACATTTTTGGAATAGAGCTGTGTCTCCTCAAGTCCAGTGTCTTGGTGAACAACTTTTTGGATTTGAAGCAGCAGCTTTTGGCATTGCTGCAAAGTGCATATTCAAATAAAGCTTCTTCAAGATGAATTCATTTGTCAGTGAAACTGTGCTTCTTATATGAAACAGTATTATTGCTAATGCAACTTATTCCCCTAATAAACATGCCAATTTGCTATTCTTTTTTTTTCTTTTCAGATTCAGGATGATTGGAAATATGTTGCCATGGTAATTGATCGTATTTTTCTATGGGTTTTCATCCTGGTATGTATTCTAGGAACAGCAGGATTGTTTTTACAACCTCTGATGGCTGGAGATGAAATGTAAAGATTAAATAAAATGTTGTGAAATCAAATAAAACTGCCAACCAACTCTGCATCCCCCTCCCAGCACCTCATGTCTCTTTCATGTGTAGTAGAACAAGGATCTCTCTTGGCTTCAACTTTGCTTGACCAAGGCAGCTTTGTTCAAAATGTGGAAAAAGAAATTTTTGGAACCTTTATAACAGCTAATCTCAAAGTAATATGAGCTATGCTTTACAGCTACTTCCTGCAATAACTGGAGAAGATGGAGGCAGTACTTAAACTTTATAGGAATGATTTAAGAAGGGGTTAATAAGGAAATAGAAAATTACATGAATATTTGGAAAGTCAAGATGGGTTGAATGCTTTGGGCTGCTAGGTTTGTTTCATAGTCTGGTGCCAAGCCTCTTAAGAGCACGACAGAATCTTCTGGAAGGAGTTCCTAGTGAGTTCCATGAATGCCCTGGCGAGGATGGAATGGGGGGAAGCTCAAGTACCAAACGGCTGGAATGCAGACATGGCCACCTGCTGGACAAACTGACCCACACAGAGGCAAGAAAGGACTGAGGAGAGGTTTATTACGAAAGGAAAACAAATAGGTAAATAACAGATGATGGTTTATAAAGCAGCCATAAAGCAAACTCTACATGTCTCCGGACAGCAATGTATGTGAAGGCTGTCAGGAAACAAAGCTGCTCAAACCTAATGATGTTTAGAATTGTGTACAAGTCAAACACACAATAAGACAGTTTGCAAGTGATGCAAAGGATCAGAATACTGACAGGATAGTTTAGATACAGAGGCATCCTGCTGCAGTGAAGTGTTTTATGCCAAGGGAAGGCAGCTAGACAAAAATAGTCCTGTAAAAAAAAGTAAATTGTGCTAAAATTGTTGCTTAGGCATATATATATTTTTTTTTTAATCAGTAACTGCAGATTATTTAAGAGCATGAATAAAGAATGCAACAAAACACTGTAATCAGATCATATTTTGTAAAAATACAAACTGTTCTCTCTGTGCCAAACCGAAAACTTTGTGGAAATACAGCATATCAAGTGATGTAACATTTATGAAAATAAAGAGAATCAAACTGTTGAAAATTGTGCCTTTTTTTCATTTATTTTGAGTGAGTGACAGAAATCTAGATAAGGTAGCATTACCTACAGTTCAATACATTCAGCAGTAAGTTACAGAAGTAAGTCCATGCTTCTGAGTATATTAACACTCTTTTGTTTCAGACACATCTGACAAGCAGAAGACCCCGAGGATTCCAGCCCTTTTACCTGAATCTATCATGATCAGACTAGAAGTCACTAAAAGAAATTCATGCATTTGCAAAAACTGTGAGTTACCATAATAGAGAGTGACTCCACTGAGCAATGTGCTGCCCATCATGATATAACTGGGCAGCCTGGAGACATCATTTAACAGGGGGAAAGAGATGAAATGGAGAGTTAAAAAAATAAGATATATATCTAATCTACAGTTGTACTCACTCTCTTTCCCTTCAGGTAAGAGTAAATCTCAGTAATTCAAACCTGTGGAAGACTTTAAAAAGCAATGTTGTATTTGAAGAGGAAACAAGCCATCTGAAGTACTTCTGCAACTTGCACACAGAGAAAGACATTGATGCATTGTTTAACCCCAGTAATACTGAGAAGTTTTAAAGCTCTTATATTAATGAATTAAATCAGATAATCTTTGCAAATTCACCTTTAAAGTTATGATGGGAAGAGAGGAAACGTGGATATCCAATGTCAGATGCAATTGTATAACTGAAGAAGAGTGACTCCCTAACTGCTGTTAAAAAAAAAAGAAAAAAAAGGCCTGGCTGATATCATTTCCCTGCCTGTGAGCCTTTAAAAGCTACACAAAACCAAGAATATCCTGCAGATTACAACACTTTGAAATAAATATTCAATTATATATAAGTTATGACATAAGCAATCATTATTATAATCAGTGCAGGGCTATTCTAAAGGAGATCTGGGAGGGGGTGTGGGAGAAATATATATCTGTTGTTCAAATTTATAATCACTATAAAATCTTAAAATCATTGAAGATATCACAGTTTACATTAAAACTTCTCACCTAAACATGTTATTATTCATGTAGTAATTTAAGCAAACAAAAATTTCCTAAGATTTGCTCTAGCCTGGCAGTCCTTTATTAGGCCTACAGGATGCAATTACATTATGAACAACACTGAAAAAACTTTAGTGTAGGAAAACCCCCAATTTTTTAGAGTCTTTTCCAGAAATAAAGCTACTAAGGAAGGAAGAAAGGTGGCATTGGAATCAACATAAAAATACATTTTAATAGAATAATTGAAGAATGGCAAGTTCGTTTTCAGTGATCTTAGGAAAAAGGAAATACTGAATTCTAAGTCCTTGCTGCTGAGAGTCACATATGGTTTTATAAGTGAAAGAACTAATCCAAGGTAGCTCTCTTAAGTTCAGTTTAACAAATGTGAAAACCATTAATCATCTCCATTTGGTTCCACAGCATAATGATGTACAACCCATTTCCTTCAGAAAGATGCTCCACAAATTCCTTCTGCCTGTGCTTAAAATCTTAATTCTGAGAAGCACCCAAAGACAGGAAATAATGAACACGTCTGCAAACTCACATACTGTATCAAATTCTTCCTCAAGAGTAAAGAAATCTGAATGTTCCAGCCCCTCAGAATACTTGTGCAATTTGGGAACTCAGTTACCTGCCTTTGCCTTCCTTTCCAAAGCTGATGGAGACATCAATATACACAAATGCTTTAGGCATTTGAAGGCTTATTAAATGCTCATGTTGGTATCACAGAATTAAGCTTTAAAGTTTAGCAGCAAATTCCACTGAAAATTTATAAAGGCCAAACACGGCCAAATTTCTGTTCTTAGTTGTATATTATATATATAGGAAGTTGAACTTGCATTTTTATTATTTTAAATTACTCTGGCAAAATTTCAGACTTCTACAACACACTGAAGAGAACTGATAAAAATTCTCCTTTGTATACTAAATTGAAACAAGCATCTCTACTGTGTAACTGCAAATATTTAATATTTAGTATAACAATTTATATAGTTATTTAATAATTGGACTACAGTGATCATCATTTAAAAATTGAAATCCTTCTATATTACAGTAGGTGTCAGTGTATGCTTTTCTGATAAATCATACATGCCATGGCTTGAGCAGGTTCTTTTAATTCTGACCTGGCTTAGCAGTAGCTCAGTAGACTGGCAATAAGCAAATTCACTTCTATGTGTCCTGGGAATGCCATGCTTTAAGAAAAAACTAATTTTCTAGTTTAGGATTTTTTTTCTCTATCAGAAACATGCCTACAAAGAACATGCATGGAAACAGAGCTACTGCAAAACTTAGAGCCACATCAGTAGGACATGGCTCCAAAAATATTTCATGCATTTGTACTGCCTATATGGGTAGGTACTATAATACTTGCCCATTTATGAATAACAGGAATAAATAACACAAGTGATCCAATTATTGAAACCAGAAGAAAAGCCCATAAGAACATTCGATCAAGCACCTGAGCAATGTATTTCCAGTCTTCAACAACCTAAAACACAAAGAGCACAAGAGTTGGTCAGTGTATGCAAGAACAGGTAAAAACACAGTACCAAATCCTGCAATTCTTAGTTATTTCAAAGTACACTTTTTTCAACCATGTCCATATGATAACCCTCTTGAACAACATTTTATGATTATACTAATTATAATCATGTGAGTTAAAACAGAAGCAATGTAGATTTTGATGCAGAAATTGGCCCTGAGAAGCACCAAACATCCTCATCTACAGAGATGAGACTGGCCTGCCATTTTCTAACATACTGCAGGATTCATGGCACATGACATCAAAATGTGGAATTCCCAAGCAGGAGCTGGAAGCAAAAGTTGTAAAAAACTCCAACCAACCAAAAACACCAACTCACAACAAAAAACTAACCAGAAAACCAAAACCTAACCTCCCAAATATTAATAATAATTTTTTTTAATTGTTAGTACAGAGCAGCTGTTGTGTTTCAAACAACTGCTGAAGGCTGGTAAGCTACTGCTGCATAGAATTATATGCTGGGGAGAATACTCCCAGTAGTTTCAAGACTACTTTCCTTTTTGATAAAATTATTCCTATCTATACACAGTTTTGCAAGTATTACAGATATAATTGTGCAAGTAAATTCAAACCCTGCCAAACAACTGTCTTGGAGTTGGACTGGAGCTATCCATGTTTCCCAAGCCTAATGCTTCCTAAGATGTAAGGCTGCACTAGCTGTCTAGTGCTTATTAACAACTTCTGCAATTAAAGCTTGCATTCTCTGGAGCCCAGTAATAATACAATAAGTGAATCCCCAATTAGCTGTATATTAATTTCCAAGGTTTATAGTAACAACAACATTACACTTGAAAAACAAAATACTACTTGTCAATCACAGTCAACCCTCAATTTACAGGAAATGATATATTTAATAGCAAATTTTTCTATTTCTGTTGTTCATACAACACAGGGTTATTAGATGCTGCTTTAACAGTACAGCAGATACATTTATTACAAATCTAGGCCGAGTCCCTTGTGACAATGTCAGACTCAAGTCCTGAGAAGGCACATTAGAGGAGGCATATCACTCCTAATCTCATATGGGAGAAAACTCTCAGCAACCAGAGCCTTCTGAAGACAGCAATTCCCACATAGACTGAAAAAGCCTCAGGCTTTGCCATCAGAAACAGACAGTACACAACAAACTTCTGTATTTCGACAAACTTCTACACTAGACTGGAAACAGCATTTCAGTCTCTGATGTACCAATGGTGCTAGCTTAAAAAGCGTATAAAGAACACAGATTTCTAATGCTCTTACACAAATGTCATAAACATTCATTAAGGATAACTCAGAGTGCAAATGCACAGACTGAAAAAAAGCCTCTGCCATCTTCTGATAAAACTTAGGGACAGATAATAGTAAGGGTAGAAGAGAACTCTTAGAAAGTCATTGAGTCCATGTTTCATCTGAGCACAAAATGACCAACATCTGGCTATAGCCTGTATTTAAACTAATGTAAGTTAGAGCACTGAAACTGTTTTTATTTGGAATTGAAAGCTGCAAGATAAGTCTTGGCAGTACTTATTTGGAAAATGTAAGGCAAATGTATTTTTCAAGATAGCCTTCAGGTACAACATTAAAGTGAAAAAGAGCTACTTCTCCCATCATCTCAGCAGTGCTGTAGGGACCAGTTACAGCACATGCTCTTGTCACAGACAATATGTAACTAATGACAAGAACTTCTAAAAGAAAGCAAAAGACTTCTAAAGACCCCAAATACTGCATTGTATCAGCCAAATATTCTCAGTATTGTACCATATTGGCACTTTTTTCTAGTGGAAACAACAACTTAGCTTTCAGCAAAGTACAAAAGCTGGAAATCTGTAGCACATCTTTAGTATGCAACTGCACAGTAAAGCACTTGTAATTTTTTTAATCTTTCCAATTGCCACTTGTACAAAAGCAGTGCAGCAGCACTAACGCACCCACCTCGCGAACCTCATTCTCCTTCATGACGTGTCTCGTGATGTAGCGGATGGAGTCCAGAGCTGCTTCCAAGGTGTTCCTGGATGACTCCGATCCATTCATATTTGCTGTCTCCTCCTTCTGAGCAAAGTACCTATCGACATGGCTCCTCATGCACAGCAGCTTGGGCAACTTGTGCAGGAATATCTTGCGAACCCAGGGGGCCATGGCATTGTGTGTGGATGAGGAGCGGTGGTGGATATTGATAGCAAAGACAGTGATCACGATGGACAAGGTCACAAATATCATCGTGAACACCAAATACTCTCCTATGAGCGGGATAACTTTAGAGGATGATGGAATAATTTCTTCAATAACGAGAAGAAAAACAGTCAAAGATACCAGCACTGAAGTGCAGAGTGAAATTTTTTCACCTTCATTTGAAGGAAGATAGAAGACAAGGACAGTTAGAAATGAAAGCCCAATACAAGGAATAATGAGAAACAAAGTGTAAAAAAGTGGCAAACGTCTAATTATAAATGAATATGTAACAAAAGGATACCAGCAGCACCCATCAGTCCTGTTTCCTTTGCTCCCTGTTGCAGTCACTATTTCCCATTCTCCGTTATCAAAAAAATCTCTTTTGTCAACGTCATAATCTTCAAGAATTAGATCAACCTGTGAGCCATCGTAAGTCCAGGAACCAAATTTCATTGAGCAATTTTGAAGGTCAAAGGGGAAGAATGTTACATCAATAGTACAAGAGCTTTTGTAATTTGCTGGTGGAGTCCAAGCAATGGTGCCATCATATTTTACCACAGTTTTTGTAGATGTTCCCTCAAAACGTCCATCTGCACTGAAAGAAGAGAGAAATGCAGGCAATTACAGTGGGGCATGGGGGTGTACTTAAAGAAGAAATTATGCCTTGTTATTGTCATTTCAGCTGTCTATCCCTTGATAGCCAAACTTTTGTATCGTCTTCATAGTCAACTTTTTCCCTCAAATCTGAATCTCACATAGGTAAACAGCTTTTGAAGTTTGAAGAATATTTTCAAGTCCTGCAAAGATCTGTGCAACTTTCTATGGCTCCAATGACTTATGAAAGGATTGTAAAATCCCGATCCTTAATAGCATGACCCAGCTCTGGTGTTTCTATTAGTAAGACAGAATAACTACTTTTAAATTTGGCCAAATCATAATTATGAAGAAAAAGAGTCACAAAACAAGTAAAATAATGCTTGTGTCCAAACTTGAATTTACTGCAAGAGCCTTTTATCCTGACTCAACAAGTCAGGAAATGTAAAAGCACTGTATCTGCACCTGAGTTGTGCAGAAGGGTTAATTCAAAAGTTATTGTTCCTGAGATCTGTTATTTTTCCAAAGAAAAAAAGCAAAACCAACCCAACCCCCCCTTACAGTTAAATGTACCTGACTTTAATTCCATGCTGAATACGACCTACAACAGCACAAATTAGTTGCTTCTCTCCCATCACTCTCCACTATTTATACCCAGCACTGTGCAAGACATTTTTTCCTAATTAAGAAGAAAGTTTACACAACAAAATGGAAATAACCTTTTCAAAGGGACTAGAAAACCCATTCAGAAGTAAAGCAAAACACTTGAGCATTTAATGTGGCAACGAAGTCCATTTGCATTCAGAGGCAAGTTTTTCCATAGGTTCTTAGCCCACTAAATGCACCCATTATGCCTATCCCTGAGCCTCCTAGAAGCAGTTTGGTCAGTGAAGTCAAAGAGAAAATGCATTTTGTATGAAAAGATTCAAATCTTACTTGTCATACAGCACAATATCTGGAATCCAAATAGAATCGGAAGGGACACGGATAGATGTTATTCCAGCATAGTCTTCAGGGTTCCACCTTAGTTTGACATCTATCCATTCCTGTGGATATGTGAGATGTAAAAATCATTACTATTGGGAAGTGGATTTAAGCAGGGTGATACCAGATGAAAACAGATAACAAGACAATTAACAGCAATCAAACTGGTTTCTAAAATTTGCATAAAACAATGAATTTGCTAAACACGCACGTAGTTACCTCACCCAGTATTTGTTTTCTGTTCCAAGAGCTACTTGACAATGTTTCTGTACAGAACTGAAGATATGATGTTCCTTTTTCAGAGCATGTATTTATAAGTAAGAGCTATTATAATGTAATTTAATTGTATAAATTAAATTTGAAGAAAGCTTGTTCTGGATGAATACCAATGACTGGAAGCTAATCAGAAGCAACTTAGACATTTTCTTTATACAAAGAAACCCATCATGCTCCAATTCTTAAAACTGGTTCAACTTCAAGAAGATCTGCAGAAACTCTTAAAGAGGGCACAAAGAATCATCAACCCACATGGCCATCTCATAAGTTTTCCTAGAAATAAAAACTCGGCCTAAAATTACAATTACTGGAAAAGAAGGGAATGGGAAGCAAAAAAGAAAAAAATCAAATAAACATACAGAAAGGAATTAGCCCGAACAAAAATAATTCCATAAGATAGTAACTATACTCAGCAGCTGCAAAGATCCTGCTCAGTTAAATCAGGAATGATTTGTGAGCAGCATGCAAGTAAATAGTGGCAATCAAGTTTAGCACTGGACTCTTACTATTACAAAGCTTAAGGCTTTTTCCTGCCCAAACCCAAATATTCTCAGGAGAAAAAAGTATTTCCTTCTAGCAAGTGTATTTAACTTTGAAACTGGAATTCTTCAGTAATGTATATCCAATAATTTCAAATATCCCACAGGAAAACAATCTCAAAACTGTTATACAGAAGAATACACCAACCATACTTCTCTTAATAAAGCTTTTGAATGAAAACTTTCGTACCAAAGCAGCAATTTATGGATATATACACATTGGTATATTAAATGGCTACACAATGCCATATCAGATTTCTTTTAATTTGGTGAATTTTTATTTATCTTGTTGTTATAGTTTTTTTTAAGAGGTTTGTCACAGTTAATCCTTTAAAGTATTTCCTGGGACATTCTATAAAGATACTATGTGAAATAAAATTTCATGCAAGAACTAAGTTTTTTGAATATACAATTAAAAGTTTCCCCCAAATTTTGATTTGCAGTTATGAAGCTTCAGAATTTTTCATCAATATTTTACACATACCTGTTTCAACCATACATTTGTTGTCATCAATTGATTTTTCTCATCCTGTAAAATAAAGTACATATCACAAAAAAGAATCCATCCATAGGAAATAGCTGCTTTAGTTCACAGAGGTCTGCAACTTAAAATACAAAACACACTGCTGAACACATTCCAATCACTAAATATGTTTATATGAGAACATTAGATATCCATCTACAGGCCATTTTTATTACACAGTTAATAATAATTTAAGGTGCTTACTCTATTGTGTTTAACAGGCACAATTATTACACATGAAATTATGCTCCTTTTAAAGTTAGTGGAAAAAAAATACAACTTATTTACTATACATACCACATCTACTAGCTGAGAGATTGCAAGGCCAAACTTGATTTTTATTGTGTCATTCAAGCGTTCCACTGGACGAACCCATCTTTGATAGTCTTCAAATAAATGCTTAAACAAACGATCTTCACTTTTAGCAATAAAAGAAGGTTCAGATACAGCTATATTAAAAAAAAAAAATTATTGACATTGATTCAAATGAGCAGTGTACATCTGCATTCTTACAGTTACAGTTTTTTTTATGCAGAGTTCGATTTCTCATCTCATGCCCTTCTCTCTAGAAGCACGCCCAAGGTCGTGGGAAGCAGAATTTTATAAAGTCATCAGGTTTTATTAGCATCTTCATACCATTGTCACACTTCTAAAATTGATGACTCAAGAACATTAACCTAATCTCAGTAGGCAAAAAGCTCTTACATCATTTACCCAATGCCATGCAACCATGGAACTCCTCAAAAACTGAAAGCTGATCTATGAGGGACTGAAGTTCTGTCAACCTATACCCACGTCACACATCTGTATATATTGCATAACTTGCAGTCCAGTTTGATACCTCAGTCTCTTCATGTTTAATGTATTTCTTCTAACATTTGGGCACATTTACCATGTACAAATTTTGCTGCACTTGTAGACCACTTTCCCTCACACTGCTTTGTGTCTTAGATGAATATGCTAAACTATTTACCAGTCAACTCTACCCATTCTAATGTTTCACTGACTGGAATGCACCTTTCAAGTTCTTTTTCACAGATCTCGAGGGGTCATTTTGGGGAAGATGGAGAGAGAGGAGAGCAAAAAAAGGAAGATCTGTGTCTAGCTAAATAACTTGAGCAACAACAGCTTCCAAAGGTGGTGTGAAAGTCCTGAAGATGGCTGCTACCTCGAGAAGCACAAACTACACACATCACCTTGCATGGAAGGGTCTCCAGTCCCCAGACATAAACTGGGATGATCACCAGAAAACACTGACATATGTTCTAGATAAAGATTTTTACTGCTTACCAATGAAATGTGAAAAGGAACTACTGCCAAAAAAAGACCTAGCAACTATTATCATCAGTTTAAAGGACAGCATAAACAAAAGAAAGGAGCTCAGAACCATCTCTTTTTAATGCAGACTTAAAATATTATGCTGTTACATAAATCTGTGGCACAACCTCTCTAGAAATCATGTGCTTACTAACAGCATCCATCTAAAAAAAGATATATCAGAAGCAAAAAATCACCAGAGAATGTCATAAACAGATTAAAACCAGAGACAGTCATCCATACAAGGAGAGATTTAAAAGATTAACATTACTGTGTTTGGAGAGGAGGTGAATTTAGTCAACACAACAGAAGTAGATCAGCTAGGAACGACACAAGCAGAAAAAACATTGGTGGTATTTAATTTTTCTCATAACAGAAGCTAAAGGAAACAAAGTATCAATTAAAGGCAGCATAAAGAATGTCTACTTCATTACCATCAACATTCAGTAAATCAGAGACTCACAGATACTGAAGAGGACTAGGACTTTAGAATTGTCTGAGATGACTCGGTATATCAGGTAGTGTCACACCTGCAAAGGGGATAAGTTCTTACTCTTATTCTTATCAGTTCTTATTCAGAACAAGCAAAAGCTACCTCAGAGCTGACCAACACCTCCATGACTTGGCATTTGTGGCAGAGGCTTGGCTGACACCGCTTAAGGCATTAATTAGAACGGACCTGACCCAGCCCCACCGTGACAGCAGCCTAAACAAATTAACACGGGCAGCCTAAGTTTTAAGCTCCCTTCCATTCATCAGTGGATTCCTGCTGCGCTGCAAAAGGCTTCATGTACAGGTCCTTTGGACAAACACCCAAAGCACTGCAGAGTCCAGCAAGGCAGCTCCCTGCCTTTGGCACTGCAGGTGTGGGCCAGTCCAGTAGAAATATTATTATTTTACACACTAACCAGATTTCTCTGAAGTGCCACAGTAGCAGCAAAAGAAGAATGTAGCTTAAGAAATAGGATCAACAAAGTGGGAGCAGCAGGACCCTTTTTATCTACAAGTCTTACCCTACACTAATGTGCTGCTGAATGGTTCTTGCTGTGGGCCAAATCAACATCTGGGGTTTAAGACAGGTCATCCTTCTGTCTCAAAATACAAATCTGTTTAGAGTGCATTTCATTTGTTCACAAACCTACTGTTCTTTGAGATCTATTATTTGTACGTGTTCTACAATTTACACATTTCCATTTCAAGATTGTTGACTTGTGGGATGTGCAAAGAACTGATGGGCCACTTATACCACACTGCTGGGAGAGCTCAGCTGGATACAGCAGAACTCACAGCACATAAGAATTGCTGCCAAAAAGGATCCAGCAACAGAATGCTGCACATGTACAAGTTATCTTGTAAATGTGCAAGTGCCAAAAATACATTTAACTGGTTCAGTATATCCTCATTAGACAAGGATTTTTTCTTATTTGTAACTATACACAGATTTGCCAAGCCCTACATTTTACAGACATCCAAAATAATGTTTCCTGAAGACACAACTTAATTTCTCTATTTATATATCCCTATTTCCTGAATTATGAATGGCTTTGTGTATATTTCAGCCTAATATTTCATAAATACTTGATTTTTATATTAGCATTAATTACATTTCCCTCCTCCAGTTACAACCCTCAACTGAATTTTTCGTACAATTTAAGACTGACTATGCAGCTGGATATTATCTCTCCATTAATTGACCTTGAAGCAATGCAGAGGCAAAGTTGCACTTTCACCATTCCTGTGTTCCTGTAAGACGACCTCCTGTGCAACAATACAGCATCCTCAGGGTATGTGTTGTTTCCACATCAGGCTTCTCCTAAAACACAGCATCTCCTCTGCCGAGCTAAAAGGGGACATGTTCCTTTACTACTTTTATATCCTTACAGATTATTTTTCAAACATTTCATACTCATACCTATAGTATACTCAGTGATCTATTACAATGACCATTATTTACTAACAATATAGTTCAGTTTTGGTTTGTTTGTTTTTTTTTTCTGATCACAGACATATCCACACTTTCCAGTATTTCTAGATTATTCTGTTTATAAACACACTGGGGTAAACTGGTCTAGAAAACACATCTCTAACAAAGGAGAGCTCCATGAGGAGGCTGGGAATAGTAACAATATACTAAGACTTAGCAAAAACAAAGTAAGTAATCACCCCTACCTTGTACAATTTATTTAATAGGGCCATTCAAATAATTTGTTACACAGACTCCATATGTTTTCTATCTCTTTTCCACCTATCTATGATTTTAAGATTACAACACAAGGGCTATGATTCTTAGTTACTCCTTGTATTAACATCAATAAAAAAACTGCGAAGAGCTGGTGACAAGTAGAAAAAACGCAAAGAGAAGAAAACAGGTAAAACAGTTTTAGTGGCTTAAGGCAGCAGAGCAGCTGTGCTGGCTGAAGAAAATCAGAAAGAGGTTAAAGATGACTAGCAAGATTAGCAAACAGACAGCTCTGAGTACAATCTCATACTAAATCAGATGGCAAGAGATTATGGCAACACTCACCCCTGCCACCAGCCCAGTGCACTAAAAAATACTTGCATGATCTGCAGCCTTTGAAGGGCAGTTCTAAGCTTGCCTCAATTTGTGTGTCTTCATTTTATTGAGGCCAGGTAACCTCTGCAGTTTAAATCAAAGGTAGCTCTCTGCACTGTTCAGTGGTAACTCCCAATGACAATGTTTATTATTCGTACCTTAAACTCTTCTCACTGCCCCTCAGGGTGGTGGGTTTAGACTCAGTATGAGTCCATATTAATCAACAAAACAAACCCCAAAACCACACCTAATCACATTATAATGTTGTGAGGCCTAAATTTTAATTCTGCACAAAGAAGGCAAACGTTTATGCACAAAGCAGACCAACGATTCAAAGTTTTTTAAACTCTGAAGTAGCTGGAGAACACTTCTGACAAAAGGCTAAGTAAAAATTGTAATGAAACACTTGACCTTGAAAACACTGTATTTTAAAAACTGGTTCTACCATTTCCTCCATAAGTATTTAACAAACGTTTTTATTAAAGTACTTTGGAAGAATATTTAGAAAATAAGATGAAACACTGCATGGGCCTCAGATGCATGAATAGCATGAGGAAACATGTACATATCTATTTATCCTGTTAACATTCTCAAGTCAAAATTTTGCATGGGCTGCTGATGGCTTTTTAAATGTTGTAGATAAGAAACAAAAGATGACTTTTACAAAGGAATAACACTTTTGTAATTTACTGTACCATTATAAGATTAAATTTCCTCCATCTTAATATGATTTAGAATTATTCCTTTATAACATTATTCCTTTTATAAGAATTACCAGTGAAATACTTAGTGTTACAGGCTTGATCCCAGACGTATTTTCATAAATCTTTGTTTTTAAATAGGAGAACACCACAGTCCATCATTTTCCAAATAATAACCTTTCTTTGAACTCTGCATTCCTCTGCAATTCCTTAGACACAGAGTCTAAGAGCCAGATTGGCAATGTGGGTGTAACACTGGTCCTTACACTTTAAACAGTGCAGTTCAAAGCATTTTCTAAGTTAAACAGTGCAACTCAAAGCATTTTCTAACTGACAGAACTGAGTGTTAATGATTTCAGGTTTTCTTCACCTCACTACTGGGTGCAGTTTCAAAAGAGGCCCATGGGGAAAGGGAAAGGGTCACTTTTTAGAAGTGCAATGTTAAGATGTACATTCAGAAGTAATATATATATTACTAATGCATGTTTATAATCATATACCATTACAACAAAAAAAACAAACACTACTAAGGACAATAAACATTACAAAAATATCCATACTTTGCAGTTAACATTGTATTCTTTAGCTCTGGGCTGTTATAATACAAACTATTATCCACAAATCTAACTGCTACATACTACAACTAACAACTTGCTTAGAAATCTGGAAGGTGAATGAATATATACAATACACCTGCCTTCAGGACTCTAGAATATTTATTAAGATGAACTCCCATCATTATTTCATTAGGTAGAAAAGACAGGTAATGTATTCAATTGAAGTTTTATTTTTATTCGGATTCCTCTGACCCTTTGAAAAGGATCATGAGTCATCCTTCCTGCATGGTCTTTAATTTTTTGGCCTACTTTTCCTTCTATGCATTAGCAATTGCCCAGAATCCAATCACAGTCAAGTGTTTAATTAACAGCAAGCATTTAGAAAGATCACAATCATCTTAACTAGGATGCCTGTAAGTCACAGCAGCAATACTAACACTATTCCATTTACTGAATAGAAGTCAGAAAAACCAACTATTACATTCTGAACTTCCCAGAACTATCTTTTCCTCCCCTGTTTAAAAAATAAAGACAAACCCCACCACCACACCTACAAGCATGGAAAAGGTGACTTTAAAGTTACTGGAAGGATTTGTGCCTCCTCTCTTACCTAGCACATCAACCTCCAGCCAACCAGTAGCAAAATGAAATTACATATATTGGGCATGAAACTGTGAGGAATTTTGAACTGCAATAGTGCTTAGTACTTACCAACAGGCACAGAGGTACAAGAGCTGCACACAGAAAGCAAGGAAGGTGCTTCTTACATCCAACTCAAATTTTAAATTGTAAAGTTATAACTTAATAGTTGTAAAGGAGAATGAAACTATCCCCCAACAGCTGAGCAACAAGGTATAATTATGGCACATATTTCTGAACACAAATTCGGTTAGTAACCATAAGAGACTGCCATGTGGTTTGTAAACTAACCAAGAAATAGATGTGAACTGACAGTCAGTCTTTAGATTAAGAACTAATTGGACCACAACCCATTCCTTTCTGAACACCCGTGCTCTGGATTCCAGGCTAAGCCCACACCATGTGCCAAAAGCTTCCTGAGCTCTCTGGTGACACCCAGCAGCAGTGACAGCCCCCTGAGCTGTAACTGCAGGTCTGTGCCATGCCACAGCACTTCTCCCCAGCTCACTGACACACCAGGCTGCTGCACTCAGCTCCCACAGACACGACTGGGATCCTTCTCCTGCCACAGCCACAGGAAAAGGCTGCTTCATGTCAGCCTGCCCTGGGAAAAATCCTGCCATTCTGAAGGCAGCAGGACTTTCCGGGAACAGATCCGGGATTTTGCCACCTCTCTTTGTACCATTTCTAATCCTTGCATCATTTTCACTGATTGCTGACCTGTCAGTAAAGACTGAAGGTGGACTGTGAAGGCAGCACCAAGGAGTGCTGAAAGCAAGCAGCAAAAAGGGTGCGTGGAAGTGCAGATTGCACAAGGAAGAACATGTATGTACAATCTGATAAATAGAACCATTTATAAATTTAGAGGCTATGTGTCATGGAATTAAACACAAATCTGAAATGTAAGTAAAAAAGACCTTATGGAAATAAGAAACAGCCAGGGCTTCTCACAAGCTGCCAGTGCAGCCCTGGGTGCTGCAGGCATTGGGCACTGGCCTTACCTTCTGCCTCGGGAGCATTTTGCCCACTCAGCTCCATTCCAGTCTTGGATACACTGGAACACAGAACCCTAGAGCTCACAGAAATCAGCTACATTGCTCAAAACCAGATAAGGAGTAGGAGATTTCAAAACCTATAGTATCACACAAACCCCAGGCTTTACCATCCTAAAAAGTGGGAAACTGTACAAGTACTTCCTTCTACAAATCTACATAGACATTTCTCCACTAACCAGTGCTCACATTTATCCCCCTAAGAATCTCAAAAGAAAGCACAAAATATATATTTCAGTAGAAAAATCACAAGAAACCCACACAAACAGGAAGCTTCCTTTTGGTTAGGGAGAAGGATTTGACCCGTTAAACTGAGTGGAAAAACTTGGGTGGATGAACTGCCAAGGAAACATCATCACAGGTCTGCAGCAGGGCACAGCAGCGCTAGAGGTTGTTGTTAACCTCAACTCCACTTGGGCATTCGAGTCTCACCTGTTCATTTAAAATTCAGAGCAAGAGCAAAACTTATACTCTGACTGTATTTTAAACCAGCAGGTATTTTCTCCTGACAATTCAGAGTCATCCAAAATAAAATACTAGTTCACTATTAACTGAAGGAAACACCGAATTAATTTACAAGCACTCTTATAGCAAATTTTATTTTATTTTAGAAAAAACAAGTGGTGAAAAGAAAACTTTAGCCTCACTATATATGATCAGTTCTCAGTGAAGTCAAAACTGCTGGCTTGTGCCAAAAGGCAAAACCTGGCTTACCCTGACTGCAGGTAATTCCATGCAGTCATATAAATAATAAAATGTAACATCATGATTTTGCATCTTCTGTCATGAAAACATGAAAAACACTACTTTCACAAATGTTGAGAAAAAGAATAATCTCCTAAATCACATTCAGCAATAACAGACTGAGTATTTGTAGGCTGAATTAAAACCCAGATGTTGATACGATCAACTTTCCATAAACCATATTTACAACCACAATTTCAATTTTCAGTCAACATAAAAAAGTCAAATTTATCTTTCATTAATTTTCTTTCTGCCTGTAATTATTGCAGTTGTGGTTTTCAAGACAGTCTGCAAAACTCTTGGCAATGTACTTACAAATTATGTAAGTGAAACATTTTGAAACAACTGTTTCTAAATAAATCTGTGGAAGAGCAGTGATTTCGCTCCTTTAATCTTAGTGTAATTCTAGAAACACTCCAGTTTTGCTATTTTACATCCTTCAACTCGGAAAGTTAAATCCTGATTGAATTATGAGACTGCCTCTTTTGAAGTCAAAGAAAGAACGCACGACCAAACTAAAGAGAGATCTGTTATAATTCTTAAGAGGGTTGTTTTCATGTGCAGTCACACCCATAGGCGAAATTACAGTTTTTAAAATATACTCTGCAAGTTTACCTCTGTACCAGGTGCGGATGCAGAGCACGTACCACAAACCTACTACTGCACCTCTCAAAAAATGAGCAAAAACTGAAAGCTGTGGCAGCTGAGATCTTTAAAGCGTTATATATACACACATTTAGAAAGTGTAGGTAATGTAGTGAAATGTGAGGCACTCAAGACTGATAACGCACCTGAAAAGCTGCAGTTTAGCAAAGACATCTTTCCCCGCTTTTGTGAGGGGGCAGCCCTGGTGAGCCCGTTTGACAGGGGTCTCCGGAGGTCCCGCTCTTTTCTCAAAGCCCTGCGATCCTCCCTCAGCAGCCACCACCGGACCCGGCACCAGCCTTACCTTCACCTCGTCCGGGAAAAAGTTGCTAGTGCGGAGAACGAAGCCGGTGCGCAGGGAGCCCATGGCCGGCAGCGTTCCCCCCTCCCCGCAGAACCCCGCCTCATCTCCCCTCACGAACCCTCCCGCTGCCCGCACTCCGGCCGGCCACGGACCGGGCCCGCGGTGCCGCCGCTCCATCCCCGGCGGGCTCGGAACCCCCGAGCCCACCCCTCCAACACCCTCCCGGCTCCTCACGGAGCGCCTCTCACCCTTCGCTATTCCCAGCAGCCCCGCCGACCCTCCCCCCCGCCGCCGCCCCGAGCCGCCTCACCCGCGTGTGAGGCTGCGGGCTGGCCGAGCAGGGGCGCGCAGAGCCAGGTGAGGAGGAGCAGGGACAGGGGGCGGCCACCGCGCAGCCGCGCTCCGCTCCCGGCCATGGCTGGAGCACGGCCCCCGTTGCCTGTGACCCCCGCGGCGGCGGCGGCGGCGGCAGCCGGGAGCGGCGGGAGCGGGGCGGTGCTGGCCCCGCCCCGCGGGCGCCGTGAGGGGGCGAGGGGCGGGAACCCCGGGCAGTGCGGGCGCCGGGAGGGGGCGAGGAGCAGGAGCACCGGGCAGTGCGGGCCGTGACGGCGCGAGGGGCAGGAGCACTGGGCGGTGCGGCGGAGCCGTGAGGGGGTGAGGGGCGGGAACCCCGGGCAGCGCGGCGGGGCCGTGACGGGGCGAGGGGCGGGAGCACCGGGCAGTGCGGGCCCGGCGCCTGCCCCGGGTCAGAAGCCGGTACTGTCAAGGGGCTCCCGGCAGTACCGCGGGGAGGAGGCGGCAGTACCTACCCACAGGCTCGGCCCCCGTGGCCGTCCCGGGCTCGGTCGGGAGCGGCTCCCGGCGAGGCCGAGCACGGCTCGCCCCGCGGGCCGGGTCCCTGTCCCGCGGCTGCAGCGCCAGCGTTCGGTGATTCCGGCACATCCACCTGGGCAACGCCTGCTGCTGTTGCTGCTGCTGCACCGTGCTTTTGGGAGGGTGCACGTGTAAGTGACTGCTGGCGGAAAAAATAACTTCTGATTTCCACTGCATTTGAAACACTCAGTAGGGGTTTAAGTTTCTAAATCAGTACGATTTTTTTAAAGTTTCTAATTCGGAATATTTTGGAACTTTTAATCTAAAATAGATGAACTGATGCAAGTTCAAAAGGCTTTGGATATTTGCACATCTTTAGGTATATTATAGATAGACAACGTATATAATAAACACTCTGTACAGAACACCACTCTTTTCTGTATCAGATAAATAAAATGTGTTACAAAAGACAACTTTCAACACAAACTGTGAAATTTAATCAGTGATTTTTCCTAAATCATCCTAACGGAAATGCACAGTGTACACATTGCCACAAAAAACCAGAAGCAGCTGGCATTAATGCATTTTTTACATCTAAGACAGTGTTTAATATTTTATGGCGAGAAAAGACTTGGAAAGAAGGGCTAAATGACTTTACAGTGTTAATCAGCTTCTACATGAAAAGTGCTGGATACTGGATTCCTCAGGAAAATGGTCCTTATTTAACTCAAATAATTTTAGCAACTTTATAACTTTCCAAAATGAGCACTACCCAAGCAGCAGTTTCATTAAGCATGTTGTCAATTGTCAAAATTCTTTTGTACCAATTGTTTATTTTACAGAAAAACTGCATCTCTCTGTGTAAATGCTGAATCTTCTCAGTGACCAAAACAGAATAGTGGAGCACTTCAGTCCCTTTCTTAATTTTCAAACTGGTGTTTTTCTGTATGATCTTTCCCTGCAACCATATTTGGGTTGTGCGTGTCTGTGCAAGACATAATGCAGTCTGCACGAGCACACAAAAAACTCCTTACACAGGAGTTTCTTCCAGCACACTTCTAGTGACAGGCTCTATTGATCTGAATGCTCTGCAGTAAATATGGTCATTTTATAAACTGAGAATCCATTTTCATATGGCAAATCTTTCACAATCAAAATAGTTGTGTAAAGGATACAGCATGACTCTTATTTTGAAATGCTCAGTGTATATGCAGTGGTCAAGATTTTATAGTAAATGAGAAATATATTTCAGCCCAACACAAACCCCCACCTTTTTTCTTTTTTTTTGTGACACTCTGTAGCTCTGATATTTTCTGAGTGCTTCAAGAATTAATAGCCAATATTTGTACTGAAACTGCAACTCTTCAGTTTTTGATGGAAGCTGGTTCACTACTGCACTGCGCCTGGTGTTCTAACATGAGGTTATCAGGTAAAATCTGTATTTCTGTACACTGCAGTGGATGCATTTTAGAGCCATAACGTGTCGCTCCCAATATTGAACATAGCTGCCACTAGAACGTGCAGGACATGGGAAACTGGTTTTATTACATAACTGTGGATTTGTGTGCAGCTGGGTCCTAACGAGGCAAAACAGATGCTGTAGGATATAAAAGGATTAAACTGTCTGGGTTACATGCCTAACGTTTTGCTAAATATTTTATGTAGCATCATCTGGCACGTTAATTATGTTGTATTATTACTGCTTTAGAAAACAGTAGTTATAAATAAGTAGCTGCTTTTTCCTGCTGCTTTGAACTTGGAGCAGAACGATAATAGTATCAGCAACGTGTCAAGTTTAATATTTATTGTGAAGTGAAAGCCTAAACAATTCCATGAGTACTGCTGTCTTTCAGAGGACCCTTGTCAGCAGGAGGTGACATCTGAAGGTCCCTGCTAAAGTACACTAAGAGAATCTGCCATAAATTGGCTGATGGCAGCTTTTGCTGTGCACTGAAGAGGAGTTTAACTGGAAAGCCAAATGCCAAATTAAACCTGGATAAAAATAGCCAGCTGCTCAGTTCTGTTTGTAAAATGAGAAATATTCTAAAAACTTTGTGAAGCTGAATTTTCTCCAGATTAAAGCCAGTGAAGGGTACTCTTAGATCCACTAACTTCAGTGGGTTTTTATATTGCAGTAGAAATAACTGCAATTAAAACTTGATAATTTTTACTGCAGATAAATTATAATTTTTTACTTTACAGAAGAACTGTAGTGGAAAATACTCTTTAAAGAAAATTAAAGACATTTAAGTAAGTCTTAGAATCTCCTCCAGTCTGAAACTACACAATTTCTCTCATGTATGAAGCATTTGAGTGCACCAGCTTCTTGGACTTCCATGTCTTGTATACTTAACCGTGTTATCTATGTATCACATACAGTCCTGAGGCCTCTGAAACCACTGAACACCTTTCAGTCATTATATTCATTTTCACAACACAGTGGAGAAGTACTTTTTCCTAATTTTAAGGTTATGAGCAGAAAGAATAAATAATTGCCTTGGAAATACGTAAGAAACCAGAAGCAGCTGTCAAATGTAACATCAGGACTCTTTTGTTGTCTCTTAATTTGGGTGCTTTTGTAACTGACAAGTAAAATACTTGGATGAAGAGGGAAGCATACCTAAAGGAGGTCATATAAGAAACAGTCTTGGAAGTTAATTTGACTTTATTTGAATAGAATACAGCACCTAGAAAACAAGCTAACTACTTTTAAACACTGACAGATGCAAGAGACAACACAGGTAATTATTGGAGAAGCAGTAGTTTCATTATCTCTTAAACTACTTAGAATAACAAACCACGTTACAGTTTCTTAGGACAATCTATTTGTGAATATTTGCATATTTGTCCTAACAAGCTCTATCATGCACTCAAGTGAGATATAAGCTATCCAGTTTTTTAAGCTTACAAACATCATATTATGCAAACAACTTTAAGTAAATACTTTTACCTAATTTGAAAAATCTGTCACCTTCCACAGCACCACATGAAGTTCTTGTTTTAAAATAACATTAAATCCACAGCAATAGCTAAATATTTTAAATACTTATGTAATACACTGTAAACTCTACGTAAACACTACGTACGCCAAAAAAAAAAAAAACATACAAAGAACAGGAAGATCATTTTGATTAGCAAAGATACCTCAAATGTATCGCCAGAATCATTTTTCTGTTCTTACGACTTATCCCCAAACCACTCCCAGGAAAGGCACAGTTGGTGGTGATTTTTTTTTTTTTTTTTTTTTTTTAAACACACAAAGCCAGAATCAACACAATAGGCCAATGCAGTCAAATGCACTGCTCTTATTTCTAGGATGAACAGGTAAAAAACTTGCATTAGTGTCCAGGTAGCTCAGGAAGATTCTTATCGTGAAAGATCTCCAGCATCTACTTACTGCCTTAGGCTCAACGCAGGAAAGAATCACAAACGAAATTTTGGTTAGGAGAACTCGGCTGTACATCTTGGACATGACTGCCAGCTAGAGTTACTTGCCTGTTCCAAGGCAGTGCTGAGGCTCAGCTCACAATCAGATATTGGCACTCGGGAGAGATGACAGTTTTTTACATCTAATTGCTAATTACTGCTCAAAGATTATACTGATGAAGTATTAGACAATACTTCTTCCGCTTTGTGCAAACAAAACCTTTAAATAAGCAGTTCTTTTACAACTTATCACAATGCTTCAATACATTTATTAGTCATTCCAACTTTTTATTATTACAGTATCTACAAAGTTCTCCTTTACCAGCAAATGATGCCACGTTTGGCAAAGAAATGGTATTGGTAATTCTTTAAACCAAGATATGCATATATGAGTTATCCCCATTTTTTT
This sequence comes from Rhabdornis inornatus, assembly GCA_013397075.1. NCBI lineage: Eukaryota > Metazoa > Chordata > Aves > Passeriformes > Rhabdornithidae > Rhabdornis > Rhabdornis inornatus. Next base: position 4,253,263 of record VWZS01008407.1, on the reverse strand, counting down.
AGAAAAAGATGCTTCTAAGAAAAATATTTTAGTCAGTCTATATTCTAAGCTATCTGATAATACTTACACTATTACACTAAACAAACTGCCTTTTATGAACTATATACATTGATGAACACAAGCTCAGATGCTTTAACAGTTTTCTAGAAGACAGAAAGCATTGCTGGAATCTATCACATATTGTTGCAAGTAATCTTTGAGAAGTGAGAAAAAACTCCATTTTGGCATTGCTGCTTTTAGAGCATATTCCAAGTACTTGTATAACCATCATCAGTGATCCAGAAATCTGCAAAAGATGCTGATATATTGCATTCATGGTATCAAAAAATAGAAAGATTGAGCACTGAATTTCTACATAAAATGGAGCTTGAGGTATTTATACAATCCTTTATAATGGGAGATTAAATATTACCCATTGCATGTTGTCTGCAACTATTCGGGACTTGTTACATGAAATACCACTCCTATGTTGTTATTTGGAAGACCTACTGTTGCACAAGGTGTAAATAAAGTCAGTTGAAATTTCATTAGCTATAAAATTTGAGCATTAACAAAATGCTGTCTAAGTTCAGTGCTAAAGACTAAAGCAATTGGTCTGCACCAAGCCTTAGAGAATGACCAGGCAGGTTCTGCAGAGAACCCACAGCCTCCCTCCCTCCGTACAGAGACTGCCAGAGTGAGTGCAGGACAGCTACACAAGCTGCAGCACAGACATCTTGAGTCAGATTCCTTCCCTCTCTTCTCGACAGTGACTCTTACAGCAGTGAGCTCAAAAATGGGTTTAGTTGAAAGAAGGGTCATTTCTGGCCATGTTGACAAAGTACATTTTAGTCAAAAATGTCAGAGATGTATTAAAACCAACACAACACTGTATGCAGTCACTCGCTTTCTTTAAATGGTCATATTAAATTTGAACACATCGGCTATCCTTTGGGATAAGAAAACCAAACCAAACCAACCTACAGGATCAATCCAATCCAGGGTGGGCACAAGTGGGCTGGATCACCACTGCCATAGTTTGAAATCCAGCAAGGCCTCGCTTTTAAGCATGTCACTCAGGCTTTTCACTTCACTTTTGATATCTGAATGGTGCACAGTAATCTTCAGTAACTTCTTTTCAGTTCTTTTGTTTATTCCAGATCACTTTTTTTTCAGAAGTGGAAGAGATTTTTGCTAATCTGACAATCATGCTGTTTTGCATTCAGTATAGGGAGAAGCTGGACAAAAGTGACTATGATTCCTAATTCATGCACAGTTATGACTTCTTGGTGGTTAACTGGTTAGTTTTCTTGACCAGTGTGTCAGAGAAAGGAACCAAATTCACTGGGGAAGTAGCAGCAACACTGAACTAAACATAAAGCACCTCAATTTCCTTTCAGGATAAAATGTGGAATAGTCAACATGGCCTAAAAATCATGCACTATTTTACTTACCTGTTTGTACTTTGACAAGATGAAGCGTTTTCACGTGGCCTTTTTAAAATGTCTTTCTAGTTTGTGTGAATATAACTAGTGTTGTATGATTAATTCCTTAGAAAACACATGCACTTGTGAAGGCTATGATAAACTGAACACATTTGCTCTACAGGGCATTTTTAAAACACTACTGCTTGCAAGACCATCAGTTTGACAGAGCCTGCTATAGAACAAAATAGGCCAAAACTAAAACTTGGCATGCCAGCACACTTTAATTCTGTATCTGTGAAATGACTTTTCAAACTTAGGAGCTCTTTTCACTACCTTAAAAGGAAAGCCCACACATACACACAAAATTCTAACAATTCTAACACCATATTTGCTCTTTACCAACTAGCATATACCTTGTTTTAATGGTTTAAAGCAATTAAATTCCTCAAGATTGTGCATATCCAGGCATTTCTGAGGAAATAAAGACACCCATCACTATTCTTCTTAAATTTTATTCCATAATAAAAAATAGAAGATGAAAGAAAGAGTGTTCAAGAATTAAAGCAATTATTGGTCAATGTAAGGAGCAGTAAACTAATTATCTAAATGATGACTAAGGACCTGGTTCATCAAAAGTACTGCTGGGTCCTCCATGGCATAGCTGTAGGCTTCTACGGCACAGAAATCCAGATTATCTTTTGCTGAAGCAGGTCCTTTATTATCTAGAGAACACTTGATTTCATATTCTATTTATCCTTCTCTTTTTGTTCTTTCTCCTTCTTTTCACGTTCAGCTTTTGCTTCCTCCTCCTCATGTTGTTTTATCAATTGTTCCACCTCCTTTTGCTTCAGAACCCTTATTACTGTCTTTCCGTTCTCTCTTGTCAGTGTTGCAATTTCAACTGAAACACATGGAACAGACAGCAGTGTTTAGGCAGAGCAATCATCAGCAGGGCAAGGTGTGAGATGACAAGTGAGGGTGAGGCAGGAGGCTGCAGTGCTCCCTGTGCCACGCAGTCCCCTCTGCGGCAGAGCACAGCAGCAGGGGAGCTCCTCTCAGGGCTCTGCTCCCACACACGCAGGCACCTCAATCCCCAAACTGCAGCCTCGCCTCAGAGCGGGGATCAGCCTGCACTGAGCTATCTGAATGCCCCTTAGGCTAAGGCTGACAACTGCTGCATCTTCTGAAAACATTTTTTGGTGACAACTAACGCTGCAGTGAGCCACATCTGGAATATGTGCCCTCATTGCTCCCTTGGTTTAAGCAGAGGGTGCTGTCCCGTGTCAGCCAACACTTACCTTTCTCAGCAGAGAGCTTGCTGACATCCATGGTTTTGTTTAGAACCTTAATAGCCAGTGCCAGGGCAGTCTTTAAGGTCATCTCCCCTTCTTTGTAGTCTTGCTTCAGCATTGACACAGCTGCCTGAAAATCCCACAGAAATTAAAATGGTGTCTTTGGGCAATCAACCACACAGTTGGGGTTTTGCCAGATGATACCAACACATGAGTTAACAGCAGTGTTTCTACAGTTACCTGTAAATCTCTCCTGCACTAATAATCAACAACTCAGCTTAATTAATACAGTACAATTTACACTTTCTAACTTGTCTTTTTGAGAAGAAAAAACCCAGAACTTACAGCGCTGTTATTCCCAATGCATGTGGCTTTCCACCCTCCATAATTTCCACTAGGATCACTTTGATACAGCTGAAATCCATAATGCTTATCCCAGCCAATATAGAGCAATGAAACACCAAAAGGACGTTTTCCTGTTGAAAAGAATGCTATTAGCAATCTAAATTTAGTAACAAGATTGGTCATGAGCGACAATTATTTTGATTTCGTTTTTCAATGTATTCCTGTGAAGTAGGATTTAACAGACATTCTGCACTTCTGTTGTTGAGATAAGCAAGCCAGCATTTCCTTCTAAGTCATGGGGTGGGAGGCCACAGAGGTTTATTCCATTTAACCTTAAGAGCGGTTCATTTGTGTCTCCACAAATTGTAATTTATCATCTCAGGACTTCAAATCAAATTTTAATATTTCAAGTATGTAGCTTAGCTGTTAAAGCATTTAACTTAGCAGTGTCAAAAGCCAGGTAGTTTAAAAGATAATTCTCTCCCAACACATACACGTAAAACAACAGAATCATTGGTTCACATACTAAGGAACACTACTTACAATATCATTTTCCAGCATGTTGCCTGAGCCACATAAACATTTAATTTTTCAAGTGTTAGACTACTGATACCCCTACATACAGCCTTGTTGTTGACTCATTGTGCCAATGTGCTGGGTGGGCCCAAAATGTTTCGAGGTTGCCTAAACAATTCTCTGCTGGTCTTTTGAAGGCATTCATTAAATGCAAGAGCACTCAAAGCATTCTGTGCAATGGGCCAGCATCTCAGCCATCAACTTCCCAAGCCATAAAAAGTAGAAGCCTCAACAGCAAAAAACAGTAACCATGACTACCCATTCCCCTCTTAAATTAGGCTATTTTTTTCCTAAGTATAATTTTTTAAGAGAATTCGGTAGAACTGTCCACAGACTTAGATCCTTCATATTATTTAAGAGAATTGTTCTTGAGACATTTAGTAACACAACGATTCATCCAACTTCATTACCTCCGAACTGTGTATAAGCCTGCTTGATATCACACAATGCTGTCACAAGTTGTTCACAAGGAATGGGCTCTTGATACTGTAACAAATACCTAAAATCAAAGAGGAAAAAAAAAACCAGTTTTCAAAACTTGTTTTGCTGACCATATTCTGCATAATGTTTAAGAGGAAACAAGTTCCCAAGTTAGAGCCTCTGTGATCTAGCTGTTCTATTTCAACCTACTTCTGATCTACTAAATGCATGTTCATTCTGATCTAATGCACAAGGAGAGCTGAGTTTGACAGCACAGGCGAGTAAAACCATGTTAGCTGTCAGCACACCTACCTCTGTGCAATCAGTCTCAGCTCATTGGTTAGAACATTAGCATCTGAAGTTATTCCTGCAACGCTGCACGCCATATCCCTGCAAGAAAAGCATACAAATTAGCCGAATTCCTGTCAATCTCCAGCCAACACTCACATCTTCATACAGGGGTTCAAGCAGAGCACCTGCTGTCAGGCTTTTCTGATCAAAACCACACAGCTGCCGTACAAAATGGGTCCATCAGCTCCTGCCTTTAGGGTGCACCAAAAATATCAGTAACCATTTGCTGAGAGTAAAGGTGGACAGCAGAAGTCAGCAAGTCAGTATGTTAAGTTATACACCTAGCTCTGAGAAGAGAGTCGTGCCAAGGATGATTAAGTTCTGAATGGTTTTACCAGAGTCATTAGGCACATACATACAGGTGCCTCTCAGCAGGCTGCCTGGCACAGCACACCCCACACTGAAGGAGCCACACAGAGGTGACAGGCTGACACATGGCATCTGTGTGACTGAAACTTCGTGTTCTTGACAGGCCCCTAAGAAAAATAAACATTTCAATTCTTGACTGTTTCATTGGATCTTAATTTAGTATCTCTTTAGCTCAATCTGATATGATACAAATCTTCTGATACACAAAAAGGATTTGTGAAATTAGGAATTTTCCAAAAGATTGAAGAGCTGCTCTAGGTGACTACTCCAGTATGCTGTTACACTGCCTCCTTGACAATCCAGTACCTCCTACCATTCCAGGTGCTTTCAAGATCAACACAGAATGGGAGGCAGACAGGAAAACTGTGCTCACGTGCAGCTTCTGTCAAGGATGAAGCTCTACCTCCCTTGCAACAAGAAAGCAAAATCCATAAAACTCTTTGCTCTGACATCACCAATTTAACTTCCAGGAGCTAGAATGATAATGGTAATACAAAGACATTTCACCTCTGCTGCAGTTGTGGCAAAGAAGCCTAAGGCACGTTTTACCCAGTTATCTCGTACTTTTCAAGCCACCAAAGAAAAACACAGATGTGGAAGGGGAGTTGAAATAGCATGGTAATTTTTATGTGCATTCTTTATTCTGCCCCCCATGGTATTTTGTACAACTGAGATTTCCCAGTTTCCTTAACTGCTACAATACCATTACCTTGTATGGCGTAGTACCAACAAACAGGCTATTCCACCTAGAAAATTCTCCTAGAGATAAAAAAAAACAAACCAGCAATACTTCTACTTTAGAAAGGGAACTACTAAAGTGAACAATGACAGAATAGTTGTACTTGTGTAAAACACCAAACAAAAAGATTATTAACACTACAAATAAAGTAAGACCAGGTCACGTGCTAATCAGCGCTTTGTCGTTAATAAATATCATTGAACATTTAATCACCATTTCAACTTACTCATTAAGTTTGTATATTTTCTCTGAGAAGAACACTTCATCAAGGAGCTTGTGAATGTTGCGCCGCTCTGCTGCCAGCAGAACTCCATCGTTTGCTAGAATTCCCAGGCAGGTGCCCGCATGGCCGATGGCCTCCATGGCGTATTCCACCTGGTACAGGCGACCTGCACAAGGATGGCATTCCTACCGTCAACAAATGACACTGAACAAGGCCAGCCACACAAGGTGACCTAAAGTTCTGACAAGAGCTCATTGTCCCATCTACTCTTTCAGTCTCTTAGCAGTCAACTGCAAATTAATTGGCTGAAAAGGAGGAAGGAGTCAGAGAAGGAAAAAAAGGTAATACTGGACATGGCCACTGGGGAAAAAAACCCTTCTATTAAAAAAGAATAAAATAAGAAAAAAATTTAAAGAACTCTCTGCTGCAGTAGAATAAGCTGACAAATTTTCAGTAAACACAGAAAATATTTTATACTGGATTTCTTGGGTTCAGCCCATCTAAGAAGTAAGAAAACGTGGTTTGTACGTACTTGTTTCAGCACATTCAAGAAAAACAAAGCATGTGCTGAAACAAGTACGTACATGACTGTTACCAGCATGATATTATCCATTCTCGGGGGATAGTGACAAAATCTAACCATACTCAAACAAGAGATAAATGGTTATTTCAAAAACACGGCAGGTGATATTACTCACTAATGAGACTCAGTCTCACTATTGCTTCAATTAGNGTGAACAATGACAGAATAGTTGTACTTGTGTAAAACACCAAACAAAAAGATTATTAACACTACAAATAAAGTAAGACCAGGTCACGTGCTAATCAGCGCTTTGTCGTTAATAAATATCATTGAACATTTAATCACCATTTCAACTTACTCATTAAGTTTGTATATTTTCTCTGAGAAGAACACTTCATCAAGGAGCTTGTGAATGTTGCGCCGCTCTGCTGCCAGCAGAACTCCATCGTTTGCTAGAATTCCCAGGCAGGTGCCCGCATGGCCGATGGCCTCCATGGCGTATTCCACCTGGTACAGGCGACCTGCACAAGGATGGCATTCCTACCGTCAACAAATGACACTGAACAAGGCCAGCCACACAAGGTGACCTAAAGTTCTGACAAGAGCTCATTGTCCCATCTACTCTTTCAGTCTCTTAGCAGTCAACTGCAAATTAATTGGCTGAAAAGGAGGAAGGAGTCAGAGAAGGAAAAAAAGGTAATACTGGATATGGCCACTGGGGAAAAAAACCCTTCTATTAAAAAAGAATAAAATAAGAAAAAAATTTAAAGAACTCTCTGCTGCAGTAGAATAAGCTGACAAATTTTCAGTAAACACAGAAAATATTTTATACTGGATTTCTTGGGTTCAGCCCATCTAAGAAGTAAGAAAACGTGGTTTGTACGTACTTGTTTCAGCACATTCAAGAAAAACAAAGCATGTGCTGAAACAAGTACGTACATGACTGTTACCAGCATGATATTATCCATTCTCGGGGGATAGTGACAAAATCTAACCATACTCAAACAAGAGATAAATGGTTATTTCAAAAACACGGCAGGTGATATTACTCACTAATGAGACTCAGTCTCACTATTGCTTCAATTAGAATGAATTTGAAAGTGCCCACTTTGGACCCTTGCTGTCCCTACAGAACTGGGTGTGGGTAAATATGATTTTTGTAACTCATATTCAGACAGAACCAAGCTACTAACTACCACCCTCTGCGCAAGTATTTTGATAGTTTTGAGAAGATAGATAGAACAGTCAGAATTTACTTGAAAGTGTCGGGTTAAAAAATACCTTCCGGAGAAAATATGGTAGTTCTGGAGTCATATCTTCGAGACTGCAAAAGGAATAGCTCAGTAAGTATAACCAGTCTCTTGTCACCTAAAGCCCCTGTATAACAGAGCCAACCACTCGGTGCCCTCGAGCCGGTCACCGGTGCCCGCCGCCCGCCACCCCCGCCCGGGCCGTGACTCGGCAGGACCCGCGGCTCAGCAAGGCTCCGGGGAAGGCGGGTCACTCACCATGGTGCCAGGGACGCGCTGCGGGCAGCGGGCAGCGAGCCGGCAGGAGGGCACGGGAACCGACACCGGGCCTGCAAGAGAGCACAGGCACGTGAACCGGGAACCCCGGGAACCGGGACCGAGCGCACTCCGGCAGAGACCCAGGGGGCGCTGCGGCCGCGCCCGCACTGCACAGTCATCCTCAGCGCGACACAACACGCGGGCCGCGCCGCCTCCCGCGCCCCGCAGAGACGCGTCCCGCGCCCCACCACCCGCCCGCCGCCCGTCCTCACTCACGGCGTGCCGGAAGGAACCGCTGCGCCGGGCGGGGGGCGGCGAGGCCCGGCCGGCGGGCAAGAACCGGGCGCTGCGGCCGCGCCCGAACCTTCACTGCCGCGTCGGANCACAGCGCATCCCTGGTGTGAGGGCAGGTGATGGGCACAGCGCATCCGTGCTGTGAGGGCAGGTGATGGGCACACCTCATCCCTGCTGTGAAGGCACGTAATGGTCACAGCGCATCCCTGATGTGAGGGGAGGTGATGGCCACGCACCCTGTGCCCGCCGTGAGGGCAGTAATGGTTTTCTCTCCCAACACTAGCCTGGTCCCAGCCCCACGCAGCCCAGGCAGCGCCACCTTCATTGCTTTATTCAGTGTGGTGTCACCCTGGCCCCTCAGCAGCCGCGCACCGACGGGACAGGCGTGTGCTGTGTGTACGCCTGGGCAGTCTCAAACCACGCCTTCTCCACAGCTTCCTGGCCCACCTCGAACATTGTCATTAAGTGTTTCCAGCCAGTTCTGGCTGTGATTGTGAGGTACTCCCTGTTCTCTGGGTACAGCAGAGCCGTGTGGGCAGCGATGACGAGGGACTGTGCAAACCTCCCGCTCACCAGGAGAAAGAGGGCACCTTTCTCCTCGGCAGTGAGCGGCAGGACGCTCTCAAACCCTGCGAGAACGTGTCCCCCAACACTCAGAGGGTCTGGGCTCTCAATCATCATGTACATGATGGCTATTGCAACCTCAAACACGTAATACCCGTAACTCATGTCGCTAAAGTCCAGGATGCCAGACACTCTGTACTGGGGATTCTCCAGGGAAGCAGAACTGGAGTCTACTAGGATGTTGTGGTCATTAAGGTCTCCATGATTGATACCTAGACACAGAAGAAATAGAAACAGTAGGTAATAATTATTAAACAGTTGAAACAGCTGTCGGAAGACTAGCCCCACTAGTCCCCTGCAGCACCAAGTGCTGCCTTTCCAAGAGGGAGCATTCCAAGGTGGAGCATTCTGAGGCTGCTGTGACCTGTGATACACTGCATGTTTGCAAACACACAACAGTAGTTTCCAACTATAGAACTGTCACATCATCATTGTCAATGTCAACTGAATTCCAAAAATTGGATTAAGTACTTGCTTGGGCCTTTATGAAAGGTAATACTGTACTCTGTATACATTTAGGAAGTTGATATAACAGCATGAAAATAATAAACTTAACTGGGAACAAACTCATCAGAAAGATAAAGAACTGACTCTGACTGGACAGAACATTCCTCTTTGCTTACTCTGTGCTGTGCAAATTCAGCACAGTATTTGTCCATGTCTAGGCTAGGGAAAAGAGATCTACTTTTTTGCTATTTTTGTTTTCCTTCTCTACAGAGCCAAACTCCTGTAAGAAATTTCTGTTTCTCAGTTCAACAAAATAACAATGAGAATAAAATACTCACAGGCTCGGAAACTGCTTAGCTTGGGTATTACTTTGTCTTTAAACTTCTCAATAACTTGCTCCACCACTGCACGGTATTTGTTCTGGCCCAAGGCATAAATGTACTGATCCAGAAGAGGAACGTTTGCCAGATTCCAAATGAACTGATCTCGATGCAGACTTTTTACTGATGGATGCTGGAATTTCTTTGGAAAAAGCACACAATAATATAGGCATAAGAAAAATTGCTGACTTTATGATTAAAAGGCTTGATTCAAAACCCCTATTAATTTTAACAGGTTTCTAATAAGACTCACTGAAAAGCACCACGAGTTGGACTGTTGTTTTATATCAAGTAAAAGAACAACCTGAAGAATGATTAGGGCAAGCATCTTAATATCTACATACAGCCTGAATGTTTTTCCCCCGTGTTTTAGGTACAAAGATTACCTTAAGTCATTTGTCACTTCAGTAGTGTAAAATTGCTGTTGAGTGTCCATAGGGTGACATTAGTAGCAACTTCAAGCCTCTGCCAAGGCCAGAGTCCTGCTCTGGCAGAGCTCAGCCTGCACAGCTGGTGCTGCAGAAAGCTGTGGGAGCACCAGAGACACAAACCCTGCCAGCGTGCTGGGAGCAGGCACACTCCGTGCTTTTAGATGTGGGACCTCTCAGGGACAAGCCTTAGGAACAGCTGGTGTGTGAAAAATCCTGAGCACAGGAGTTTATGGACCAAGCTGACCATAGCTTTATGCTTATGAAAATGTGCCTTTGTACATCCAGGCCTCACTACTTTAAACATACAAGGCCCTTAACCCCTCTCTCAGTAGCAAAGGGAAGGGATGGTTTGGAAAGTGACGTTCAGAGAGGAAAAACATCCCTCCCACTGCACACCCCATGCTTATCTTGGGCTCCTCAAATGTTTATGAAGGTGACCTCCGGGCCAGATTGGATCAGTGCATAAGGAAAATAAGAAAAAAAAAAGAAAAACCTTCCCACAAGAGTAGCTGGCTTCTTTTTAATAAAAAAACCAACAAAATCTATGCTTGTAATTAAGGCTCTTAAAAATCACTATATGATAGTCAAAAGTGGATGGTGTATGAAGAAGTAAAGAACAAGTTCAAGCCTAAACCACCTTGGTGGATGATAATCCATATGTTAAGGGAATAAAGAGCCTTTTCCATCAGAATTGCTTCTCATTAACTACATTCCTCCTTAGCAGGATCAGTCACTGGCATATTTTGAGAGTAACTTATTTTAATCACATTATAAGAGTGTGACCAGTGTGTCAGAAGGCAACAATAAGTTATCTTCCACAACTGAAAAATGTCCTTGTAATTTAAGAATGTGCTCAGTAAAACTGGCAATTCACATTTCATAACTGTCTGAAGCCGGTAGCTAGAACATTAGAAGGAAAGGTTAATGAAAGGTTAATAAATAATGTGATGTCTTTCATGCATCAGACTTACTTACTGGCTGATTGATCAGCTTTATTATCCCGTGTAACTACAGAGTAAAGACAGATCTTGCTTTGCATTAAGACTGAATGGAAGTGGTGCAAATGAGAAGTGTCACAGATCTGTTTGTTGGCACAGCTGGCACTGTAGGGAGGGTACCAATGTGAAATGCTCACAGTGCTAATGACGAGAAGAAAGTCAGCAAGTCAAAAGGAATTCAAAATAATGGATTAGCCAGCTGTGCACTACACAAAAATCCTGTAAAAAGAGCTTGGCATTCTTCTAATTCGGGAACCCTAGGGTTCATTCTCCTTTATTTGCCAGGTTTGAAACAACACCAGTGAGCTTTGCATAAATGAAAAGAACTCCTTATCTCCCTATTCGTGGTACAAAAATGCCTTGCAGAAGGGTCACCACTACCATGTCACTTGTCATGGACTTGGGGAAAGGCTTTCGTAGCAGCCGGCTTGGAGGCTGGCACCTGAGCCACGAGTCAAACGGACATCTGCAGTCACCAACTTGCATTTTGCAGGTCACAAAAGCAGGCAGCAAGCACTGAAGGCAGCGAGCAGATGCTGAACAGACACTGATTATGAGAGGTCTGAGGCTGAAGCATGAGAACTCACCTCTGAGAGCACTTTATCCACGCTGGCAGCAAGCCTCCCAATCTCATAGAGAAGCTGAGCATTGGTAGTGATTTTTGCTACTGGCGTACCTGGCAGGTAAGTCAGCAGTCTGACCATGTACTTCCTGCTCCCAGGCCTAGTATCTGACAAGGAGAGATGCAGTCAGTCACTCTGCTATGTGCTACTGAGTATTAGTTAATGCAAGAGGCAAAAAACGTGTATCCCAGTGTAGAACTTGTCAGATATAGCTCATAAAACAGATTTGATGCAAAGATTTGATTTACCAGAATGTTGTGTAATAATGTATAAACCTTAATACACTTAGAAAATCTGTGCTGGATTTTTAGTCCTGGTGCTTGGACCCAACTCAGCACCAAGCAGGGTTCCTCCAGTGCCCACACACACCCACATAAAGTTTTGCAGCAGAACAGGTCTCAGGAATCCCAAATATTGTATGGAAGTTACAGTGACAGTAAAAGCTACATGCCAACACAATTTTTCTTCCAAACATTGTTAAAGCAATTTATTCTAGCTTCAGAGATAGGCTAGAACTCTATTTTACACCACTCTAAAGGCAAATTTCAAGCATCATGTAGTCAATGAAGCATTTTTAACTTTTCCTGTGCACAGACACAGATGTCAGATAAATGTTTTCTCCAATTCCTTAAGCTGAAGTGTTTTCCTAATTGTTTTCCTAGTTAATTATTATTCTCTCTGGGTTGCTTTGCTTCTGGTATTTTAAGTTAGGACCGTGATGGCTGGAATACAGGTCACCTGATGCATATCCCTACTATTCAAACACAAGCTTAGAGTTTCCCTTTAGCATACACATGGGATGCCATACAGCAAGCTAGTGCTGAGCTAAGGATGAGAGGGGGGCAGTGAGGGTGCCCCCAGTGGCTCACCTCCTGACTCCAGAGACATGATGTTACCATCTTTTGTCAGGTAAGGAGTAGCTGAAGGGAAGCCTTCAGCACTGAGAAACATCATGGCCCGCGTCTGCACTTCAATGAGGTCAGGCTCCTGGCTGTCTTCTGAATTGGTGATTTTAAGGACATACTCCTCAGCAGCTGCAGCTGAGACACGCACGTGGAAGTTCTGGTCATCATAGCTGGGGAGTGACCCGATCCAGGACACCTTCAATCCAAACACCCTGTCAACCAATTCAACCGCCTCTCTCTCCCCAAGTGCGGGTTTGGTCAGGGTCTGGGGTTGACAGTCATTGCCAGAGGACATTGTGTCTCTAGGAGAAAAAGAAAAGCTGGATGATCTGTATTCTCACACCAGAAGCAGTAATTACTGCAACAAAGTGCACTCAGCTACTGGAGAACAGTTTCCTACATTTATTAAACAAGCAAAGAAAACCAACCCCACAGTACCAGCTCGGGTTTCTTACACCATAGCTTATCAAATACTTAGGCTGCAGCCCCAGTTATTGTAGAAAGACTGCTAGAGAGATGCACTCAATCTGTTCAGAACAGCAGACATGAAGAGCTTATGAACCGAGCTTTATTGGCTCATTCCTAGCAGCAGCCTAACCTGGTATCGTTGATAGGCAGGAATGACTCCCTCAGGAACAGGGCTGCTGAATCCCTAATCAGGAGATCTTCAATTCGTGCCTGCAAAAGGCAAGAAGTATTTTAGTAAATCAAACATTAAATCTTCCCATTTGGTCACGGCCTTCCGAATTCCTGTGCTCAGAAAGGCAGCACAAACCTGCAGACGCTGGCTTGTCTCTCGCCTGCGCAGCTGCAGGAATCTCGAGCCTCCCGAGCCGAGAGCAACCCTTGGACTCTGCGGGCGCCGCGNGCCGCGGCCAGCCCAGCCCCGGCCCCCGGGCAGCCCAGCCAGACCGTGCCGTTCCGAGCGGAGCGCGGCGCTGCGCCCGCCCCGACAGCGGCCGGGCCGCCCCGAGCCTTCTCTGGGCCCCGGGCTTTGTTTTCTAACAGCACGGGAGGGGAGGAGAGCTACCACTTCCTGTCACAAAGGCAGAACATTTAAAATCCCTGCGCCCGCAGCGGGCAGGAGGGAAGACATCCATTTTATTATTTTGTTTAAACCCTTTTACCAGCACAGCACATCAAAATCTGCCAAATGCTTCGACTAAAGACCACATATACGTATACATAACAAACCTGAGGCATCTTGCTCAGGATGCCCTTTAGACTGTCCCAGAGAAAATTTTTACTGTGACAATGGGTCCAGTCCTAGAAAATTTCACCCTTAATGAAAATAATTACAAACCTCAATATTAATATAGAAGTATCTGCTGAAAACTCCTAATGTAAAAAAAGTAATCTGCCAAGATCCTGCTATGGCAGAATTAGGAACCTGAAGAAAAAGGAGTTTAGGAAAGGCATGCTGAAAAACACCCAAAACCCCAACAACCCCCCCCCCCAACCCAAACAACACTACCTAAAGCATCTTGATTTTAAGTAAATCAGTTAAAAATCCTCTTGTCACAAAATTTCAGTGTTGTTTGTAATATTAAGGACACAACATTGAAAACAAATAGGGAATTTAGAAAAGGGAAACAATTTCCCCAAGAAACATTTTTTTCTCTCCAATATCAGAATAGATGTTAACAAAAGTAATTGACCACTTCTTCTCACTAGAAACCACAAAATTAAGGTTTTTTTTCAAAAAGAAAAGAACTCTGTAAAATATTTAGGGCTCCCTCTCCTGATTTCTGAAGCTTTTAGCTCATTGGAATAAAATCAGTAGAGTAGGAAAGCATTCTTGCTGTGGTTTAACATAACTGGTTACAGAAATGTATTCCTGTTCTCTGCAAACAAGATGCCAATGCACTTGGCACATCTGCACTCCTTACTCTTGCTTCAGTTGTCAGACTGGAGTGTCAAAACCAAAGACCTATAAACTTCTGCCTGCTGCTCTGGGGGAAGCTCACTGTGGCTGAAGGTTGTACTTTGGCCTGTTTCACTATCTGTAGAAAGACAGATGTAAATAATTTAGCATCCATGACTTGAACTCCAGTCTAATGTCTGCGCTGAAAGTGAGGGTTGAAGTCGGTTAGTGATGGACATCCCCAAATCACTTCTGAGGATCCTGTCAGAGTTGTAACCTTGGCCAACAGCTTGCTTTAATACAGGATTTGATCTAGATTCTAAATTAGACGTTTTTCAGAAGGGAAAGAAAAAGTTATTAAAAAAGCATTTGATATAACATCCAGAGTGGTGTCTGGAGCACAGCTAACCCAGAGAACATCCTTCTACACCAGCTAAGCATGCTTTATGAGCCCAAACTCACTCCTGACAAGTAAATGGACCATGCATTATTATATAATACTTAAAATTATCCCCTTTCTTTATTCACCCCGCCCCTTCACACACACTACCATTTTACATGTCTTCCATACTATCTATTCAAAATACACAGTAACATACAAGAACTGTGATACAATTTTCTTTATTAAAAATAATTTACAGCATTGGTAACATTGTATGCACAATTTTCATCAACTGAACTTAAGATATATCTATACAATACTTACTGAACTTAAAACTTACACTGGGCTGTTGGCTTTAAACAGCAGACAATGATTTGCAGTTGCTTAAATAGGATTAATATATATAGCTTCTTGTCCTTATACTTAGATGTAAAATGTATAAACATCAACACTATCCCAAAGCTTTGTAGTTTGGGATGGGAAGGAAGAGGGAAGCAAAAAGAGAAAACATTTACAAAAATTTCAACAAGATTCTCTCCCCAAATCCAAATAGAGAGAGGTCTAGGTTAAATACATCTAACACACTGAGTCACTTCTCAAACAGGTACATGTCCTCCTAGGCTTTTGGATACTGAAGAGAGCTTTGTGTGAACGTTTGGTGTGTGAGCACAGAAATCCTGACTGCCCGTGCCCTGCCCCTGCCAGGGTCCCTAAAGCAGCTGCTCAGGTAATAAAGCTCCCTGTGTCTCTAGAAAGAGCTGACTTGCTTTTCTAATGACAACGTGCAGATAAGTCACGTGCCTTGAAATTGCTCTTCACCTCATCAGTCTGCTCTGACATGGCTGGGATCCCTGTCTCCTGAAGTATGGAGAGAGGGCAGGGGGCTGTTTCCTTCAAGCATTAGTAGTTGCACAAGTTGTAAGTAGGCATGAAGTTGCAGTTGTATCATTTGCATGAGGCATTATTACGTACCAGCACTAAATTCCCATTTTCTCCCCAATAACATTTGCTTGAACTAAATCAAGAATATACCTTCGAGCTGGGATAAAACAGTATTAGACACTGCTGTACAAGAAGTAGGATGTGCCCAGTCACTGTGGATAGAATTAATGGAAGTGTACCACAGAAGAGGAACTCGTTCAGCATTCAGTTGAATACAACATTCAAAACCGCATTGATTTATCCCCCTTAGCAGTGGTAGGAGTCACCGGAATGGTTTTCATCTCACCTAAAAAAAAAAATCACATCAAACTAGTGATATATAAAAACAGATTATACAGACCTTCAAACTTCAGTGAACTCTAACAAAACAGAAAAATATGTATCAAATTTATGTCAATCAAATTAGTTTAGAGTTTGAACTGTCAAAAAATTAATACACTGTATTGATACAATTATGCAAGAGGTTTGGGGTATTTTGGTTTTGGGGCTCTTTAAAAGGAATGTCAAACATACTTTTTAAAGATTTGAACAGTGCATCTGTTAGTTCACAAGTCAACTATCTCAGTGTCTGGTTATAAATTAAAAGCACATGTCAATAAAGCTAATATAGTCCTCTTAAGTGTTTTGATATTTAAGACAATATTTATCAACAACAAAAAAAAGCAAAATCTTGACAATTTATAGGCAAGTATTGCAGTTTTGTTCTCCAGCAGAAATTAATCTCTACACAAACTGTCCATGGAGTTATGAAGCTTTTCAAGAGCCAGGAGCACCGCAAGAGCCTGCTGGAGCTGCAGACACACCAAAGCTCTGGGACGTGGGAACACACAGGCCATGCTGCAGCAGCTCTGCAAATCCTGCCACTGTGAGCTATGGAACTGGCACTTTGCCCTCAGTGTGCTGACAGTGCCAGCCAGGCCAGGGCAGTGCCATCAGTTTGTCCAGGGCTCCAGGCTCCTCCTCAGCTCTGAGAGAGCTGGGAGCTGCCAGCACGTGGGAAAAGCACTCAGACAGCGGGGCCACCTGGCTCTAGGACATCTGACCAGTGTAATGTATTAGACAGAGGCTGTAGTGAAAGCAGAGGAATTTAAACAGCCCTAGCAAATGCTTTAAAAGGTTTTTATAGGTTAAAATATTACAAGGAGGTACTTTGTCTGATGATATTGCAGAGAGCACAGTAAAAACAGATGTCACAAATGTGTGTCCCTTGAAGCAGATGTGACAAACTTCAATTGAAGGGCACAAAGAAACATGGCTTAACTTGCATGAATGAAACAACTGGGAGATTTGTTTTTAAATGCAGAAACGTTTCCCATATTTCTAAGCATACAGTATTTCACATATTTCATAGCTTAAGCAGTTTAAATCTGGATCCAGATGAAATATAATCCCATTAAGGTAAGAAAGTCATCATCTGTGATACAGGATACCATGGGCCCCACGTGGACTGCGTTTTGTTCAGCCCATAACCTAAAGAAATTGAAAACTCTTAGGCTCTGGATGAGAAAAAAAATTAAGTCTGTTTGGTTCCATGCCATCTGCTACTCTTAAACCAACTAACAGCAGTACACAGATTTACAGGTGCAAAAACTGAGTGGAAACAACTGCAGAAAATCTTCTTACATAATAATCTTCAGCACAATCAGTTTCAATTTCGCATAGTTTATTTACAAAATGGTCTGATAAAACATCCCCTCCATACTTACAGCTCTCTTGTCACAATACACATGTTGATTTTAGCAATGTTTAATAGCACCATTAGAATATTATTTAAAATCAGAAAGGATTTCGTTGCAGTTACAATGATTCACAATCTTTTACATCCATGGACGAAGTAACTTTGAGCACACTAGGACTGTTTGCAGTTCCACAGTACAGATTCCTGGGTTCACACAAGGCATGGCTGAGTTACCAGTTATGCAGGGTACCCAGAGTCAGCAGCTACTATAAGAATCTTCGAGCCACAAAGTTTAGACTTCCACCATTCTTGTATAAAGTTATCTCCATACTGTTTTCAAACAAGGCAATCACGCTGAATACTTTTCCAGTGCTTGTCTTCAAAAGAAAAGCAAAAAAAAGAAACCAATTAAGCTTTGCTTTCACTTCCCCTTGCTTATTTCTCAGACAACATTCTAACCCCTGGTTTTGTTGAACACAAGCAAATCCAACCCTCTGAGGTGCCTGTGCAGCTCCAAGCCTGCTGGGAACAAGCCAGATGGAAAGAAGGAAGAAAAGCTTGTGGCAGTGCAGTTGAGATGAGCTGGGAGCACACCAGTGGCCTGCTGGTAACCAAAGAACATCACATTCCTAAAATGGCACCAAATGTGTTATGGGCTTGTTCACAGAGCATGGAGAGCTGAAGCCTCTCTCAAATCATCACACCTATGAGAGACAAACTCAGTTTTACCCTAAGACTGAGCCCACAAGGGGAAAAATACCACTCAGAATGGTAAAGAATATCAGGCTGCACACAAAATTGTGTACAAAGAACAGGTATCTGTGTACTTTGGGAAACTCCAACAGCCATGACAAACTTCAGGCAGGACTATAAGCTTACCTTCCAAGAAAATTAAGTTTTGTCTTTTCTTGCTTTGCTTCCTATCATCAGAATTAAGGTTTTTTTCTCTGCATCAGAACATTCAACAGAGAAATTTAAAATATTGCAAAGATACCTTAACATCCAAAGTCATTCTGGGCGACAGGTCTGCAGGGAATAATATAGAAAACTGCTCTCTGCCAGTAAGTCCCAAAGTAGTTGGATTTTCCCCAGGACGAAACTGAAGTGGAGCGATGCCAATTCCAATCAGCTGACTCCTATGAACTTTCTCATAGCTCTCAGCTAGGACAGCTTTAACACCCTGCAACAATGTAAGCAGAGTCAGCACAGAAGTAACCTTCAAACACAGATTATGTCCAACATCTCACAATTCAAACTCCAGAGTACATAGAGTGCTTTGCACAGAGTCCTTACAGTGCCCTGGTAACATCTTTCTGCTTCCCAGCTAGATGGAAGCAAAGAGATCAGAGCAGGCCCATGCAGTGTGAAACAGTTTGTCACAGACAGTGACCATGCTGGGGTTAACAGGACATGAATCAATGGCTGACTCGGAATATATTCTCCAATATTAGTGGAATTTAAGTCTCCAACGAAGAGATACTGAACACCCCATGGAGACCAAACACAGGTCAGCATTGACAAATGCCTGATTTGTCTCAAAGTCTGCTATCCAAGACAATAAATTACATAATAAGGAAATTCAGATCTATCCTGACTAGTGAGTGTCTCTCATGAAGACTCTAACAAAGAAATTATACAATGTGTTTAGGTATTTCCAGAAAAAACAAACAAACCAGCAGTACCAGTAAAAAAGGCCCTTTTGCAGCCCAGTCTCTTGAGCTGCCCAGTCCATACTTCTTTCCTGCTAGAATAATGACAGGAATGCCTTCCTTCTGGTACAGCTCTGCTGCTTCAAACACATCTAGCTGTGGAATGACAAAGTGACACATTTTGAGTGAGTTCTAAACCTGCACTCCCCTTTCCAGAGTAGCTGTGCAAACAAATATATTCCTACCGTTTGTCCTGATGGGAAGTGAACTGTTTTAGGAGCTGGTTTTCCTATGAACTTATTTAGAAGTTTGATATTTGCAAAGGTGCCTCTTGTCATCACAGCATCATTACCTCTTCGGGCCCCATAAGAATTGAATTCACGAGGTGTGAGTCTGGAATATAAAGCAAATTGAAAGAAGTCAGTTAAAGATTATCTGATTCAAAAGGATATTACAATTTTTTTTTTTAATAATTATTGCACTAAGTCTTCAGTGGAAGATGTAAAGAACAAGACCTCCAACAAAGGTAATTATTATAAATCACGAACAACTTGCAAATCACTGCTAGGTTATTCATGAGGAAAGCTGCAGTTTTAAATTAATTTCCTACAATTTTTTATTAAGTGCTGCAAGCAGTGTGATACTTACAGAAGAATTATGGAGACACTGCTCTAGGAAACAACCCACCTTACTAATCTTCTTAGCATTACCAGCATATTTATTAACATTGATTAATGATTTTGCTTTTCCCCATGCAGTGTCCCCTGTGTGCAGACAGGCATTTCCAGAGGAAGGTGGCAGTGCTGCTCGGTGCTGTGGCACAGCAGTGCTCACCCTCTGCTGGTCAGGTACTTGGCAGCAGCGCTGCTCCTCGCGATGCTCCCAGCAGGGGAAATGTGATCCGTGGTGACAGAGTCCCCCAGGAACAGCAGCACATGGGCGTTCTCCACTGCTGCTGGGGGAGCTGCTTCTTTGGCCTGAAAGAGGGGGAACAACAGGAACATTAAACACTTCCTTCCAGGAACAGAGACATAAAACTTATCTGCAGTATAGGAATACCCCTGGATGGATGGGCCCCACTCATTCCAGAGACACAAACAGTATTTGTGATAATTAAACCTGCCAGTTCAACATCAAAGCTTTGCTGTAATAGCTATTCCTTTACTTAAATGCAATGCATATAATCTGGTGGACAGATCCACCGTACTTACAAGTTTATCAAAAAAGGAAGGACATCTAATATAAGTAGATTTCAAATCCCAGGGAAATAAAGTTGACTCTGGTGCTTCCAGTAAATTCCATCGTTTGTTTCCTTTCTACAAGAAAGAAAATTAATCAAAAAGAATAGAAGACAGTTTATTGTATTTTTACACTCAAAAACTAAAAATATATAGGTGATTTTATTAATTACTATTATTTAGTAAATAATTTGCTGTTACATACTAGAAGTTACATCACTGGGTATTACTTTGGAATCGCTTTTAAATACAAGTACCCATCTCAGTTAAGCCCTCCATTACCATAACAGAAATAAATGGCAAACCAATCACATTCAACTGCAAGATACTATAAAGCTACAATGAAATGCAACCTTTAAATTATGTAGAACAGACCACTCTCACCTCCATCTTTTCTTTCAATTCCCTGAACATGGATGATATCACACACTCTTCCTCCACTGTGTGAAGTTCTTGTCGGGTGGGCCAAATATCTCGTAAGTAAATGCTTTTGCCGTTAAAGCCGGTGCCTGAGTAAGATTTTAAACAGTAGTTCGGAAGAATAAAATATTAGACTTGAGATTTGTATTAGAATATAGATGTATATACATTCAGGCCTGCAGAGATGTTACCAGATAGGCAAAGAATCTGATCAGTAAAGTGAATGCTTTGCTTTGACCATGAGCAAACCAAATGTGCTCTCTCTTCAAACAGATTGGCTGTGGGTACTGAAATCATGTGCAGCAGTCTGTGCCCACATGCACAGCTGCAGAAACAGGAGCTGCAGGACAACAGTCACTCACCCGAGGGCCCCGGGACAACAGCCACCCAAAGGCTGCAGGACAACACTCACTCACCCAAGGGCTCGGTGTCGAAGTCGATGCGCACGGTGCCCGCGATGGCGTAGGCCACGACCAGCGGAGGGGACGCCAGGTAGTTGGCACGGACACAGTCACACAGGCGGCCCTCAAAGTTCTTTGTGCCAGACAACACCCCACAGGCAATGATCTCACCCTGGAAGGCACACCCAAACACACTGCTCCAGCACTTTGGGGTACTTCAACAGCCTATGCTATTTCTGCTGACTAGGTCAGATATGCTTTTTTTAGCATTCAACTTCAAATATTTACTCTAACACTACAACCAAAAGCATTTTGCTCTCTCTCACTACCCTTCTCATTTTCCCTTTTGACCCTCTGATACTCTGTCACTTCAGTCAACTCCTCTCCTGCCATTTATTTCTTTTATTTTTCTTCTGCTTCAGAAGAGAAAAGAGCTGTAGCTGTTTAGACATTGATGATTAAGATTATTCAAGCCCATAGCTCTTTAAAACCCTCCACTTATGACACAAAATCTACACATTGCATCCTCTGCAAGATTAGATCATATGTATTTATCTTGCAATTTATAAATGTAATAAGCAGTATTTGTAGAATACAGTTATTTTACATGGCAATGAATTGGCATGGTCTCCCTCTAACACGCAAAGATGCCAACAACATCATGCTAAGTCCAAACCGAAAATGAAATGTATTTTGCATGGATTACTGTATTTCTTGATTGCTTAACTGGGTGAGAAATACATTTCTGTGTTCAACAAGCCAGCTAGAGCTGTACCTGTTTTATTGCATTCCTGATGGCTTCTGGCAAAGGGGCCGTGTTCCCAACACAGGTGGAACACCCATAACCAACAACCTCAAACCTACACGGGAAAAAACAATCAAGTCACACATGGTCACGAGCAATTTGTCAACATAACTGCTTTTTCTTTTATGAACAATCCCCAAGAATTTCTAGTCCCTTGACAGTTAAGACTTTTTAGAAAATGAACAGCAGACACTATATGTCACTGATGCAAACCACAGCTGGGCACTGTTACAGAATACTGAACATATTCTGTTACTGCTACAGAGCAACCAAAACCATACTAAACAACCTCTGACAGCAGCAATGATAAGAAAAGACTAATACAGACTGTCCTGACAAATTTGCATCCAGCTTCCACTTTTAAAATACATCAAGTACATCCTGTCCTGCAAGTCACTTAAAATGAAGTAATTTGTGACTGGAAAAACAAATGATACATCAGAGCTACACATTATAAATGTTGAAGTGGGAATACAATGAAGCAGAATAATTTTAAGTCACCAAGTAAGTAAAATATCAATGTATGAAAGTAAGAATTAGCCAACCCCAAACGAACAGCAATTCTATTTAGCAGCCTGTACAACCCCTGTGCACTGCCTGCCCAGAGCCAGCCCAAAGGCAGGCCTTACCCAAGCTTGCTGAGGTATGGCAGCACTCCACTGGAACTGAGGTAATGTGTAACCATGCCACTGCCAGGGGATAAACTTGTTCTGATGTAGGGCTTCACTGCCAGGCCAGCCTCAACGGCTTTTTTGGCCAGCAGTCCTACCAAACAAAAAGAAGGACAAACAAAAGATTATGATATGTATATCCCTTCATAGGACACCTGTATGCTTCTATCTTAGTTAAATCAAGCATTAAAAACCCCAGAGGACTGACAACTCTCAGTTTATTAAACTATTCAAGCAATCACTGGCCTGAATAAAGTTTCTTAACTCATAACAATACCATGCATGGTTTTATTCCCATTCCTGGAAGGCAGACACCCATAACCCTAAGGGGAAGCTCACCTCGGCCACAGAGGATCTTAAAAAGATGAGAGCAAGGTCTGACAGGTGAGCTGTTCCAGCATCTGCAGCTTGTGAAGGTGTGGCAGATTCCCCTGAAGCAGTGACAGACCAACTGCTCAGCAATAAGAGTTTCTGTCCTGGCTGTGGCATCACAGCTCATCCTCTGGGACAGGCTGGAAGCTAAAGCCCACCTCCTGCATCAGCTGTGTACATCCACCTGACAGGAGCCCTAGAACTGCTTACCTCCTGTCATACTACAAGTGTAAAGATATCATAATTACCCCCCCTAATGCTGCTTTACGGGACAAACTTAGATTATATTACTGAAAAGCAACTTTCCCTATATAACCTCCAGAACCTACAAGCTAAGGCTACAAGTCTGCAGTTTCAAGCCTGTAAGGAGAACCTACAGAAGTGAAGGTGAGGACTGTGGAACATAGGACCATTCAGATGCTGAACTGTCTGGTCCCAACATACCTGCAGCAAGCATGACAGATGGATTGCAATTGTTTGTACAGCTGATGACTGCAGCAATGACAACGCAGCCGTGGGACAGCTTGTATTCATTTCCTTCATACTGAACAGGCACAATGTCATTCTGCTTCTCAGCTGCAATCTGAAACCCTTTGACACCAGACTGGATGACAAAAATACACGTTAGCAGTTGTTACAGTACAGAAAGGATGACATCACAGCAAGACCAAGTGAACACTGGTTTTGAAATAGTCTCAGCTGTGCCACTAGGAACCCTTACATGACTTTAAAGGCAGCCCTCAGTTTATGTCCCTCTGTCTGCACACTGGTCTCAGCCTTCTTCCTTCACAACTGCTTTAATTTTGCAACAGCTGTGAACAAAGGTCAGCCTGTGTGTGGCTGTTCCACAACTGCTTTCCTTCCATACATGGAAGAACATCCCCTTAAGAGTACATGTCTAGCCTACACAACACTTGCTCCTCAGTTAGAAGCAAGTCCAAGATTTTAACTGCCAGAGGGTGGTAAATAAATCAGAGTAGGTCATTTGGCATTTTCCACACTCAGATGAGTGCTCTTCAGCACTCAAACATCCTCCAGAGGTCCCTTCCAACCTCACTCTGTGTTCTACCATCAGCTACGATCTCCCTCCAGCACAACTGAACCACAGTACCACAGGCCTCACCATAAGCTGTTTCTAATACTGACACTGCTTCCAGTCTTGAACTTTCATGATAAATGAAATTAAAATGAAGGTACATTTCTGTATTAGCTGCACTCTTCAGATACTGATGGATATCCCTAACCAAACATTCACTCTGTGAAGACAAAATAAGCTGTAAGCAAAAATCATTTGCTAATGTAAGAACTTGGAACACTCAGCTACAGATCCTAGCAGTCTTCCTGCATCTTCTTTAAGGCATGATGAGTTTTCTTAGGGTAAATTCTGTTTTGGAAATTAAATAATACACAACTGTTTAAAAAAACCCTGAAAAAGTGAAAATGTTTACTAAGCTGACACTATGGACTACCTAAAGTTCTTTCTCCTTAGCAATCTAAACTGTGAAATTAAGGACTTTGGGAAGTTCATGTTCCTGCCAAACACACCCATGATTTACTCTTGGGATGCCTGTCAAGCAAGAACAGAACACCCTGGACAAGCAGTTGTGCAGCAATAAGGGAGGGCTCAGCAGGTATGCAAGGATAGGTAACATAACATTTATTCATGTGAATGATAGGAAATACCTTCTGGAGCAGCATCAGCAATACAAACCTTTTCATTTAAGCAGGCTTGGAAGTCACTTTTCATGTTATTTACAGCCACTCTATCTTGGGATCTCTTGGGGCCACTGACATATGGAATTATAGAACCTAGACTAACTTGCACCACCTAAGAAACCAAAAAACAGAAAGTGCAGACATTACCAACCCCAGCCCAGCAGTGCATGGAATATATTCCTGAGACACCCAGGAACTCTTGTTCCAAATGTCAATGTTCTCAGACATTTAGAACTCTGGGATTCCATTTTCAACACCACTCACTATAGGAGGCTATTCCTCTTATTCCAAATGTTTTAACATTATCCCTAAATTTTCTACCATTCACAGTCCTTGGGATGACTGGAATTCAGTATCGGTATGGACAAAATGTTACTGTGCTTCCCTTCTCATCCCCACTCCTCCATGTTCTACAAACTCTGCTTTCTCAGAACTG
The DNA here is from genome assembly GCA_013397075.1 of Rhabdornis inornatus. NCBI lineage: Eukaryota > Metazoa > Chordata > Aves > Passeriformes > Rhabdornithidae > Rhabdornis > Rhabdornis inornatus. The sequence goes on along the minus strand of VWZS01008407.1, from coordinate 4,228,235 downwards.
TGAGTTAATAAAAACACCTTTGCTGAAAGCCATGGAAATTCCAGTGGGAGACTAGACTGTGAAATCATCAGTAGTTATTTATGAGAATCAAACAAACAACTCCTGTCCAGCATACCTGGGAATACTCAGGCTCTCTGGAAGAACTCTCATCACTTCTAAATAACTTCACAGCTTTAAGATACGCTTCCGTGACTTCAAGCTTGGCCTTATCAAAACCTAGGGAAGGTCATTTCAAACATGAGGAAAGTCACATTAAAGACATAAATAAAACAAAATCACACAACTTCTAGGCACTCAGATTGTTTTAAGTGTGACATTTAAACTACTTTTTTTTTTCAAGTACACCACTTCCATATCCCAACTTCTATTCAGGAATGACACACAAATTAAAACACTTATAAAATATTACTTTTTGTTTCTCTAAATTAGATTGTCTTCTTATGTCAAGGAATAAAATAAGGTATTCCAGCTCTAGCAGTGGTAACTCTCACTAAATTGACAGCTGAGTCCCTGAAGTCCTGAAGCTTTTCTATGTTAGGGTTTCTTTGTTTAACACAGACCCTGTGCTTAGCTGACAGTAGGCAGTACTGCTGGCTACTCCTCCAAACCCATTCATCTGCTCTGCACTGATCAAACAAAAACATTTGCTACTGAAAGCATTTAACTCTTACTTGAAAGTGACAGATTTTAGAAAGTCTCAGAAAATCTCACTCATGAATGAGCTTTTTTTGGCATCTGTCACCCACTGGTTTTCTGTTTGCAGTAGCTTGATAAGGAATTGACATCCTCCTTGCTTAGCTTGAGATGCCAGTGAAATCCTACACTTCAAAGGGAAACAAACCACTGGGAAAAATCACAGACATGTTCAGATTTGTTCCGCAGTTTCACTTATTTCGAGTAATAATTTTAAATTTTGATTCTGTAGGGCATCTCCAGGTGGTTATGGGATTCATTTCAAATTAGAAGACTTACATTCCATACCTATTTCAAAATGAGTAATGTTTTTATAATTTTTTTATAATTTTATAATTTTTAATACTTTTATAGGCTTACATACGCTTCCAAAAACCAGGACTCTGGATGTTGAAAAGCAGTATCATGTCTGCAAACCAGGCATTATACAAACGGACACCAGACTGGACACAAACCTCAAGCACAAGTCTAATTACACGTTAAAACCACATCAGAACTCTGCAGAAAAGCACCATGTAAGAATTCAGGAGTTTTAAGCAAAAACTCAATAGTTCTCACATCGAGTTTTTCTGCAGAGCAAAAAACATGTACCATCACAACTGAAAAATACAATTACAATGAACCCTTGCTTTAGTTTAACATTTACCTGCATGCTTTAAGTGCTTCAATGTCACATTATCAACAGGGAAAAAACTCAGAATAGCACCATATTCAGGACACATATTTGCTATTGTGGTTCGGTCTGCTACGGACAGTTGGGAAACACCACTCCCAAAAAACTCAACAAATTTTCCAGCGACATCAGCTTGTCTAAGATGCTGTTGGAAAGAACACACAATACCTGGTATATGAAGAGGTACAGGGCAAGCTGTGTTTGTCACAATTCCTAAGTCATGAGCATTTAAAACAAAAAGTTGAAACCCTAACGTCTACGTTTGCAAAAAAAAAAGTTATAAAATCATTATGAATTATTTTTAATTAAAGAGGTTCTATAAGCAAACCACTATAGACGGGAAAGAAAAAAACACCCCACCACTTCCAAGGACTAGCAAATATATTGGTTAGAGATTATTTGTACCTTTCTGCACTGCCATGGTTACAGGTATACTAAAAGCACTCCCTGCATGTAACTCCTTTCTCAAACACCACAGGCAGCCCTTGCAGCAATGTCTCTGCGGTTTGCAGAGGCCTGAGCTCTCACCTTGGTGATGCTGAGCACGATGTCGATGGAGGTGGCCAAGGGGCTGACGGTGCCCGTGAGCTCACAGCCCACCACCTCGGGCAGGGCCAGGCTGAGCGGCATTCCCAGCATCACCGCCTCCGTCTCAATGCCCCCGACGCCTGCAGGGACAGGGGACACGCCTTGGCACCCTCACTCCATGGCTTCAGCTCCCAAAACACAATAAACCCATTCACATGAAACCTAAACACTCTGCACTATAAACATACTGCTGCTCTGCTCTCACGAGTGAAGGGCATCACCCCATTTCCAACAAAGACACAGCAAGAAATGTTCCATTAAATATTTGTACATCAAAAATAAAATCAAGCAAGACTATTGCCCAAGTTAGACATCACAGTCTATTAGAAAATATTTTATATCTAAAACTAATCTTCTGTGAGAAAAGAAATCTTCACGCCAATTTCTGCTGTACAAACAGCACTTATTTGAATATCAGCTGGTTTCTGGTTGTTTTCTCTTTAAATTACAAGGAGTAGTTTCTCAAGGGAAAGAAATGTTATTCAAGATTACTTGTAGACAAAAAACATTCAGAACAATAATTCAAGACAGTCTGTTATGCTTGAGATACAAAGATGCAGTGGGAAGAAATGTTTTTTAGTAAAGCATTAGTTTCCTTTCCAAGAGCAATGAAGTTGTGAGCATACTTACCCCAGCCCAAGATACCCAAGCCATTTACCATGGTTGTGTGTGAGTCTGTGCCAACCACGCTATCGGGGTGCAGGAAATCCTTCACGTCAAAAACCACTCGGGACAAATATTCCAAGTTCACTTGGTGTGCCATTCCAGTCTCGGGTGGAATTACGGAAATATTCTCAAAAACTTTTGAACTCCACTGTAATTTTTCCAAAAGGAGAATAAAAGAGTTGCATTTTTTAAAAGCTATATTCAATTCTTAGAACATAACTAAAAAGACAAAATGAAGACACAATAAAAGAGTCCTTGCTATTTATCCAAGTGGCTTTTGTCCCTTTGTCAAACAGAGGTGTGTGATCTCCTTGGATACATTCTTAATCATCAACAAAAGCTTTCCCTCAATTCCTCTGAAGGCTGAATCACGAACTCCTGCCTACCTTTCAAAAGCAGGGCTGCAGGAATGTCCTTCCTTCCAGTTCACACAACTGACTACAAGCCCACCTAAGACTGGTATCCAGAAAACAGAACCTCAGCACTTGTATCTACAGCAGAACCTATATTTATAGCAGAACTGAGGCTAGGTTTGACACTCCAGGGTGAAACCGCTTGCAAACTCAGGATGGCACATTTAATAGAGCTGGATGTGCAAACCTGTAACAAGATTCAGCCTGGCCACTTCCTTCTTTAATAATGTAAAAGCTAATTTGCAACTTTCAGAAAGAAACCACTAGTCTACATCCATGAAAAGAGTTTTAGATCATTGCAGTGAATTCCTAAACCATATCAAAATAGAGGATAAGGATCAAATAGGAATGTAGCAGGGCCCTGCCCAGCAGCAGAGAAGCTGATGTTCACCACAAGACTTCTGCTGCCCAGTTTGAGAGCAGCCATGAACACTGGTCTCCATGCAACACTTCCGACTTCAGGAACTTTTATTAGCACGGTTATGGATAAACGACTCTTTCAGCCAGAAACTCACTGTGACCTAAGGCACTGAGCTCATGAAAGGAATTAAAAACACTAATGCTTCAGAAATCCCCACTGACAGGAACCAAATCAGAGCAAACTTTTTCACATTAGAAAAGCCAATTTTCTGTTCTTGTTTAAATTCAGATTCGAAAACCTGACACTTTCAAGTGATTACATATTATTTCTCATCTAAACCTGAATACTGGTAGACAAATGACTCTTAAAAAAGCCCAGACCACAAAGCCTACAGGTACACAGACATACCTTAAAAAATTGAAGCCGCTCTCTATTTCTGCCAAATTCCATCTCTTGATTTTTCAATACTGTCTCAGGCCTAGGAAGAAAACAAGTTTACAAGTACTGTCATAATTTATTTCAAATTACAGAAGAACAAGTTGTAGTTTTAGTTTGTTTGATGAAAGACTTAAGTAAACCTGCAGGACTCTTTGAAGAGGTTTATTAGAACAAAGATAATTGCTTCCCTGCAGCAAGCTTTCTGTAAACAGTGAGAAATAGCTGATTTCGTATGTGCTGTGTCTGAGAACCTATTTATTCTAGGTATGGTTTGCCTAAAGTGTGTGATCTCAAAAATACTTTAGATCTATTCCAAGCATGTGCTACAATAAACAGAAGCTTTTTTACCCCCATCAGTTGACTCACAGGCTGCACATCTCAAAACTCCATACATTTAAGAACCAAGATGTTCACTAGTTCGATTGTAACTATCCTCCATTTTTTTATTTCCCTCCAAGCCACAAGTTTTTCTTCACAAGTACTCATCAGTACAGTCTCATAAAATGAACTACCATTTCTTAGTATGTGTTATTTATTAAGACACTGACACTTGTTCTAACAGAGTAATCCATAATTTAAGAGAAATAACCACTGCTTTGAGCAGTTGAACAAGGAAGGGAACACACTTGCTTTGTACCAGGAAGGAAATCCCCAATTTTCAGAAGTGTATTTTAGTCACGACCCTTCCCTTTCTTCTCTGCAGCAGGTCAACAGCTCTCTTGCTTCACCAAGCCCCCTGTGAGGGATAGTCAGTGCTCACACAGCAGCTCCATAACTACCACTGCTGGTGTGCTGCCAGAACCCCAGTACTGCTGCAAGCACCATTCCTGCATTCCTGCAGCTGTACTGAGCAGGAACATTTCCATATCTGTAGGGCTAGCACAGCATTCCACACGTATCCCTGTGGATACACAGATCTGATCAGCTCTCCCTGCACACCTGTCCAGCACAGATAGGGATCTCAGCAGTCCAGCAGACACAGAGGCAGCAGCTGAGGAGATAATTACACATAATTGGCAGAGATGGAGCTGTGCACAATGACTGTTAATAACACAGACATGAGGCTTCCCAGCTACTACATAGGCAGGATATTTACTGAATTTAACTCAGTGACAGATGAACTCTGAGATCCTGTGCAGGCTGGGGCATGGTCTATAGGCTACTTCTTGGTTCTTTAAGAGCAAGAGACTTCCGAAAAGTTATTACAAAAATCTACAACTTACTTTTAGAAAGAAATTAATGCTTCATTGAGTTAGTCACTCAGGCTTGCTTTGCAACAGATAGAGAATTGCTCCTATGCTTAGCTGTTGTTGTAAAGAAATGAGAGAAGTACTAATATTTCATTTAAAAGTCACAGCCATGAGCCAATGCTGTATGCCAGGTGCGCATCTGCAGTACGTTCAGTAAAGCTCTTCTTGCAAATACAAAAATTTATTGTAGACTAATTCTCATCTGCTACTTCAGACCTACTTCTAGATACTGAAACAACTTTTCTATGGCATGAGTGAAAACTACGGAACGATGTTTAAAGAAAAAAGAATCCCATTTCCCCGAGCTGCCACAGGCAGTGCTCCACAACACAGAGGTACAGCACGAGGCAGCAAAGGAGCTGTCATACTCAGGCACGGGCTGCAGGTGGAAGGGGCAGAGGATGGGCGTGTTCTCGATCTGCGCAGAGAAGGCTCCCGTGCTGCGGCCGGCCTCCCCCGCGCCGCACGAGCCGCGGCAGCCGCTCTGGCCCCCGCTCTGGCCCCGGCACGGCAGCGGCTTCCGCAGCGGCGGCTTCAGCGGCGACAGCCGGGCCAGCGGCTTCTGCTCGCCCCCGCCGGGGTTCGGAGCGTTCTGGATTGCACTGCAACATCAAATACAGCATTCACTGAGACATGGGAATCTGCTTCTCCGTGCACGCACCCCAACCCCCAACTTGTGTTTTCTGCAATCCCTTCAACAGATTATAAAATAGTATCTGAAAAAATAGAGTTACTCCATTACAACCCTGTTGCGAAGTAAACTACTGCTGGATAAGCTTAGTTAAGTAATTTAGACTAGTAAGAAGTAAACAGAACTGGATTGTCTGAAAGATTAACACCAAACAACTGCTTCCATTTGTTCACAACAGACCAGAAATCTTCATAACAGCATTGCAAAGGTTGAACTCAGTTTTAAACTTGGAAGGTGTGGGTAGAGTCTCATCCAAATGGTAGACTGAGCTTGTTTCTTTTTTTAAGACAGTGCTGTACATGTTCTGTCAAAACCACAGAAGAATGATTACAGGCAAAGGTTTCTCACGGAAATAAACATAACCTGATCATAATTAGGTTTCTTATACAAATTCTCGAAGGCACAGATAAACTGTACACACTATTCAAGCCAGTAAGAGGTAAGAGAAGAAAAGCCATGTTTTTTTCTTTATTTAAAGTCCATATAGCACACTACCCTCTATTTGTGCAACATTCAGTCTCTGCAGGAGATCAGAGAGCTTATTGACAAAAACGAATGACTTTCACCTCTCTCCTTAAATCACAAAATTGCAATTAAAGCCACTGCTTTCCTCTGCCTCAGTAGCAGCCAGATCCTTAGTTCTCCACGTGCAGGGTGTTGCCTGGCCTCAGGACACCTTGGCTAAATCCCCCCTGCAGCCCCCCAGACTGTGACCCACAGATGGAGCCCTCTGTGAAAGCAGCACCAGCCCCCTGCAGTGAAGGGTTCTTATCACAGGCAGCAGCTGCTGAGCCCCACAGCTCTGCACAGGGACACTCCAGAGGCCACAGTTATCATCACAAAGCAGCATGTGGACACCTCTTGCCAGCACTTGCTCTGTCTGATAATTTTAGGCTGGCCTAGTTGTGAAGGAATCAGCTGTCCCTCTGGACACAGGCACGGACAGAGCACAGAACTGACACAACACAGATGTGGCACAACAGATCGTCTGCAGCCTCTTGTTCTTCTAACACTCAGCAAACTGAAATCCTGTCAGTATTTGGAAGGCTGACAGAAATGACTCACACATCCATGCCCTTTGACCACAGGCTTTTTCCCTGTGAACTTTTAAAATTTCCAAAGAGCCTGAGCAGTTTATGCAATTCTGCATGGGTTTTGGAAGGCTCCACTATTGAGAGGCAGGGGAGAAGGTGAAGGGAAGCTGCATTATTTAGTATTTACTTCAGCAAACACTAAACAAAAGCTCCAAGTTTTCCCTCTTGTGCAGTATTTATGTTTCTAGCAAAGGCAGCCCCAGGCTGTATTCATCACATCACTGCCTGTCAGAAAGGAAAACCACACTGGTAGCTTTCCAGTCCCCTTACTTTTCAAACATCTCCAAGTACATTTATCTCTCTGAAAATATCTGCAGCCTCATTTATCTGGTGTTAAATCAAAGCCCATAAAAACCCCAGAGCAGTCACAAGCCATGGGCTGCAATGAGTCTTTCAAAAAGCCCAGCAGAATTGCAGGCCCCCTCTCCGGAGCTGTGACAAGGCAGCCATGTTTGGAAACAAAGTTATGTTTAACTTGAACAATAAAATCAGAGCAAAGCAAAATAACAAACGCCCTCTGCCTCTTTCTCTTGAGACATGTTATTTTCTGGAAACCATGCCAGATCCCATTATTTCAGCAAAATCTCGCCCAGAATTTGGATTATCAGTCAGCTTCACCCATAAGGCCTCACAAACATTCTTTCTCTCCCTCAAGAGTGCTTATCCATCTTTAATTTTTATCCAGCCCTTTTTCAGATACCACCAGGTCTTGTTTTAGGGATCCACACTTGGCAAATGACTTGATGGGACAGTAACAAGACCTGAATGAATACACACTTCAGTGTCAGACAAAAATGTATGGCTTGTAAAAATAAAAAAAAAAGAGATGTTACCATTTGCTGAAATCAATCTGCAGAGAATGGTCAACAGTGAGATCAGTTGGGCAGGCAGGATTGACTTTCACTGGATCTCCTCCAGCATTTCTCACAGCTTCTCTCATGGCAGCAAAATCCACCATAGCTGGAATTCCACTGACAGACAGAAAACCAGAACAGTAAAACATCATGAGACATTAACTCACTGAAATGCACAAATTACTTTTTCATTTTATTCAAGTCTAGAAGTAGCTATATCCTATTTCAGAAAATACACCTGTTATTCTCTAAATTTTAAAGGACTTGAACCATTTTTAAAGTCACTGAAGTTGGTACACTGCATGTCTGAAGGCAATGTACTGAACAACATGAGACCATCTCAAAGATAACCACACTTCTCTTGTGTCCTGCTTTGCTTCTCAGGTGTGATGGTACTTCAGCACAGAAGGGATCTTTAGATACTCCTTACCTTGACAACAGAACCTTGCTGTGCAAGCAAAGCTCATGCTGTACATTTAACACATGGACCATTTGTCTAACAGAGCCATTTCTGAAGCTTGTGGCATTTCACAATATTCATATTGCTGTACAAAACAGACAGAGGCAATGCTTACAGAGCACACTACTATGTAATTCTTACTGGCTTTGCCTGCTAAGCAAATGTTACCTCATTTTTATTACCATCATAAATCCTTTTGTTAATTATCTCACTTCTTAATAGATATACAGTCAGCAAGACAGCTTAAATTGAGTATTTGCAAATTGCTGAAGGACTGCCCTTTTAGCTATGCCATAGTCAAATCACAAAGAAAGCTAACATCCTAAGAGGCTGCTTTTTCAATATATGTATTATTCATGGATTCAACTGGGTTGCTCATTGTGGAGTAAGCCATTTTTAATCTTCAGTTATCTCAATGAAGAACTGTCAGTGACAGTGTGAACTGTCAACCATCTGGCTACAGCCAAAACATCACCACTTCCATTTATATTCTGGCTCTTATCCTGTGAAGTGCTCCTTGCAGGCCAGCAGTTTCAGCCTTGCCAGCCTGCCCCAAAGCAAACTCAGTGAGTTTGCACAGGTTCTTCTGGCAGGTTTGCACACTCACACATACACACACTTACGTGAAGTCCTGAAGAACAACTCTGGCAGGACAGAAGGGCACTTCAACATGGCTCTGTTTTGTTTTCCAGTCCAAGATGTTCATAGCATCCGTTTCTTTCACCAAGAAGCCATCGCAGTTCCGGACACTGGACTCGAACAGCACTCGGATGGAGTAAGGCAGAACGTCTGGGGTGAGGCAAGGACAGACCCCATGAGTGCAGCACTTGCACCTTACACAGCTTTTAAAATTGCAATCTCACATTTCTAAGGAATTCTACTTCTCTAGGGTTTGGAAGGATGAGAGCTTCAGGAGCCTGCTTCTCCAGTTGCCTTAATGTTTGATCTTCCCTACCAGTATGGAACAGACAGTTGCACTGTGCACACACGGATGTGTTACCCTATGGGATTTTAATGGGAGATCCCAGTGACTTGGCCACACTGTTCAGACAGTGACATTTAATAAGGTAAGTTGTGCTGGCAGGGGAGAGATGCAAGGAATACAGACCTGGGATTATTGATCAGAGCAGGTCAAAAGCAACAACTACTGGAGTACTGAAAACCATTTTAACTGTAAATTTGGCCATTCCATTACTCAAGATGCCAAGCCAAAGCAACCAATGCCAGAATATTATTTTCAATAAACAGTGATACAAAGACCAGAAACTATTCTGCCATGCACCCCCTTTTAAAATTAACACACTTCATAAAATATAAAGAACATTTCACTAAATACAACTTGAGTTAGTTTGCTAGATATGAATCAAGGTACTGACAAGCAGAAGTTTCCTTTACAGAAAAAAAAAGGGAAATGGAAATGAAAATTAAACATGAGGGAAGAAAAAAAAACCCCAATGTCGCTATTCACTGCAAACAAAACAAAGTAACCACTAAAGAAAAAAAAAATCAGATTGACATTTCTCCCCCAAATCCCACTGTTTTCAGCATCATTTAAGCAGGCAAACAGCTTCATAAGAACAATGAGAAATCCTAAAAAAGTTAGCTGGAGTAAGGTGAAACAATTAAGTTCAGGTTTTAATAATTTAAAAAAAAATGGGAAGTCTGGTGGTCTCAACACAATCCAGTGGTTTGTTCATCTCTGTTCTCACTGTGTCTGAGATAATATTCACTATTGTCTAGTTAGGCAAGTCACTATTTTTAGTTTAAGATTTGAGTAAATTTGAGTATGTCATCCAAAAGGTCTCATGAACCTTCATACCACCATTGCCTCGATGTAAAAGGCAGGTTCCCAGAGAAGAACTTGTTTGCTTTCTTGTGGGTTACAAATCTCCCTGCCCCCGGGGCTGCTGAGCACCAGCTCTGGAGAAGCAGCTGCTGCTCTCCATGAGGCACCAGCAGCTCAGACCTGCAGCACCTTGTGCAGTCTGGAGCTCCCAGGCACAGCACAGCTCCAGAAAGGAGAGCACCTCGGGCACACAGGAGCTGCAGGGAGCTGGGCTGGCTCCCTCGAGGGCACACTGTGACCACACCGTGACCAGTGGCCAGCACCTCCTCAGGCCTGTAGCCTGACTGGCTTAGCAGGAGTGCCCATGGAAGCACAGCACAAGTCCCAGGGTGCAGGGGGACTCTGGGACTGGGCACAAGGGAAAAGCAGCTCACGGGGACATGGTTAAGCACAGGAATCTCTGTCCTCCCACAATGGCACAGCATAACCAGGGAAGATTTCCCACATCAGCTCCAGCCCCAGCAAGAGCCTGGTCTAGATCGCCATGTCCTCTCTGCCCTAAATACTTCTGAGATCTTCTCATTTTCCCCGTAAGTCTTAAAACACTAGAAAACTGGCAACTAAACCAATTAACGTTTACATTAGTAATCTGATCAATATCAGCTGGCAATTAATGTCAAATTACAGCCAAAAGCCCCAAGGCAGAGGGCAAACAGGTAAAACTCAAACTGTTCTAGCAACAAATGTAAGGAGCAATTCCAGATGCTAGATTTGCTACCAGTGCTGTCCCACACTGTGTCTGAAGGTTATTAAGTATTTTGCTGTCTTGAAGTTAACATGAGGCTTCCAGCTTCTGCACAGAAGTTTCTATTGGAAGACAAAGACCCTCTCAGTGCAGTCTGTTTAGACCCCTGAGAATATCTTCAGGAACACTCATTGCTGCTGCAAGCCTTATGGCTCATTTTAGCAGAAAGTTGTATATTGTTGTTTTATTTCCACTCCTGCCAGGACACTTTTCACAGAGCTGCTGTGGAACTGCCTGGTTTTGTTACAACACAGCACTGCTCCTCCCTGAACCAAGCCACCAGCAGAAGCACTGTGTCCTCCATACCTGCTTATCTGAAAGACTGACTTTGTTACTAGGAGCAGGGGAAATTTGCAAGAGCACGAAGCTGTTGCACAAAGTTTCAGCAGACACTGCGCCCTCCTCTCTCCTCTTAAAACAACATGGAGTGAATAACTGTGGTCAAATATGGGTTTAAAGTGAAATATCCACTGATATTTTTTTATTCAAGAAGCATACCACAAATTCTGTGAATACAGAAGAATTCAGACCTTGCAAAACCGAAAAATAGCCCAAATGCCTTTACTAACTAGCCCATGCAAGTACTTCAGTTTAACATGAAGACAAAGGGAGAGAATAATGCCAGCACGCTTTGATTACCTGCAGGACTAAAGCCTGTTCCAGCTGGCACTGAGCAAAGCTCCCTCCCTTGCATGGACTCCCCTCCCACCACATGTGCAACATTGTGAAAGGCACTTGGACATGGAGACCCAATGAAGGTCTCCTCGGCAGAGACAGCCACTGCATACTAATGACAAGCCGAGATTAAGCAACAGCATGAGCACCACAAAACCTCACCCTGCAGCAGGAGCCATGTTCTAGCAAACAGTCACCCACTATGTGAGGCTGCTGGAGAGGAAAACTAGAACACCATGAAGCTGTACAAAACTACAGTAAGAGCTGTATTTATTTTTGAAGCATTAAATAGGAGCTCTTTGTCACTTTTTTTTTTTTTTCAAAAGTAATTCCTCTGATTTGAAACACTGTCAAAAATTGCAGAAACATCTATACTTTCTCCCTTACTAAAAATCTATAAACTATAAAACTATAAGTATTGCTGCCAACTCCATAAAGCACTAAGAAATTGATATATGATTGGCTTCCAAACACACCCACCAGAATTGCCAACTGCATCTCCTGCCACCGCAGGGCACCTGTGGTACCACCCCGAACACCCCCAGAGAACACCATACCATACTTGGCGCCTCCGAGCTTCGACACATTGTAAAACTTTTTCTCTGGGTGGCTTTCCAAAGCTTCAATGGCGGGCTGGTAAGGGTTTCCTGCGGGATCAAACAAACAAAGTTACAGCCACGAAAGAACGGCTCGTTTCAGCACTGACCGAGGACTCACAGAATTAGATTTCATTTCTGATTCTGCCAGAAATAACGTTCCTCTAGACTGTAAGTAGATGCAATATGGAAAGGTTTCTAAATGGATTGAGACACCTCGTGATGCAGATGTGTGACTAAGGTGAATTTTAAAAGCATCACTAATAGTAGGTACATGCAGGTCAATGCAGGTCACCAGCACAGCCTGAACACACCTGACCTTTGTTGTCTCAGTCTGCCATCTACACACAGGATAAGACACCTCACCAGCGCAGATAAGAGACATGGGTTTTAATACAGCAGGAAGCACAAAGCACTGACTGCCAAGCCAACGTCAAGGGAACAAGACACAAAAATAAACCTCGTAGAAGCCATTAGGCGCTGGAATAAATAACCCCCGGGAGGGAGCCGACAACGGGGCGGGGACGGGGCCGCTCTGCCCCCTGAGGGACCCCGCGGCCTTGGACAGCGCCGTTCGGCGGCGCAGAGGGCGAGGCGATGTCCCGGCCACGGCGTCCCGGCGGGCTGGGGGGACCCCGTCCCCACAGTGACCGACCTGTCCTGGGAGGGTCCATCGCCGGCGACCATGTCAGCGTGAGGGAGCGGGCCGGGGGGCGCCGGCGGGCCGGCAGCTCTCGCGAGACTGCGCCCCGCGCCCCGCCCCGCGCTCGCAGGACGCGCCGCTCTCGCGAGAGTCTGAACCCTGCCCGGGAGGAAAGGGCACGAGATCGCGCGAGACTTCGCGAGAGGGCGGAAATAGCAAGGAGCGGGCAGGCCCTGCTCTCGCGATAACAATGNGGGCGCACAGGAGAGGGGCCGCGGGCCCGCGCGGTGGCGCCGCCTGGTGGCGTGGCGCGGTCCCACACGCGGGCGGCTCCGGCCGGGCCGGGAGGTGCCTCCGGGGCCGGGCCTGACCCATCCCTGGGCGCGGCCCCGCAGCGCAGCGGGCGAGGCTGAGGGGTGCAATGGACCCTAAAGATCATACGCTCCCATTTCAAGCTCCATCCGACCTGACGTTGAACGATTCCGAGGACGGGGCATACACAGCTTCCCTAGACAGCTTGTTCCAGTGCCTCACCACCCTCACAGGATGCCTTCTTAGTTAGCAGAATGTCTTCCTAATATCTCGATTTCCGCCTTTCAGTTTGTACCCATTCCCCCTTGTCGTGTCACCACAGTTCCTGCCCACCTTCCCTGGAGGGCCCTTTCAGGTACTGGAAGGCGTTGTGAGCTCTCCACACACCGCCGCAGCCCCGCGGCCCCCTCAGGCCGCAGCCGGCACTGAGGGCAGCGGCCGCTGAGCGGAGCCCTGCGGAGCACGGGCACAGCCCGGAGCACAGCACAGCTCATGGTGCTCCCGCTGCTCCCATGGCAAGGGCTGGCCCTTCAGGAGCCAAACGTGTGCTAGCAAACCTGTCCCAGGGCAGGCCATTAGGAGTCTGCACGAGCAGTGTCCTAGTGCAGGGCATGAACACTGCTATAGCCCGCACTGAGAGCGGAAAGGCTGTGCTCCGTGTTCTGCCCTACAGCTGTGCCTCACCTGGCTCTTGCTCTTAGTCTCTCATGCTAGATTTCTTCAGAAGGCTTTTTCCTTTTCGTATCTTTCTTTTCTCCCTCTTAAATAAGAGGCATTTTTTCTTTGCTGGAAGAATGGTGGAATTTTATTTTTGTCTTCATCTTTAGGGCAACAGTAGCAGCACATGAAGCCACACTGGTGAGCAAGTCAAGCAATAGTCATTTCTCCAGGCTACAAGACATAGATAATACCTGGGGTTTAGACACTAATGCAGCCAGAACTCACCACCAGGCTCAGGCAGAAAAGAAGATTACCAAAAAGATGTCTGCACCTCAGCCTCTAATCAATCTAATCAATCCATTTTCCCTTTTGTCTGCATCTCTTTTGACCCAAACTGCCGTTTAGGCAGTTTACAAGAAGATACAAACTTTCCTGAACAGTGGCAGAGGGACTTAACACACTGATTGCAATAGTTACGCTCAAAACTGCATGAACAACTTTAATTCTGGCCTCTTTTTCCCTGTTCCAGGTTGCAATGGTGTCTAGCCTATCTCTGGGAGGTGGTGGGCAGGTGGTGAAGAATGTGGCCAAGATGTGTCTAGAGGGGCTCCCCAAATTCTGCTGTGTGAAGCACATTTGGGGTGCCCAAAGCTGTCTGTCTTTGATGAGATCACTCCTGTGTGACACCTCAGGGGCAGCTCTTACCCTTGCTGGGTCAGTGCAGTCCTTTCCCATGACAGAGCCCAGCCTGTGCCTCTCCCAGCACACGAGGCTGCCTCCCATGCCTGCCACGTGCGAGCTCCACAGAACCAGGCAGGGGTGTCTGGGCTCACTGCTGGCAGCTGGGGTGTCAAGCAAACGAGTGTTGGCAGACAAATGCTGCAGCTCTGTCTCTTGACAGATTCTGATAAGAAGTGTCTCCAGGGATGTGCTATGCCATCACTCACCGGTTGTTTTCCTTCACCAAAGACACTCCAGTCTCCAGAGCTCAGTCCTTGGTGGATAAATGGCTGCTGGTTATCTCCCTCTGTTGGCTGAAGGCCAACCTTGGTGTGTCAGGTACAACCAGGGAAAGGAATTTTAGGCAGCATGGAGTATTTCTTGCTCGCATGCAAAATCCTTTAACCCCAAATGTTTAGAGGTTTGTGCTCTTCTTACATTCCAGACAGATTATTGGAAAGCAAATTGTGTATATATTTGGCTTTAACACAATGTTTGGCTTTTAATTTATACTGAAAATATTCTCTATTTTTGCTTATTACCACCTGAGCTACTGCACTGTTCTGCTTACTATTTTTTATGTGATTCTTTTAGAATTAAGTCACTTAAGGAAATGTGTAACTGTCTAGGAAGAAAGATGGTTTTTCAGTTTCCAGAATGTATTTTCCATTTCCCAGCTGGCATCCAACATCCTGAAATAAGTCAAATTCAAGGGAGAGCTTATCCAGAAGAAAGCAGGGACGGGTATTGCGGGTTTGTAATTAGAGCTGACAGAAGCAGGCTAAGCAGAGTCTTAGTGAAGAAGAGAATGTGAGTAGAGGGAATTATGTTATGCTGCTTGTGTGAAAAGCAGTCACTCCACAGACAGAATTTAAATATTGCTGTTCACTATATTTCAGCCTTCAAGCAGAGAAAGCAGTTTTGCTGTGGAAAAAGCTGAGCTAAATATCACTCTCAGGTCTGTGTTCCACAGCACTGTCACACAGAAGAGACCACAGCAAGCCAGAGAGCACCCAGTGCAGTGCAAGACACTTTTCTAGTTGTGCCCTTCTTTTGGCCTCCTCCGTTTTCCCCACAGACAGATGAAAGGATAGCAGCGACACCCAGACACCACCCACACCATCCATTCCTCTGCAGGAGAAGCAGGTTGATCCAGGAGTTTGAAGTACAGCCCTTTGAATCAAATCACTTCTAATCCTGGCTTCCATATGACTGCTGTACTTGAAGCTCAGATGCACTACATCTTACGCTGTTCTTGTAAGGCAGTGAGAGATCTTCAGAGGAAGGGAGTAAAACTGTTCATAACTACCTAGAGATGGAAAAAATAACACAGCAACCTGGTTTTATTCCAACTGAATGAATACATGAGACTTAGAAAGAAAATTTGGGAAACCTCTTTAGAACATTTACTTAAGAAATTTAGGTCAGTCCAACCAATCGAGTCTAAAATCCACAAGTGAATGTACAGAGCAGGTAGGAATCTCTGCATAGTCAAAGCTGGGGCTAGTGGGGCAGCTGATTAAAAAGGTCACAAAGATATTTTGACATTGTCACATTTCAGTAACAAACTGAAAAAAGGGTTTGTAAAATTCAGATTGGACAATTTGTGAGAAGAAAATCAAGTGGTCACATTCTCCTATGTCTCGTGCCACAGCAGCAAAGCCACAGGAATTAGGTAAGCTGTAAACTGAGAACATGGCAGACTGGATACTTCAGTAAGAACATGACTGAATATTTAGTTTTGACACCACATGGTCTGAGATACAATCTTTACTTCTGTAAATTAATTTTTTTGTAATACAGTATTCTCAGTGCTACCATGTCATCTGCAAGAATATGAATGTAAGCTTTGCTTTTTGTTGTATATTGCTTATAATCACTACACAAAATCCCTTAAATGTCAAAGTAAATACATTCATAACTGCTCGAGGAAAAAGCATTTCTTCCTGACACAAGGGTATGGCAACAAGTCTGTGCTGTGTGAGCACATGTCACAAAAAATACTGAAAGTCAAGTTCCTTACCCCTGCTAAGGCTCCACTAAGAAGTAACACTCCCTAGATTTCTCATACCTGGAATATTTGTTACCTCAGACTGGTGTTTTTTAATTGGCTCACTGCTGGCAATTCAAGTTGCTGTCATAATTTTTCCTCTAAAATGCTGGCACTCAGGAAATAAAAGAATCATTTTCAATCTCTTCTTATAAGAGCTGCCATTTAAACAGCTGTACACAACCCTAACACTCCTCTGAAAGTCCCTCCCTAGCATTCAGCAGACTCTTAGTAAATCAGATGATAATGCTGTCTTGTGAATATCTAGAGACAGCACATGAACTGTTCTAAGGGTCAGGCTGGGTATATGAAGAGGCTCAGATACCATGAATGCTGCTTTTCAAAACTTATTTCTTAGGCTCAGTACATTTTATTCTCCAGGTGAAGGAAAGTTGTTCAAGATGATTTTTACTTGTGTAAGAAGTACTTGTGTACATAATCTGCAGAAACTGTGTTTGGGAGAAGAGCTTTGCTGTGAAGAGATTGTTAGTACCAAAAGCGAAATTCAGTAAACATGCTTACTTCCAATTCCATCATCTAACAGAGGAATAGGATGGTGAACTTTTACTAATCTGAAATCAGGAATCTATTTTCAGGTTGCAGCACTGTTGGGCCTCCTGTATCATTAGGGAGCTTGAGAAATTGCCTTTTCTAGTTACTCAACTGAGTCTAAGTGAGTGCAAAGTCTTTTCCCAGAGATGTCAGGAAGAAGAAGGACTCTTTTGTGCTGATGGCAGATTAACTGAACTCTGAGTTGTGAGCCTGAGGTCTTCATTTCAGGAAGTGCAGCAAGTGACTGGGGAACCTCAGGCTACACTGCCCAGCTCTTAGAGCAATCTGTGAAGAATCAGGCTTAACAGCCCTGGAGATCACATCTGGTTTGGTTCAGGCTGTGGTTGTTACTGACATGCTTGTTTGAAATGGATGGCATCTGTTGCCTTCTTTTCCTCAACACTGCTGGAAAGGGAGAGGGGAGGCACAGTTCAGCTTTCGTACCTCAGGATTTCTTGCAAGCTCAGGCCCTGCTGCCCTCTGGGAACAAATGTTTTCCTTCTCAGGAAGGTAGTGCTTGGAAGGAGAGCCAAATTGCTTTCTTCCCTCACTCACTGCAGGAGAAAGCTTCATTTGGCAAGTACCACCATGGGCATTTCTTACCTGCAGGGAAGGAGGTGAGGGGGGTGGAATCCTGGGCACCACTGTTGAGCATCCCAGCTGCAGAGAGCCCAGAGCTCTGTCCCCTCAGAGAGGGATGGCAGCAGGGAACACACTGCACACATCCACAAGAAAGAAATTTGGGGGATCCAATGACAGTTGGCAAGAACAACCATTAAGTAACACCCTTCAGCAGTAGGCACTGCAATTCCTTTGTGCATAAGGGAAGTATGGATGGTATTAAAACTCCTTTTAACTGCTGATTGCTATTAACTGCTTCTAATATGAGGACACCTGACAGTCCTCAGTCATCCACAGAAACCTCCACAGCAGGACAAGCCACTTCTTGTGTTTGTTTCCTGGAGACCTGGGATGCGGCTCACAGCAAGCTGTGCTTTGAGCTCAGTCATTGTGACCTGAAGGACAGAGAGGTGTTGGAGGTGTACTGAGGACTGCTTAATACTTAATACTTAAACACTGTTTGAGGCTTTTAGCAAGATAACCCTCAACTCCTGAAGCTAATGACTACTCAAAACCATACCCCTCCTTCCTACAAAGTGTCAGCAGTGTGAGCCAGGAACATTGTATCCTCTGTCTGAGAAAACGGTCCTCCAAGTCAGCACTGGGTGAGAGTCCCACAGGCCTGTGTATGAGCCATACACGGGAGAGAAATCTGCTCTGGCAGCACGCAGCTCCAATCTTTCTGCCTAAATACTGTCAAACACAATTTTACTGGATGTGGGAAGGCCCCAGCTCTACAAGGAGAGACCTTCAACTTAGAACCTAAAATAGGAGGGGTGCCTGAGCAAACCAATCTCCCCCACCCTGGATCCTGGCTGAGACCGGCAGTTTTCCTGCCACCCACCATTGCAGCTCTCTCCACAAAAAGGGGCTGTGCTTCCTTCCTGGGGTGCAGGCAGGGAAGGAGATGGAGGCTCTCTTCTGTCACCTCTTTGCTAGAATGAGCACTTCCCTTCACAGCTATTGTAGCTTGCAGGAGGCTGGATCGAGTAGCTCCTGCAGATGGCATCTGCAGCCTAGGGATGGAGTGGAATCCAGACGAGAGCATGGCAGTGCATTAGAGATATCAAAGGAGTTTAGACAACTCTGAACCCTACTTCTGTCACTCTGTTGTTCAGCATCCCACTGGGATCACCCATCTGCAGCTCTTTAGCAGAAGAGGAGCTGTTCCAGTCCTACCATCTTGGCTTCTTCTGCACAGACACTCTGAACTACTTTCTTTTAAATTTACACTCTCAGTTACTCACTTCCAAGTGCAGTTAGAGCCTTCCAAGCCCCTCTTCATCCCTGCATTACTACCAGAGATTTCTGCTCCCCTTTGTCCACAGCAGAGGCAGAAACACTTGTTATTGCTGGTTTTACAGTCCTCACCATCTGAAAGTTTCACCTGCACATGGCCTGTCCAAGGAAATAGCTGTTCTGCCTCTGCTAAGCACCTCCCTGGCACACAGCAGAGTTCACCTGTCTATCAATGCAGGAAGAGCCAGGTAGAGCGTCCAGTCCTGATGCCCAAGCCCAATGTAGAGGGGAGAGCAGAGCAGCAGTAACTTGGCATCTCCCATACTCACAACCCCACTTGTTCTTGTGGGCAATTCCACTTCCTTACTAGTAACCCCTAGCATCCCACTCATCAATGTTGTGCTGAAGGTAGGGGCTGGGAAGTGCAGGGGATGTAGTGATGGAGACTTTAGGTCTAAAGCAAACACACAGAGAAGGAGGAAGAAGAGGAAGAGGGAGTAGAAGAACAAGTATGTGAGCTAAGCTGAGCAGAATGATGCTGCTTCCAGAAGGAGGGACAGTAACAGCAGGAAGTGGCATTTACTGGAAACATTTTGAAAGTCAGTTGGGGAACAGCTGTGCTGATTTTAATCCAACTGGACTGAAGTGGCTCCAGAAGAGCCGAAAAGCCCTTTGATACCTACCGCCCAGGCAATAAAATGTTAATCACAGCTGAAAGTCTTTGTTCTCTTAGTAGCAGTATTTTTCTGTTTAGCAGAAATATACTCCTGCCTCCAGTCCCAGAGCCCACTGGAATATGGGCCATGCACACGGAACAGCAACTGCTCCTGCTGTGATGGCCTCAGCATCTGAGAGCTGGCAGGGAGCTCAGAGTACCAGAGCTGACAGGCAGCTCAGAGCACCAGAGCTGGCAGAGAGCTCACAGCATCAGACCTGGCAGAGAGCTCACAGCACCAGAGCTGGCAGAGAGCTCAGAGTACCAGAGCTGGCAGGGAGCTCAGAGCGCCNGAGCACCAGAGCTGGCAGAGCGCTCATAGAGCTGGCAGGGAGCTCAGAGTACCAGAGCTGGCAGAGAGCGCCGAGTACCAGAGCTGGCAGAGAGCTCAGAGCACCAGAGCTGGCAGAAAGCTCAGGGAGCTGGCAAGGAGCTCAGAGTATCAGTGACCATCAGCAGCAGTGGCATGGCCCTGCTGCTCCCACAGCATTACCCTGTGTGCCAGAGACTGCTTGGCACAGGCAGGTTTTTAGAAGATGGGTGATATTGTAGCTCTGGAGGTTTTTGCAAATGTGTGAAAGTCTCAGAGAGCTAGCAGGGAGAATTTAAAAAGGAGCAGGCTGAGGTTTCACAGGCAGGTGTGCAATAGATTCTCAGAAGTATTTGAAATGATTAATCAGTAGAGGAGAGTCCTTGAAGGGCCCATTTCTAACCCATCCTAATGAAGTTAGCAGTGGGTCTCCCTCTGGAAGGTCACAGACTCCCTTGATACATGTACATTCTCCTTGGATTACAGATTAAACCTTATTAATATAGGCTGCCAGCTGTTCTTTTAGCACTGATCTCTAAGTACAGCTATTCCAGTGGTGCATGTCCCTTACACCTACAGCCTTGTTCTTACCAGACCTTGGTGACAACTTTGCATTTTTTGTACACAGAACAGGCCTACCCTGCTGCTCAGGGTTCACAAGGGCTCAGGCAGTGCCTGCGTTATCATCTAGGAATGCTGTGAGGAGTTTGACAGAAATAAACCAGGCTTCCTACTTCCCCAGATGGTTCACCCCATCCCTGAATTTTCTCCCTGAGTTCCCTCTCTGGCTCAAAATATACTTTTTTTCTATTCAGTTTCATTTAAATTATGTCCCAAATGTTCTTAAAAATCAGAGGAAGTAACACAAAAAGACACTCCAGCCTTGCTGTATTATCAGATAGCATTAAGTGTGAACTGATAAGGTGACCAGTATTCTGTTTTAGAAGTGCATATAGCTTAGATTTCTTCCTCTCAGATCTTTTCCTCACTTTCAGGGATTAGGTGAGTCTCCAGGCTGCCAAAAAGCTCTTACCAAAAGCAGGCATCTTCTATATCATCTGACTGAAGCTCATGGCATCATCTGAACAGGAAGAGGAACTTGGAACAAACTTTCTGTGTCTCTTGTAATACTGCTGAGTGCCAAAGTTACTGGCATGTTTTCTATAAGTGGCTGCTTTTTCAGTAGAAATCCTACCCTAAACCTACTGAGTTTTCATAGTTAATCTTCCATTGCTGATAGGAGAAGTTTGGGGCCTGACTGTTTCTTGATAAAAAGAAGTGTATTTCTGGAATACACATAATGTTTTCCACTTAATGCTGAAATACCTCATTTTGCAGAGGGCACTCTCTCTAGAGAGCTATGCTACTCCTTCTATCTGCAAATAAAGGTAGAGAGGTGATGAGGTATTTCTGATATTCATCATGACTGTCGATGCTTTAATGATCTCAGCGATGATTTCCTGCCTCAGACTCTTGAACATATCTCTTGGAGATTTTAAGAAACCCTTTATCCTTGCAATTTTTGTCTATTTCTGCCTCTTACTGTATTAATAGGCTCCTTTATGCTATTACTTTTTGTTGCCATCAGAATCTAAAGCTGAGGTGAATTCTAGGCATAACCTTTTTCCATTATTATCTTTATTTTGAAGGAATCATTTGTCTTCATTATCTGCAGCTGCATCCTGAAGAATTTTGAAAAGGTACATATTATATTTTCCCCTTATGGGAGCTTGGGCTCTATGCAGGGCTTTCCCCCCTCCTCCTGCCTGTTAAAAAAAGAAGTTTCCGCTCCGCTGCTGGCGTGACAGTATAGAAAGTGTCTCACAGACAGACTGTCTCTCAAAGAAGCAAGAATCCTAAAATCCAGCAGATCCATGTCTAAACCTCATTCTTTCCCTGCTGCATTATGAATCGGTGTACCCTGCTTCAGTTTCTTTCCCTGTACAGTTTTCAGCATATTCCACCTTTTTAATTTCCTCTGTAGCTCTGCCTACAGCTGGCAAACTAATCAGCTTGCATGAGCAATGCACCTCAAAATATTTGTTTATGTGGAATGAGTCTAGCTGCATTTTCTGTTTCCCATCATCGCTGGTCATCTTAATCTCTTTCAATGTTTGGTTCGTGTACTGAGCTCAAAGAACAATTATTTTATTCAGGGCAAGGAAATGAGGCACTAGAAAAAACATAACATGAGCTAGCTGTGAAAATGAGTGTTTGGCACACTTTTAACATGAAGAGAAGCAGAGACTTCTAGCAATAGTACAGGTAAGAGAGTTACGAGGTCATTGTGTGGACTTACAGAAACCTACAATTCAATTTCTTCCCACGACAGCGTCTACATGGCTACAGACCTCTGTTGCCACAGAGTATTTAATGTTGCAAACATCTGGCTTAGACTTAGACAGCTGTTGAACATAGGTAATTTCAGCTTCACTCCTTTTGCCTTTAGTCAATCCCTCCACAGCCTTTGTTGCTGTGACCTACATTGTGAGCAAATGCTTTCTGATGGCATTTCAAAGGAAACTAATCTTGCACTCAAACTGAATCATGGCTGGATTCATCTGTGCTCCATATTCTGTGCATATGTAAGTTTATTTCTGCCTCCATCCCAGAGCAGCAAATCCTTAATGATCTGTCCTTAGACACAGGCTCACCTGCAAGGCACAACTGCCTGGAAGGAATACTTCCAGGCTTTTCTTTCTCCAAAAGCTAAGCTGCTGCTGGCTACAGGGACTAAAGATTTATTAATGCTATTCAATGTTTTTCAAAATTCTAATGTGCAAAGGAAGATAAAAGCTTTAATTAATAACTTTAAAAACATGCCATAAGACTTACAATGATGCTGCAGTAATTACCACGTACCCTGGTTATACTGTGCTAACCAAATCCCCTATCCAATTGTACTGTCAATAATACACCATGTGGAGAGCAGGATACCAGTGTCAGTGTTTTCCTCAGAGTGAGGCACCCTCACAGTCTCCAGAGCTCTGGGATCAACAATGAGATAGAGTGAAAGAAAAATACAAGAAAGGCAGCTACTCAGAGAGCTCTTTTAAATTAAAGAATGTACTGTTAGATTTCTGCCTGAAAATGGTGACTTTGAAATGGCCCTTTGAGAATGAGGTATCAATATTAGACTCCTAAACGTGTCATGTACCTACACCCTATGAGGCAACTTTTTCTTTATTTATTTCTCCAAAGTACACTGCTCGTTCCCTTCCTGTTCAAGGTGCATGTACTGTTACAAACCATAAACTTGTCCTTACTTTTTTCACACAGACAGCGCAATTGTGTTGTCCAGGCTTCATTAAAGCCTTGCTATTACAAGGGGACAGTCTGATTCAGGCCTTGCTGGCACTGTCACATTTACACAAGCACTCACTCCATAAGAGGGACTGCTGAAAGTGCTACATTTGCAGACTTGAACCATGCCCTACCCCACTCTCTGGTGTGGAAGGGTTAGAGTTTGCATCCCTCTGAAGCATTCTCTCATAGACTAAGAGCAATAGCATAGAATAGCAGCAGTCTGTTTGCAGTCCTCTCCCAGGACAGGACTGGGATTATCTCTGCACCTATAGGCTCCTTTGCCCAGGTGAAACGCTTCATGCAGCCACCAAAGCTGCAAAAGGGAATGAAATCAGCTGCAGCCATTTCTGACGCTGAGGCCCAGGGCTGATGGGCTTCCTTCCAGGGACATCTGGTCATTAACCCTCACAGAATAAGGGCTTTTAGGTCCTTTCAGCCAGGACAATGGGCTATATGCTAGGAAACACTAACTTCGTGCAGCACAGACTTAATCACACCTTTTGGGACTTTGCAAGCTGGTAGCTATTGATCGAGGCAAGGGTGATGAAGTGAGGTCACAGCTGCCTTCATCTTTCATATGGGGTCCATGGAGACCACACGTAGTAGCATGCAGAGTTCCCTATTGATTCAAGTGGCTTGGCAATTAAAAAACCCTGTTTTCATCCTTTTCATTTACCTTTCACCAGATGAAGCCAAGAGGCTCAGCCAACCTCAGCCAATGGCTGCCCAACCAAGGTGGATGCACTCAGCTGTAACTGCAGATAAAGCTGAGCACAGCTTCATTTCAGGCAACTGAGAGTTGCCTGAGACACACACACCCCCAACAGATGGGGCAATGTTTCCCAGACACAGACTGAGGCCAAAAACCTGGTGAAATGAAAATGGTGTGGCTCTGGAGAAAGGCCTTGCTGTGGGGAGAGCTGAGAGGGCAGGCACCGAAGCAAGGCTGTGTGAATGATTTATTTTCTGTGCTGCTTAAGCCCCCCTCCTGCCCCTCCAGCTCACCACTGAAATTTAGGAGATGACAAGCTCCATGTGAATCATTTGGACCCCATGGGGAAGAGGAGTGTGTCTTTCTGTCCCCAGGACTATTGTCCCAGGGTGTTTGCAAAGGCTGAAGCTTGGGAGGGCCTCAAACCATCTTTGTTCAGCACATAGTACAGCAGAGTTGGGGCAGTAAAGGAGTTCAGTCGCCCTGTGCACTCCAATAATACCTATGGTAACAACTATGGCAAAGGAACAGTCTCAGCCCAGTCAGCTCTAGGGCTGGCTTAAAGCACACATGGGCTGCCCATCAGGGAAATGGATGTGTCTTTTCATAAATCACTTTGTTGCCTAAATAAAATAAAAAGCCATTTCAATTTCTTAGCCACAGTTTTATAAAACAATAGTCAAGTATGCCCAGTTTATCGTGCACATGGATGACAAGACAGCAGAATAATGCATTCAAGCTACAAAGATTCCCAGAAACAATAGAGGACTTTGCCATGTGTTGTGGAGAAAACATCTCTGGTGAAGGCTCATGTAGGCTGAATGCCTCCTGGCTATTCTTACAACACTACACATGAGAAGACAGTAGTTATTATACCAATAGAAGACAAATTATGCCCTTAAAGTCATATATATGAAAGGCACTGTTGCTATTTTTATATTTAGAAATGCAGCTGGCATTCTCCAAATTGACTTTGAAACAAATTCTTTGGGCCTTTGCCAGTAGTTTCCCTGAGCAGCTCTGCACCAAGATCTCCTGGTGCTGAAGTGTGTGTGCTTGGACAGCACATCCTAAACAGCTTTGAGCAAGGAACTGTGAGACACGTCCTCGTGAGACACACAGGCGAGAAGCACTGACCCAGCTTGCAGGGCTGAAACCTCAGCTAGGTGGAGTGGAAAAGCTGTGTAAGACATCCTTAGGTGTAAGGCCACCCTTGCATCTATTTTGAAGGGATAGAAGTGTGTCCCACACAGACACCTTCTGTTCATGGCTGCAATTGCTGACCATTCACCTTCCTGTCATTTCCTCCATTCCTGAGCCTCATTCCCAGACCCAGCCAGAGAGGCATACCTTGCCTCTGTTCAGGCAGGGCCAGTGGAGGAGCAAGAGCTGCTTCCTTCCTGACTCAAAGCAAGTTTTGGGCTGCTCAATGGCACTGCCTCTGTGTATTGTATCCCTGTTGCCCCATGAGCTCTTCTCCCATTTTGTCGCTGTGGATAACCCTCCAAAGCCAGCTAGTTCCTTCCATCTTCTGTGCAGCAATACCAAACTCTGGACAGTGCAGAAACTCAGTGGACACCACTGGGAACATTTGTTTAAACTACAGAGAGAAAACTTTCTTTTAAAAAGCACCTTTACATATATGTGGGTAACTATGGTAGTAAAACCCTTGCAAAACAACAACGCAATTTCACAGGGATAAGTTTAAAACTGCTGCCCAGAGTGCAGAATAGCAGAGTGATTATGTGCCCTCAGGACTGGTTAGCTGAGAGAGAGATTCACACCATTCCCAGGCAGTGAGCACCGTGCTGTCTGTAGGTTCTCATCATTTCCTTGAGACTGATCTCATCTGTTTACGACCAGCTCTGTGAACTGTTGTCTTTACCAGCTGCATGTTAGTGGCTGCCATCAGAGGCTTGTGCTGTGCCCAGGACAAAGAGGGGTGCCCCCCTGCCATGCCCACGGGCTGCCTCTGCCCCCAGCCACCCAGCTGTGACACTGCTGCCTGCCAGGGGAGCCGTGCCTCTCTTGAACCGGCTCCAGAAACTTCACACTTAACTCCTGTTTTGCTTATAGAGAAATGGATTTTAATTTCTTATCCCAGTATCTTCTTCTTCAAGATACCCACTTTTTCTCCTCAATTTCCCTCTGTATTTACTTTGTGTTATTAGATGATGAAAACTGGCTAATGGGCACCCTAATTATTGCAGCATCCAAATGACAGGCTTCAGGCAAAATGATAATTACTTATTCAAATGTATTCATAAAATTAACATACCCTGAATAAATTCAGGCTTAATTTAACAGACCACTGCACTTATTACAAGCATTTAGTACATGCAATTGTTTAAACTTAGTACAGAGCAACTTACTCTTTCAAAAAATATCCGGGTCAGAAGTAGATGTAACCATAATTTGCTCTAACAAGAGCAAATGTCAAACAGTTTAGGGAGCTATACAGCAATTTGTTCAAACGCATGTAAGTTAAAAAGCCTACAAAGAAGCTCTTCCCAGGCTTTTAATTATGGCAAAGTACCCAAACCCTTCTTTATATTTTGTTTCTCAGCCAAAATCAAGAAGGAAAAAAGTTATAGAAAAAGTTATAAATTCCCTTTCTCTCCTCCTCCTCCCTACCTTGGAACAGATTCAGGGCTTTATACTGAGATCCTTCTATGGTTCCAAGTATTATATTTGAGATTTTTTAGACTTTTATATACAATGCAGATCGTTCCCCACTGACATACTAACACACTAAGTACTGGCTGTGGTGAGAGGGGAAAGAGCTATTT
The DNA here is from genome assembly GCA_013397075.1 of Rhabdornis inornatus. NCBI lineage: Eukaryota > Metazoa > Chordata > Aves > Passeriformes > Rhabdornithidae > Rhabdornis > Rhabdornis inornatus. Next base: position 4,201,563 of record VWZS01008407.1, on the reverse strand, counting down.
GTATTCACATGAAAAAATCTCATGTGCCACAGTGTCAACCCCCATGGCAAAATCAAAAAGCTTTGGGAAAATACTGTAATGGTTCATTTCATAGCACCATTCACCCTAACTGCAGGAGTGCCCAGTATTCCTTCTGTCACTCAAACTGTGTCACCCCTACACATCTCATTGTATTTCAGCCTGGTTTCCCAAGACTGGGGGGAGGTCTTTCAGTCATGCCATCTCTCTATCTTTCAGTCAGGTGGAAGTGAGTAACTTTTGAACAAAATGGGTCACTGTACAATGAACTGAAAGAAAAGCAAGTGAGCACTGTGTTCATCTTTAGCTAGGGCTACTAGAGCAGTGTGAAGAGCAGGCCCTGTGACAGGATGGCTACTTCATACACACACAAACACACACTACACCTCTCTTGCCTCCTTCTTCCTGTCTTGAAAACACAGTTTTGTGTCCATACCACTTGGGACCCTGACTATAAGGTCAGGAGAAACATTGCAAGGTGTCCTCCATCCCAAGTCCTAGAGTATATTCTTAGCTATTTTTGTAGCAGTAAACATCGGCAGTAAATCAGTGGATTAACTAATTCTCCCGTTACTTAAACAACAGCAAAGAAGAAAGCTCTGTCCCTGAAAATGGTCCTTTTACAGCACTCTGACCATTCCCATAGCTGCCCTGTGAGCTGTTCTGAAGATTTCTTTTGTTGCTGCAACAAAATCAACAACTGCAACATTTCTGTATAACCTGTACTAATGGAAAGCATTACAGACCCTTAGTGTTTATTCTTCCTGTTCATCAGATGGTATTGATACCCGGTTCATTAAAGGAATTATGGAGTAAATCACACTCAAAAGAACATGATGCCAGTCAGGTCCAGATGCTTCCAATTTACTTCACTAAAATACTTCTGATTAAAACACATTACTAGTGACGTGCTTAAAAGGAACTTGGGCTTCAAGCTCCATAATAGCTGCAATATGTTCTCAGTCTCTAGCCTTGCCACATGCCTAAGCTCAGCGTTAAAATTTCCTGCAAAGAGAGTTATTAGGTGCTTACTTCAGAGACAGGCTTTCTCACTGCAGTCATTGCTGATGTCCTGGCACACCCTATGGAGGATCATGCAAATTAATATCATTATTTAGATGTTCCAGACTCCCTACGCATCATTATGGCATAGTGTCAGTTCTACATAAACGTCCACATATGGAACATTTTAAAACTCTCCCAACTGCAGCAAGAGAATTGGAAAGCAATAGCTTCAGCAATCATCAGCATCTGAAAAGCAGCAGAATCTCAGTGCTGACATGAACTATATATTAGTGCTCAAAAGATCTTTCCCAGTAACTTTGATATGCAGGGTCCCAGGAGTCTCAGGGAAGAGCCTTAGGCTCTGAGTTCTGCAGAAGAGAGCATCTTTACACTGACCCACTGTAGCTATTCCTATCTGCAATTCGGCAAGAACACTGCAACTCCAATTGCACCTTTGTCTCCCAGCACCAGCAGCTCCTTAGACACCAAAGCTTCAGCCCTTTGAAACCTGTGAACTCATCAGATTTATGATGAAATCAGTCCCCCAGCTCCGCATGAACATCCTGTGAAGATTAAGATTGAGATACATATCTGCAGGGCTTTTAAGAAATCTGTAGTTCAGACTACACCTAGGCTGTCACATCCTTTCTGCTTGAGTGACTGAGCTGCCTCTCCTCGTGAGCAGCTGGTTTGTGCAGGAGAGAGTAGTATCTGTCAGAAGACTGTGGTATTGTCTGCTGCAGAAACCTTTTCAAGCCTCACCACCCTCTTCTTTGGTTGCAGTGTGTGACCATACAGCAAATTCTAACAGCAAATCTTACTCAAGCTTGTACAAAGGTTTAGCTGCCATGTTTCCTGATTGTTCTGAGAACATGGCCAAAGAACTGTGTGCCTGCCACAGATCATGTCAGCAGAGCATCATGAGTTCCACTTCTGACATTGCAGTGCTCTGAGAGCATGTATTTTGAAAATATTCAAAGACTCTGGATTCTGCAGCGATGTGGGATTTGGGGCTTCCTGTTAGCAGAAATGTTCAGGGTGCAAGAAGTGATGACTGGAGCTAAAGCAGCACTAGGTCTCCAGAGCATCCAGCATGAAATGGGACAGCTCTGATCCACACAAAAAGAGCTAGTGAGACAGATATCTATGAACTGAACTATTCAATGCAGTATCACATTTCTGAGAATTTTTTTCATATTTTGAGTTTCCCATAGTGGATTATATTGAATCCAACTTCACTGTCTGATCTGTTTACTGGTTAGGATGTTTATTTTTCCTGAAGAAAAACAATAAATGTTTTATGAAAGCAGCTTAAGAATAAAGTATGGAAAATTGCAGGAAAATCCCAAAAAGAACTCTTCTTGCCTTAGGGCAGAGAACATGGCCGCTGGATCCTAGTATTCCACTCATGTGGGCAAGTGCTGTTGTTGTGAAACGTTAGCCACAGCCACGTGCCAAATTGCTGCAGATCCCCATGTAACCCTTTCTTTGTCTCTTGTAGCACTTGCTTATCAGCATGGCCCGTGCAGTGCTCAGCCCCAAGCCTGCGGGCACAGAGGCTGGCACTCACTTGCCTAGCCAGAGTAACCCCAGCTGGGATGCCCTCAGGCTTTGTCCCTGGTCTGCTGTTGCCCTTCCAAAAAAAGGTACAGCTCCCCTGAAGATCCAGCTTTGAGCAGACGGCTTGGATACAGAGGATATCTAAAATAGCTGTAGAAAGTTATGTTTAGGCATAATACTGAATATTCGCTTGTACTGTCTCCCTTCCAGGACTGTTCAGACAAGGGCAAGACAGAATCTTTAAACTTCAAGGAGGAAGACTTCTCACCTTAGCTGGCTGTATTCTGCTGCCTTTGTGTGGAGAAGTGCTCTCAAACACAACCAGCAGTATGTAATACACTCATAAGGGAGGTTCCCTCATGCACTCATTTCCAGGGTCAGAAAGTCCTTCGGCCATCAGCACTGAGCACTGCAGGGCTTGGGAGTCTGGCTTGTAGGGCACAGGGATGTGCGGGACAGCAGATGGGCAGTGGTGTTTGTGCATGCAGGGGTCAATCAGCAGCCATCCAGACAGAGCTGGGCCATGTTTGTCACCAGTCAGTGCTTGGAACCTCAGAGGGTTTCCAGCCCAAGTGACAAAGTGCTGCTTAGAGCACAGCAGCATGAGGGAAAGTTTCTGCTTGCTCACCGATACACATAACTGAGCCAGGCTCTGTCCCTGGCTCACTACCCAGAGCCACAGACAGTGTGTCTTTGACTTGGATCTGGAAGACAATATCTGTGAAATCCTTGCGGCAGACATCCACATGCTATCAAATAATCAACAAACCACTTATGTAACCCTTAGGTGCTCCACTGTCCTGGCACCTTTGCCTATGAAAGTCCCTCCCTCCTGTGTGCAGAGAGCCTGAAGCTTTCAGGACCTTATTCTGCTAAGCAAGCATTTAACACTCAGACATCACGAGACTTAATTTTTGTGGATGCAAGCTACAGTAACTCTACTCTGCTTCCATCACCTCATCTAGGGGAGGGTGTGTGTGAATTCATGACTTTTTACACAAAAAGTGGATAAAACTGTCTCTGTTGGCCGCCATGGCATTATTCAACTTCCATGTTCCCAAAAGAGCTTAATCTCAGCAATGGAAAAAAAAGCAGGAGACAACTGCAAGGCTTTTGGCCAATAAATTCACTCCAAATCCTTGAGTGCCTAGATTTGAAGTCTTTTAAATCCAAGAGGACTCACAAAATGCAATTTGGCCTTTGCACTTTCAACAATGAGCCATAAAACTAACACCCTGGACTAGTCCTAGTCTCTGTTCATAGGAATTTACCCATGCACTGGTAAGTTTATTATAATTTCACAAAAGTCAATCAAGTGGTGAAGCTTCCACATTGAAATTATTAAAGAAAGGGACTTCTGTCATGCCAGACTGCAAACAAAGCTTAGGGGAACAGCTTCAAGCCTGGAAGAAGAAAGTTCCCAGTTATTCAGGGTAGCTCATATCTCCAGAGGCTGTTTTTAATCATAGCTCCTACAAGCTCGTCACATAGCTCACGCTTTACTACTTGGATAGTAGTTGCCAACTGGATGGAAACTTGACTTGGTATTTTCCAGTTGATGGGAAAGTTTTCTGAAGGACATTTGCTTGAGCAGCACAACAGCTTAGCTAGAAATGAAACACAGAAATCGCTGCTTCCATGAAATGTACTCACTGGCTTTAGACAGTGAGAGGCTCATGCCAATCCCTTGCTGAACCCTCACAAACTGCATCAGGGCTGTTTCAGACACAGCTGGAAAAGGTAATTGCTAAGAGTGGCATCTTTTCTTGGAATGGCAAAATAGCCCTGCTACTCACTGGCTTTGTCCCTACTGTTTGCCTCTTCAGCTTGTAGCAGCCCCCACATCCACCACACACCTTGTTGGAGGTGGAAGCAAAGCCTTTGTGGTGTTGGTGGGCTCTGGGTGCTCTGGGATATGACTTGTACCAACATGTCCTGCAACACAGTGTTACTGACTGCTCAGCCTTGATGTGGCAAGACAGTTCAGTCTGCATCCCTGAGCAGCTCTGAGCGAGCTCAAAGCCTGGCACTTTTTTGTGGAGTCCCTTTGGCACAGCTGATTGCACAAAGCAGATCCAGACACTTCTGAAGTGGAACTTGTTTATAACAAAACACCCAACTATTTTAATTTGAATTTTAAAAGAAGATAGATAATAAAGATAGATCCCTGTCATCCTCCCTCTTGGTTTTGTTCTTACTGGGGGCAGCTTCAGTGGTATCCAAACCTTAATGAACTAATTTCAGCCCTGCCTCAGTGTGAGCCAGCAGGCACTGTATTTAATTGATACCAATAGAACCAAGGTCTTGGAAACAGGATTTGGCTTAAGGTTAGACTGTGGAAGAAAAGAACCCTCTCTTCAGCTGCAATATAGTATCTTGAGTGCTGCTGGCAGAGAAAGCAAGCATGACCTGTCAGAGCAGAGGAGATAGAAAACACTGTTTCTCTCCTCTTGTGCTTCTGTAGGCCACACTGCAATAAACAGAACAGCTGGCTGATTTCTCCATGGCAGTTTGGCAATCCTATCAAAGGGGCTTTCTCTGCATAGCTATGTGAGGGATGAAGAGACAGAGTAATTTGTCATCAATGTCCCAGCATGAGTAAGTTTTGGTCCTATTTTCCTGTTGTGAGTAGTGAGCAGAATCCAGTGAGCAGGACATGTGTTCTGCTAACACTGAATCTCTTAAAAATCTTATATGATTGTGTGACATGAAGCAGAAAAATCATTCTTGCAAAGATAAAAGCTGGTCAGATACGATTGGATATTGCAGTGAAATAAGTAGTGCTCCTAGTCTCAATCTCCAGACACTTCCAAGGCTGAAGAACTGAAGGCTATCTGGTTCATTAGTGGAATGTCTGTTCAGCTTGAATCTAATACTTGACAGTGCTGCGGACACGACTCTGAGCCAGAATAAATACATTAAATTTGCTTTTCTTTCACTCTTGAACTATGGCTCTGGTTTGTGAAACACTTAGTTCTCCAAGAATGAAAGGCTGAATCACCAGAAGTGAGAGTTGTAACATGGAGGGGGAGTGAAGCCACTGGAAATTCTCTTTGCCACAGGTGAGAAGGTAGGAGAAAAGCAGCATTCCTCAGCTTTATTTTTCTATGGCTGAAACAAGTAAAGTCTGTCAGATTCTTCTGGCTCTCTGGTCAGGCCTGAGGTGCTTGGGTGTGATGACAATAAGTATTACTCACAACCACGATGTTATTTGTCCTGTAGATACAGCTGGATACTGTGTGTCTCAGTGGGGAGCTCTGGGTATTCTTCAGAGATGCAGCAGGAAAAGGGGAAAGATCTCACCTTGTTTGGTCTGGTTCAGCTGAATCACAATTCCAGCAATCACAGCACACAGGAATTATTCCTCTACAGGGAGGAAGAGGGACAAGAGGGAGACAGGAGAAAGAAGGAGAAAGGACAGAAAGAAGGAAAGAAGCAGAGCTCTGGGTTCAAGAGAGCAGCCTACAGCTCTGTGAAAGGCCTTGCCATCCACTCGATCTCCATCCCTTTGTGCTGCCCCAGGAGGTGTTCTCTGACAGCACAGGACCTGCCAGCAGCAGGGGAACTCCACACTGGCTGCAGCAGAGGCTAAAAAGGGTTTCAGCACGAAGCAAAGCACTGCTGGCTTTTCAATTGAAAACACCCCCAAACAGCTGTGAGTTATGCCCAATAAGTTTAATAACCAAGGAAACCATAGCAAGTGACAACTACAAAATACAAAGCAGACAAGAAAATCGATGGCGTAAAAGTGGGGAGGAATAGTGTCTGAAATGCAAATTGAAAGCAAAATACACTTAACAGAGGATCTGGGTTCAGCTATAACACACACGGTCACATACAACACCGCATTAGTAACAGCACACACAGATACTCCTCATACTGGGGCTTTTCACAGTTCTCCACTTCATCCCAGATGACAAGTAAATTGATGCTTTTACTCTCTTACATAAATTCTTGTGCACACAACATCATCAGCACCAAAGGTCTGGAAAAGAAATAACAATCAATCAGAAGAGCTAGAACCAGCAAACATTTAACACCATTTCAAAGTGTTATTTTTACAAAGTAACTAGTTCTACAGCAGAAATACTTTTTCTTATGTCTTTTGACAGATGAGAGTAAAGAAATAAGTCATTTTGAAAGAGGAATGCAATGTAAATGACCTGTTTTTCAAGGCAGGGTGGATTTTGTCAGAATGATAAATGATGCATAAATCCTCTTTTTCTGTAATTTCTTGGCATGAATTGATAAATAAACATGAGGAAAATAAAGTGAATTTGGAATGTACTGTTGTTATATTTAGAAACAGTTGCAGCACTTTGAACTAGAAATGCTGAGGGTGGAATTCAGATGGCATGTTCCAAAGGTATCCTTTGATATTTGCAGATATAAATCCAAGCAGGCAAATGAAAGCAATGGAGGAAAGATGAAGACCAGGAGAATGTACACCTGTAAACACAATTCTGCTGCAAGCAGCTGACAGCCCATGCTGGATACCAAACCACCCCTTCCAGGCTGGAGTGTGGGCAGTGCCAATGGCAACCTTCCTTCAGGACACTGTGCCCTTACCAGTGAGTTTGTCAGCCATGATAAGGCTCTGGAATGCCCTACAGTTTATCAGGACATGGAGGCAAGACAGTGATTGTGGGGCTGTCTGAGAAAGCCACCTGAATACCAAAGTGTTTGTGTGTCACTTCAGGTCTGACAGGCTAAAATTTAAGCAATTAAGCATGAAGGAAATAATAAGGAAATAAGAGGCAAGAGTGAGGAAATAGAGACTGCAAAACCTTCCCGTCCAGCTGTGCCGACAGAAGGTTTTGAGCTCAGCACTAACAAGCTCTGAGGTGGGATGTCTGGCTGTGGTCACTGCCAAGGTCTCACTGAATGCCCCAGTGTGTCATGAAAATTCAGCTGGGCTATTTGTTTTAATGCTTTCTACACCTGTTTTGGCCAATACTTTGAAAAGATTTGGCTTTAAAACTGACTCTGGCTTATATTTTGTTCACTTTTTTGGGGACACAAGTCTGTTAGTATTTTGGAGGTACAGACTTTGTTTTTATGAATATCAATATCATATCAGTGCTTAATATATTTTTAGATGATACATGAACACGTCTGGAAACGAGCATTAAAGGATATGGATAGTTCTCTACTGCCCACAGCACCAGCTGCAAACACCCTTATGTCTTTCTTCAATTTTTCCGAATTATCCACAAAGGCAAAATTATTTCAGCAGGAGCTTTGCCAGAGAGAGGAAGTAAGAGTCAAGACCATCCAGGGACGAGGTTTTCTATGGAGGCTGTAAGATCCCTGCAACACTGATGGTCTTTCACATTCAGGCACTGCTAAGCACAGGGAGGTTTGGGTCCCCTGCTGCTACCTCTACACAAATCACAAACAGTAGTGAACCAGTTCCTGTGCAGTGTTCTCCCAGAGCTGGCACAGCCCCAGTCTGGCAGCTGGGGTGCACAGCCATGCAGCCATACCTGAGATGGGAGTGGGTGCCACATCAGCCAATTCTAAAGGGAAAGGCTGCAGCAGCTGTTTGCCAAAACTCAAGTAACCTCCCTGACAAATTTATGTCTGCTCTTTCAGGCAAGTTAAGAGAGAAACTCCTTCCCCTAAAGCTGTGCAACAGCAGCTATTATCAGAACAGATCAGCACTTCTATTGAGGAGGAATACTGCAGGGAAGAGTAGATTGAAATAGATGTGATTCATACTGCAAGGGAGCCACTGCAGATCTGAGTGTCTGAAATTGCAGTGTCCAGTTCTGAGACTGTGCTCCTGGGCAGAGCTTGGCCCTAAGACAGTGTAGTCTGACTGGCAGCTTCCTTGGAAGATTCACAGGAGGGAGTGTGGAAATAAAGATTAAAATTTGTGGAGGAAGAAAAGGACATAAGAGTTTCTGGGAAAGCTCTGTAATACGGGTGAGTAGCAGCACCACAGACTGACTGCTGTGCACTCAGAGAGCCACAGCTCAGCATGTTTGTGGCACAGGAGACAGAAGTTTTGTACTTCCTACATCCAGCTCCAGCTAGACTTCTGGATTTCCGAAAATTTCAGGCAAAGAACTACATTTAAATTACTCTGGACAAAAATTAAGTGCAGAAAACATGGACATATTCAGGGAACCCAAATTCAAAATCAGTTGCTACACACAAAGACTCTGCAACACACCAGTCTCACAGTCTGGAAAACCACTATAATTTAATACAGTAATGTCTTTAAATCTAGATTGCAAAGAGATAGAAATCATGCAAAGCACAATTACAATTATTCTGGAGTACCATGTAACCACTGGGCACTTCTCAAACAACCAAGACATCCTTTCCTTGAAGACCCAGCTTAGGATATGTGGCCTCTGACTATTTCAGGAATAAGCTGCATTTTTTAGCACTTAGATTTCATACCTTATACACATTCAGAGGATTAACAATGGAGTTGAAGCACATAAATAAAGGGCTTTACTGTCATGGTTATGTACAGATTTAAATGTGGACTTACACAAAAGGTGTTTTCCTATCTTACTGTGACTTACTACTATTTGTTGATAAAACTCCACTCAGTGTTACTAACGAAGGCAAGGAGGAATATGTTTGAACTTGCTGCATTCTTTTTCTTGTGGTAACTCACAGAAATGTCTTATGTATAGCTGGGCCCAAGGTCAGGGGAGGATCCAAATCCAAAGGGTGTTATTCCTTCTATTCTTCACACTTAAATCCTTGTATTCAGTGGTGGGATAAAGCAGTTTAGTGTCTATGGTTCTAATTCTAGACTCAAAAGGAGTGATAGCTCCTGTCCCAATAAGCACAGTTTAAAGTTTTCCATGACCCAAAGCAGTAGAACTGCCAAATAAAAAGAGAACAAGCAATCCTGGCTATTTGGTGAAGTTCCATCAGAGCAACTAAAAAAAAGGACAATGCTACCAAACTGTAATTCAGATGTAATGAGAAGATGCAGGATTTTCAAGCACCACCTTCTCATCGGCTTGGAAAGGTCCCACTTACCTCATAAAATGCCACAAGGCAAGGCTTCTATCTAAATCTAAAATAGGATTTTAAATGTGCAACGACTGCAAATTACAGAATTGTTTTCTTCACTTAGCTTGTCATAATCTGTAGCTAAGAGTCCAAAAGCACACTGCAAACAAAGCCCTGTGCAGGGGGATAATCCAATAAATTGACCTCTCTCAGTTCACTCAAAATCTGATGACCACTGACATCATGAGAGATTAAAAGAGAATTACAGGGCAGTAATATATTTCTGTAGGAGCAAATCTGCTTTTTGAATGCCTTCTTTATAAACATTTGCTGGGGAGCCTTTGTGGTAAGTGGAGCAGTACAGTATAATGAGGAAGAGTGTCATTAAAACAATCACCTGGGAAAGGTCACTTCTGCCAGTGTATGCAAAAATCCCTTTCTCTGCTCATGACTGATCAAAATGCAGAGGCAACTTACAAAAGGAAGACAGAATCCATCAGCAAAGTGATGGAGAAAAGAAGGTATTAAATAAATCCTCAGAAAAGGCTCTGTCCACATGCAAACTTCCATGTTATCTAGAACAAAGATGTAAGTCTTCACAACAAAGGCATGTTGCCTATTTCCATTCTCCTCCCAACTCCCATAATATTTTAGGAAAGAAGTTGATCCTTACAAGGCCATAGTCACTGAATGTGCAGCCCCCACTTTCAAACTTGGCTATTAATAGCAAATCATCCAACACACAACTTCATGTTCCTCAGGATATCAGTTGACAGCACCATGCAAAATTAGGTGATTTCCCAAGGAGCCTAAATATCAGGATTTGTGTTTGAGCACTGCTATATTATACAGTTCCCCCAAAGTCATGCAGCAAATGAACGACAGAGATCTGAGACAATGGCATCTCCCTTATTTTGGAGATAGTTATAGTTACAGTTGAAAGCCAGTGCACAGAGGACATCTAAGCTACAAGTGATATCACAAAAGGCTGCATTCAGGACTGGCTGCAGCCAAAATGCAAATGGCTTTGGCTTCTTTCTTTGTTTGGGATGTGATCCAGACAAGGCTGTAGTAGTGAGCAGGGGCTGTAGATCCCTAAGCCCTCTTGTAAATCTGCTCATAGCAAAGAGTAAATTAAAGCATTAGGCCCATGCAACACACACACGTGCATTATCACAGGCTTCTGAACTTCTGTCAAGGCTGCTCTAATGAGGACAGCAGCAGCCCCCTCATTCTGAGCTTGATATGACTAGACCCTTCTTTTGATAACTGATTTTATAAAAGATCACTCTCCAAAAGTTATAGAAAAGTTAAACACTTAGGTAGTTTGACACTGATGCAAGGCTTAGGCACATCATGCATTTCAGCATTCCGCTGCAAAATCTCTTTCCAAATCTGCACTGACCCTTCTCACCTATGATGTTTCATTTCAGAAGTCAGCAAAATCATTTTAAAAATGTTCACTCGCTCATCTAGGCTCCACAGTTCACCAGTTTTAATCAACTATGGCATGATTTTCCTGAGGAGGGAATGTAGAACAGAAACCATGCTTGAACCCCCACCAATGTTCTGATCTTTGACCCTTGCTACAATTGATTCTGAGAACCCCTGTGTGATAGGTGAACTGTGTCAAATGTGGTCAGAGGCTGTTTTTAAAGTCCCTCTTCAGTAATCACCCACTTTAAAATGTTTGTGTGTTACAGATTAAACTTAAATCTATAGAGGCCTGAGCAGCCGTGAAAGCAGCAATGCACCTAAAGTTTGAATATAAATGTGTCTCATTTGAATAGCCAATATTTGTAAGCAGGAACCTTTAACTTTGCAAAGAGCAGACCTTTTGTTCTTCTGACTTACACAAGTGATTGATAGCTCATTAATGTCCCTGACAAAAAAACACAGCAACAACAAAAACATTATAAGCGTAATAAAGAGAAGAAAAGGCACTTAATTCCAGATCATAGTTTTCAAACAAATAAAAGAAATATATATTTTTGTGTTATATTCTGATCTTCAGTGTCAAATGCTAATCCAAGTATAGTTTATGAATGTAGAGTTGTAAATACAGACATCCTGACTCTGTGTATGCATTACAATCCTGAAGTGCAATACAATATAAAGGTACAGTCAAGACAAATAAATGTGGACTTCAGTGGGGAACCATCCTTTCCACCCTCCCTTGCTTGCACATTTCATGTAATTTTTATCTACATTGTTCAGTAATTCCAAACATGCAGCGCTGAAATCCCAGCAAGTGCATCAGATGAGATTAGAAAAAACAGCTCTGATAAAAGAAGTTGCAATGTTCTAGTTTTAGATCAATGTTCTAGTTTTCAGACCAGCTTTTTTATAAAGCAGAAATTGATCCTCCTTCCCTTCCTTGGCTGAAAGAATTCTTTTTCTAACAGGACTTCAGGCCTATATCTGTCATTGTATGAGCCAAATATTATTTATCTACTAATAAGTGCAATTTTATTCTCCATGCTGCAAGGAGCTAAGGAGAACTGAAGGCAACTGAAGGTAAAGAAAACCTTTGCTAACTTAATAATGTGTTCTCAGCATCTGTGTACCAGAGGACATGATGTGACTTGGAAGGCTTCATTTTACTCCAAGGAAATATCTTTGAAGAACATAAGGAATTCTTCTGCCAGGATGCAAGAAAGATTGTTAATAATAGAGTAATATGGTTTCTATTTTGGCTCTGTGGTAGTCATGGCAATTAAACACTGATTTTTTTATTATATGGGATAATAAATGCATTTTATTAATATTCTGTGTTGGAGAGAAAAATGATATATCCTTACACTAGGAAAATACCATAATCAAATGTATCCCCTAAGCAATGCAGAATTTTACATCAGAATTACATGGCAAAGCTCCAACATTTACATAGCCAATACTAACAGTAAAACTAATTCCTGACCCCCTGCCTGTTACCCCAAGCCTTTCCTCAATTCATGCCTCAGTCTAACAGAGTTTACATTCTTTCTTGCAACTTCTTTCAAACTGGGTATGACTTTTCTTGATTTCTTCTGCAAATGCATCTAATGTGTCTCAAGACTTCTTGAAAGATTTCTTTGGATAGAGAAACAGAAGCAGAGCCCTAGCCCTACTGAAGCACATCAGGGAGAATAAAGGAACATTTCTTAGGTAAAGAAAACATTTCTTAGGTAAGCAGGGAGATTTGAGAAGTGTGAAGATAGCAATTGTTAAATATTTGAAGCAATATGGGCAGCAAAACTGAATGAGCATGAATTTCAGGTCCTAAAGATCCCTAAGAAAGCTCTGAGAGTGGAAGAATAAAGAAAGAAGACAGAGATCTCTTCTTCTCATTGTGATCTTGGTTTTGAAGAAGTAAGATGTAAGTGGGGGTTAGCAGACTCAGATCCAAGTCCATTTGCCAAGCATAAAATAAAATAATCTAATACTGAATCTTTTTACATGGAGCGATGAAAAACCCAAACACAGTGGAGAGGCAAGAGATCAAAAGAGTCTTCTCACTAAGGGCTCTTATTCCTACCTTGTTCCCTTTTATAGCAGCTGAACACACCTCAGCCAATCCCTTCAAATAGTTTAGCTTCTAAGCCCAAGTCTCTGAAGGAATGTTCTGGGGCTTTAAAATTAGGGAGCACAGACAAGAAAATGTAGCTTATCCTCTTCTGTCTCTCTCCAAACAGTAGAACCTTTTGTTGCCTCCCAGAAGGGTTAATTTTGGCCATTTCAGCTTCTGCAAAGGACTGGAGGTCTCACACCCCCATTACTCCCAGAAACAAACACCTCAAATGTCATGAGGGCTTGAAAATGCTTGTCCTGAGCACCAATTACTGTCATAATACTTAAGAAAGCAAAACAGCACTCAAAGAGGTAGGAGAATGAAACTGTATAACATATTGGATAGTAAAAAACACAGAGAGAATTATCTGGATCACTTGGAAACAAATACCAAATTTTCATAATGGCCACAGTAAAACCACACATTGCAACCAATGAACATAATTCCAGCTTGCCAGAGACGGGAAGGGGATCGGTCTGGGGAAATGGAAACCAGAAAAAGAGCTACCAAAGCCTTTGCATATAAATCTGGATCATTTTAGATTAGAGTAGGGAGATGAAATCACCATAACATCAGGTGCTAGATCGCTAGCAAAACAGTACATGCCATTCTGGTTTTCTTAGTTCAGGAGGGAAATTGATTAATTGGACAGAGTTAAAAAAGCACTCAAATAACGATTCAATGGAAGTTTTCTTTACATTGAAAGACTCAAGGTCTTCCAGTGGTTTAGCTTCACAACCAGGAGCTATTCTAAGAGGTGGCTTAATCAGTGGTATTTGCAATAACAAATTTTAGGCGTATTATTTAGGTTCTTTTATCCACAATATGCAATGACTGGAAGTTGAATCTACACACACACAGATTAAAAGAAATGTGTATCTTTTAATGGCAAGGAAATTAACCAATAAACCAAGTTATCGAAAGCTCTGAGTTTCTATAAATGGAAATATTTCAATAAGAAGCAAGCTGTCCTAATTTATATCCTAACTGGAAAAATAATGAATTCGGAAAAGTTCAACAGACTGTATTAAACAAGAAAAAAGGTTAGATGGCTTTAAATCTTGGAATCCCTCTGGTTTCTTATCCAGCTTCATTATTCTTCCCCAGCAGGGTAAGTTCACATTGCTGCTTGCAGGAGGTAATTGTATTATGAGCAGCTTTCTTGGAGCAGTGCACTTTATTTAACAGCTGCCTCACCAGCTTGTTGCTTAAATAATAAACTACAGAGATGTATTGTTAGAAAGCTGGAAAAGTTATAGTTGAGGATATATTTTGTCCACTGCATTTCAGCTAAAGATGCAAAGCAGAGATCAAAGTACTTTGCCTCCTAAAGTTTTGTGAAAATAAAAAGAATTCCAGTGGTTGAGTCAAAAGAAATTATGCAGCATTGGAGTATCCATTCATTAGAAACCAGTGTGATTTCACTAACAGCACACGTCCTCATAAGGGGTAGGTAAACAGTTCCAAGATGTCTGGAATATTAACACCTTAGAAGTTTTTTGTTTATGCTTGGTTAGGTTTGGGTCCTGGTTTTGTTTCAGATGCAATCTCAAAAACAGAACTCCATCTGCTTTAGAGAAGCACTGGGGAAGCTGCTTGTTTTTTAAAGTGCAGAGGTTTAGTTAGCGTGATAGTTCAAAATAAAACCTCCCTGCTTTGATGTTTTCTTACCCACCACTCCAGGAGCCTGTCTTCTATGTCCAAACTGATGAGGCGTAACAGTCTGATCAACTATTTATGCAGAATTCACTAGTAAGAACATGTGCAGTAAAATGACTGTGAACTCCAGCTGAACTGTGCTGCTGTGTCTTTCCTCAGGTGTGGATACTGGTAGATGAATGTGGAGTGACCACAGAGGAAAGAAGCAGTGAGGAGAGCTCTAAGGAAGGAAGCAGAGCCCGGATAACAAAGCGTGCTGCCAATGGCAGCTCACACACCACTGCGGGCACAGCGGCGGCAGCAAACGTGAAAATCTCTGCACTTCTAAGAAACTCGTGAAGGCAGCTCTGAATCTGACTCACAGGGGATCAGGGAATTGAGGAAGGTGGCAGAGGTATGGAGGAAATGACATATTTTTCATGAACAGGAGAGACTAGAGCATGCTAACAACATGCAGACCTTTCCTGCTATATGCCATGTGACCGTGGATAAGAGGCAACATTATGCACAAGCCTGGAAAGAAGATTCTCCAGAAATGAGGTCAAATGCCTTGATCTCACTTTCACCAGAGAAAACCTGCAATAAATCAAGCAAATTCCTTGATGATGTTGTGAATCTACGGAGCAGAAGTGGCTGACTTGTGATTATTCTACCAGTACAAGCATGGTGAAAATTTTAACAGTCAAATGCAAGTCAGAACATGCATATATCTCCATTTGTTTAAAAAAAAAAAAAAAGCAATGTATTAATTGTAGGGTAGAGGATTATGAAAATGGTAGTTTTCCAGATGGATTTAAGTAAAGAAAAGCAGTGGCTCATACTATGTGGTAACAAAGAAACCTGTTAATATAGTGCATGTATTGAGCCAGTTCAAAGTTCTTACCAAAATCAGCTCATCATTAGCTAATTCTCGAGTCCAGTATGTTTTGGGACCATCTCCCTCAATAAGAGTTTGTTTGCAATAGATCTTGTTTTCATTCTCCCAAGTGGCCAAACTCTGCAGGCAAGAAAATCATTAAGAAATACATTAATTATATTCCCCAGCAGCATGAGACAGAGACAACAATGAGCAGTAGTGAGAACAATTGCTCCACTAAAGCAGCAACACATAGATAGATAAAGGCAAAGGAAAAAAGTATCAGTGGAAAGTGGTGAAAGTGAGGTGCTATGGGGCATTTTGGAAACAGGTATATATTAGTAACAAAGTAATTGCAAATGTGTCTTTTCAGTGTGGAGCCACTCAGTTTCCATCAAATGCTTGACGTTGAAAAGTGTATTTTAGGAACATGCTAATGTAGTGTCTACATTCCCAAGCATCTTTGTACACATATGATTTGATCTGATATGTCATTTATCACTACAAAGTCCCCTAAGATGAAAAGCATAAACAATTGTATATATCATGTTGTAGTCATAAATAATGCAATATTTATCACTTACAATTTTTCCTGCTCTATGGCACTGTGCCAAGTTAACTGTATATTAAACATATTGAGCTAACAAACTACAATAAATCACAGCTAAATTAAAGAAACGTTGTTAGAATTCAAGTGTTTGTGACATTACTTTTTTAAGGTTGTGACTCTGGAGATTGAAATACCCTTGAGCATTTTCCAAAGCATTTGAATAATGATTATGAAACCACTGAAAAAGAAAAGAACCCGAAACTCCAGGATTTTGTTTAACAGGCAAGCCCTGACTCTGTTGCTCTTCACACGAGCACTGAACTATTACTCCTCAGTGCAATGGAACAGCTGTGCAGAAGGGTGCCCTGTAATGAATGTTCAAGTAATCACTTTATAACTACACAGGGGAGACATTTGTTAGTCTGTGATTATACACATGTACATATACACGTGTGTGTGTGTGTGTGCATATGTATGCCTAAATTCAAGTTAACACTTCCCAGACTTTCCAAGGGAAAAACCCCTTTACTTTGATTTAAAATTAGCTGTTTGTTTTTAAAATATTTTTCAAAACAATAGATTTTATAAGCCAACAAGCCATCTCGAATGGCAGTTATAGAAGCTGTGCCTTGAAGTATGACCACATATGATTCCCTCTTTGTCTGCACAAACAATGGATCAAGTTAGTTGGCAGTACAAAACCCTCCACCCCATAAAGTATATCAAAATCTATCACCAGTCAGCAGTTTTGCCAGATACTGCAAACTACATTCTGGAGTATTATTTTATTATCTGTCAGGTTCTGCTCTGTGGCCACATCTTGGTTATATATGCACAGCAGTACAACTTATTCCTGAGAGTGGACTATAAATAATTTCACAACACGTGGAAAAAATTTACTACTTCACAAAACCCATTTCTTTCAGGTTTTTCCAACTTTCATAGCTTACAGCCATAATTATTGTTTTTCCATCTGCAGTACTAAATCCTTCTCTAGAAAGCAGGTCACATTTATCGTATATGCATTATGTATGAAGACACTGTTGCCGAACAAGATAAATTAACAAAGCCAGCAACATTTCCTGGACAAACTGTTAAATACATGATAACTCATCCTAGAGAGAAAGTGGATGCTCTAAATATTCACTGATTCCCAGAATCTGCTTCCTTTTTCATAAATTTACGTTGACAGCAATTGCACTGAGGCCAGTAAGTTCTGAATTTTTAGCAATAAAAACAGTCTCAAAAACAGTCCCAAGAATTAGGAAACATCATATTTCGGAAAGTAGATTATTTCACCAACACTGGATACTTTTAAAACTGGATCCTAATTTGAGACCACATTCTGATAATCTTTATTTGTACTTCTTTTATAAGAGTTTTATATATACTTTTATATCCTTCTTTACAATTATGAGAGTAAACTGCCTGAAGAACGCATAACTAACCCATGCCTTCAGTAATAATTTTCAAAAGGCAGCTATGACCACAGCCCCGTTCCCCAGACCTCAGATCTCACATATCTACAACAGCAAGAGCTTGGTGTCAGATGCTGCTGGCTTAAATCCCCCTCCATGGCCACAGGAGTGGTTACAAAGGTCGAGGAGCAGGGTCTTACACACAGAACCAAGCCCAAAACACTCCAGGGAATGCACTTCAGCTCAAGGAGATGGTGTACCTGCGGCTGCTATAGTACCAGCTGAAAGCCTGTCTCACACTGGTAAAGAGCTATCTGTCAGTAAACTGGACACATGCACTTGGCAAGGGTGTGAAAGAGCATTTCAGCCCCAAACTACCAACAGCTTGTGATCCTGCTTGAGAACTCATCTGATTCAATCTATGACAACAGCTGTGTCAGATTTGTGAACTAAACCCTGACTCTTGAGGTCTCTCTTGCTCCACCATTTCCCATGTTTCTGTCAGGGACAGAAGCTGGGGAGAGCTTTCACTGCAGCTGAGGTCTTCAGGGGAGAGGGAAGCAAAAGCAGAAGAACTAAACCCTGCCAAGCTGGAAACCAGATACCTGAACTCTGCTTTCAGGACCTGTCATGTCCTGTTGCCTTCAGTTTTATCCCAAAAGAGGGACAAGAGAACTGGTGACCACCAAGAACCCTCAAGAGTGCTTCTGGTAAAAAGAGGGTGGAGGGCAGCAATGCCACTGTGCGGGGACATGGGCAGCAGATGCGTTTGTCCTATCTAAAAAGAACTCAGTAATACCGCCCCCACGCACATGCCCCAGCTCTCCTCCTACCCTGCACTTTCGTCCATCCACCGTCTCCTCCTCAAAGCTCTCCCCGATTTTGAAGTTGATCTCAGTGGTGCGGACAGTGGTGGAAGTTTTGATGTAGAACTGGTCCCCGTCCTGGCGGATCTCCACATGGGGTTTGGAGGCGGCTGCCACCGCCACTTTCCTGAGCATGGCATTGACACCTGGGCGAAGCGGGGAGGAAGCAGAGCTTGAAGTCGCCAGCCGTGCCCTGGGCTGACCTCGCCCAGCATCACGCAGATCAGGGAGCGGGACGAGGGGCCGGGGCACCGCGCGCAGCCCCGCAGCACAGCTGCAGCGCTCCGGCAGGCTCCGCACGGCCGGCACTCGCGGGCTCTCGCAGAGCTCCCCGCGGCACAGCGCCGGGCCAGTGGCAGCCCGGCTCCCCGGGCTGGACCGCCGGCGCTCGTAGGTGAGGCGCGGACCGTGCCGTGCCTGGACCGCCCCTCCCCGGGTATGCATCTGAGCCATGCCCCGCACCGGCGGGAGCCTCTCCTGCCCGCGGCCGACGCACGGAGCTTTCCCGGGAGACACCAGACAGCGGAATGCGGCTGCGGTGCCACCCCGTGTCCCCTCCCGCGGGACACAGCCCGCTGCCCGGCTCCCCCGGCCTCACCCAGTGCCTTGAGCAGCTCGTCGAAATTCTCGCTGCTCCTCATCTTCCAAGTGCCGGCGAAGTTGGGCATGGTGGGGCGGGCGCTGCGGAGTGCGGCGGGGACGCGGCGCTGCTGCTCGCTCTCCGGTTCAGGCACCTTGTGAGTGGGGCGGACCTCGGCTGCAGCGGCAAGGAGAGCCGGGCACACCCACCCGGCCCCCCACCCCTTCCCCCGGGCCAGCAGCTCGCCGCCAGACAGCCGGCCCCCTCCCAGTCATGGCCATCCATCCATCCATCCATCCACCCATCCACCCATCCATCCATTCATCCATCCTTCCTTCCTGCCCTCTCCATCCATCACCGCTTGCCGCCTGCCTTGCAGGCTCCAAATCTGCCCCTCCTGGGGCTGCCCAAGAACGAGAGCCCGACTGTCACTTGTGCCACAAATGAGGTGGACAGTGAGGACTTGATGAAGATCCCCAGAGGCAGGCAGGGAAGGCAGAGGGCAATCCAAGCCGGTGCAGTCTGTCCAGGCTCCCGCTGGGCTGACCCCAGCACGGCAGGGCCGAAGCACGGCTAGCCCCACACCATCACAGCTCACTCCGAGCCCCGCACGCACGGGTGTCCCAGCTGCCAACCTGCCCCCACACTTCCCACTGGCACAGCCAGCAGGTCCAAGTGCCAGGGAGCACAGCCCCTCCCAGGACGGGGAACCGCTGTAAGGAAGCTGACACTGCCCTGAGCCGAGTCTCCCCTTGGAAAAGGGGGAAGGACAGACACACAACGCCTAAAGCATTCCCTGGCCACAGCCACGCATTCCCTCAGGGCTCTGTGGCACCCTTGGCAGCAGGAGGATGGAGGTGCACAACTGTAATCAGGAAGAACAAGCTTTTGGAGAAACACAGCAAGCTATTTCACACTGAAATTATCACCAGTGTGCTAAACATTTTGAGTGCTGTTCTGAGCCTCTCATACTTTCCGTTACCGTTTCCATTGTCTTTGCTTTGAATCCCACAGTTTCAGGTCAAAGATGCTAGATTAAAGTTCCTTATTGCAGCTGATTTATCCACATGATAAAGTGGAACAGAACTTGACAGGTTAAGGCATATGGACTTCTTCTGCTGCTGTTGAGCATAAGGAAATACTCAAAACATTCAGAGGCCTGTGATTTCCCACTCAGAATAGAGCCAGATGTATTTTAATTATAGGAAAACGTTTGCTGAGCCAACTTCGTGGTACTTTCACAACCATTCTTCACTTGTTAGATTCTGTAAAATGAACACGTTGAGTTATGTATAAAATGTGTTTACTCCTGGAAAATGGATAGTTCTGGGAGTTACTTTAATATGTTAGGTAGGATTTGATATATGCTGAAATTTGCTCTCATCTTTTATTCCAGGTAGAACTTCACCTGAGTAAAAACCACAGAGCGGAACCAAGTACTTGTCTGTTGATTGCCACTTTTTTTCTAGTGATTTTTGTTTCTGCTTTTTCAGAAGAACACCCTGGCGACCTGGCATAGCTCTTTAACTAAAATAGTTTGGTGAAAAATCTGGGTTTTTTCCAGGAAATGAACATTTCAGAGAGGAATATCTGTTTTCAATAACAGGGTTTCTCTAAAAAGAGAAACAGAACAACACAAACCAAAAACAAAAACCAGAGCACGAAGCATCCTTCAGTTGTTTTAGTAAATGACAATAAATCAGTCTCCATGAGAAATACTTTGTTTAAAATTTCAAATCGCCTCAAAGAAAAACACTTGTGAAAAAAAAGACATACAAATAATTTC
This sequence comes from Rhabdornis inornatus, assembly GCA_013397075.1. Lineage (NCBI taxonomy): Eukaryota > Metazoa > Chordata > Aves > Passeriformes > Rhabdornithidae > Rhabdornis > Rhabdornis inornatus. Next base: position 4,180,734 of record VWZS01008407.1, on the reverse strand, counting down.
CTATTGCAAGTAGGTTTAAGATTTTCAGATGTAAGGCTGCAGGCCCAACAAGCACACACCAAGCCTGTATATTGTACGAAACACTGAAGAAAAATCCTGCTCAGACCCTCAGTGTCACTCTCCCAACTGCACAACTGAAAACATGCTGCCACAGTCCAGCTTTGCTTCCAGAATGCTGAAGAATGTGCAAACCTGGAGCCCAGTGGAAGTGTTATGCTCACTCTCTGCAGCATGAAGTCCTTAGCTACCTGTGACAATGAGCATGAGCAGCACAAACCAGATGGGAATTCCTATCTCTACGTGAGAAAATAAGCTGGCTCAGATTTTAAGGAAGGCCAATTTATTCTTTAAAGGACCATCTAAGTTCTTTTGTTTGCTGACCCACTGACACAAACAAGAACTATTCCAGCAGATGTCACCTGAGGGTGTCTCTAAGGTGTAGGACATGTGTTCTAGGTGGTGCACTGTGGCCATTGACCTGCAAGAGGGAGCCTTCAATATACCCTTCATCTAGAAAGTGCATCAGGCTGGAAGGAAGAAGTGCCTTCAGTCAATAAAGGCTCTATTCTGCAATGGCAGCACATTGAGCTATTTCTCTTAAATACAGAGATATTAAATTACATTTTTATTTATGTTATAATCTTACCTAAATACCACGAGGTACTGTTCTGCCTATACAATACAGCTTCTAAAACAAAAACCCAGTTACACTCTGGAGTGTACAACTGCCTCTCTGTGGCAATGGGTACAGATTCACACCTTATTTATATACATATATATAAATATAATATATATACATATATACCTTATTTATACAGAGAGGCAGTTTCCTTCCAGCGCTACACATAATGCAGGCTTAGAAGCTATTCAGAACCCCAGATGGGGTTGCTCCCCTCTGAGAGTGAGGGCACACTGCTGCCAGCACAGGGGGAGACAGGCACGTGCACTTCCAGAGCCAGTGGCTTCCCTCTCACCCGCAGCTCCTCATGTACCCACGGCAGCTGAACTGACCACCAACAGCCATTCCCCCTCACCCTTTGAGCTACACTTCTTTTTGTATCCTTTCTGCATGCTGCTTCTCTTTTCTTTTAAATAATTGATGGTTTTCCTCTTTTTCTCAAAAATAAGCCTTTGTGTTTCTCTGGCTTTACTAATTAATTTAGAAGTCATCATGAGTTAAACTCCAAACCCAAAAGGAGCCTAATTTCCTTCCAACAGAAGTTTAAAAGCAAAACATCTCCAGTATTTATGTCCCTTAAGACAGCCAAAGCTCAGTGAGGAAAATGGTCTTTTTGTTTTTCCATTTGCTGTTTCATGAAAACATTGTGAATCGTAACCCCTTGCATGGTGGAACACAAATCCCCACTTAGGCTGACAAGGCAACAGAGTGAGATGTAACTTAAATGGCAACAAATTTCACATGGTTTATGCACTACTTACACCAATTAATTATGTATAAACTAATAAATGATATAAAAGTCACTAAGAGCTGAGTTTCTATTTTACAAGCTGTGACCATATCACTTGGCTCAATGCTATAAGACTCATTTGCATGCTGAATTGTTTGAAGCAAAGGGAAGGAAATATAAGGCAGAAAATATGGAAAGAAGCTTAAAGGAAAACAGAGGCGTGATGTAAGACCCCTAAGGCATATAGCAGCGTTATAATAAAAAAATTAAGACAGAATGTGAATTAGGATCAGTTTACTGCATGTCAGATCACTTAAATGAAGGGCAGAAATAACATCACTCCGGCAGACACGACTCAAATCTCTACTGTTACAAAGTGCAGATCAGAAACTTATACTGATTTGTATTAGCTGAGAATTGCCCACAGACTACTTTAGCCCACTTCACAGATCCTTTTTCCTAGCACAGCAGCAATAGGAGATGTTTATCAGGCCATGCTGAAATAACCCAGACTAAATGACAGTTTTACTTTTCTTTCAATCTCCTTCTGTATGTAATTTCCCCATTAATGTTATGAAAAAGAGTTTGATTTTCAAAACATGCCCCTCAGCACTTCTTCCCCTTGGCATTTATTTTATTTACCTGAATCCCCTAAGGCTGATCCTTGCCTACAGATGGACCTAATTAATCTTTCCAACAGTGGCTCTAAGACAAAAGAAAGTAATATATGTACAGATGGGACCAGGGCACTCCATCATCTACACAAATAAGTGACCAGTAATGTGACCACAACTATCCCCTTGAGATTTTTGACTGACCACTGTGAAGTCACACAAGGCTCAGTGTAAACAATAGATTTTATTTACTAAGGTGGTACCCTAGGAAGAAAAGAAAAAAGAAAAGATTGGTTTAAGTGAGAACATAATAAATTATTTCTGACATGAATAAATTATACAACGGGAAGGCAAATTGCCATCGTAAATTTATCTGCCAAATTAATTTACAATGGGCCTCTAGCATGACAATAGGTGAAATGCAATATGAATGTGTGCAACATCAACAGCATTTCTGCAGTGTTGCACCATATATTCTACTGCATTCTTATTAGCTTCAAAGGATACTGACTATTCCCAAGCTGAAATGCTAGAGGGATTTCCAATGCCAAGTTATCTTTTTGGTTTTTGAGACCTAACTAATAGGAAAGTAAATGAATTCTTGCATTGTTAGGGGCAAACAGTAAAGTGTTCGCCAGTCTTATGTTCATTAAGAAAAATAGATACGATAACCTTAATTCCTTCCCTGTAATATTCCCTTTCATGGGGAACTAATTGATCTGTGTTCTTTTCCACAATCACGTTCTAAGCTGGCAACCTGTTCTATCTTCTGATGTGCTACAAGGATACAATAAAACTGAGAATTGTTTCCTTAACCAAAGTAAAATTTGCTTCTGAGACTCCAAAAACAAAGGGAGTTTGACTGTCGTTTCACTCAGGCATTAGTTCTTCAGACTGCTGAGCAATTTGGTCCTGATCCAGCAATGTGTAGTAGCAATGTAGTAACACATTGAACTGTGTTCAATCACCATGAACTGTGCTTCAGAGGTGCTCATGGGTGTGTTTTCCTGGGCCACTACCAGAATAAAGCCACAAATACCAGGAAAGAAGGAAATCAAGATCACTCTATTCAGACTAATGTTCTGTCTGTAATACAAATGAGTTTAGAACACTGTTTTGGAAAACTACTTACAAACTGTTGAATAATTCTGTAGAAGGGCCATACTGAATAACCAGCACCCAATATAGATTTTCAGTAGCTGGACCTTTTCACGTACATTTGAGCATCTGTAACGTAACAAATGTGAGCATTGACTGGGAGTGTGAGGAATATAAGTGACATTACCTTCTGTCCAAACTGCCCAGCTACCACCAGCTGCCTTGAACAGTTCCTGCCTCCTGAAAGTCAGATTCTGCCTGTGGCTTGGCAGCTGAAAGGGAGCCATCAATCCCCAAACCCCTCTGGTTCCAACAAAGCAACACGGAAGAAAGTGACAGCTTAGAAGCAACATTAACAATCTGCCAATTTTAAAATACAGTATTGTATGAACAGGAAGGAAAAAAAATCTATTCACATGATTAAACAGAGCTTTCTGTTTTATTGGGCAAAACAATGTACTTCAGAAAGAAAAAAACTGAACCAAGGATTTATTGATTTCAGAATCCATGGCCTGGGGTGAAAGTCATCCTCTGTGAAGAGCATTACACATGTTTTAATGGATTTTTTTGTGGAACTCTTAGTCAAGGATGGTTCTCCGAAAGAAGAAGGTCCTGGGAAGTCCCAATAGGTTTTTGAAAAACTAGCACATAAGACATTAGCTTCCTTTTCTCTTTCCCTAGCTTTCCTTTCCTTTAGCTGAAGGGAGCTATTAAGATTGATTTGACTAATTTTGGGAGTGCTTCCCTTCAGCAAAATACCTTCACTTCAGACAAAACAATGAAAATCACTTTAAGCAGTCAAGTTAGTGCACTTGCTCACAGGCAGCCTTAGACAAGGACTAAACCAGGAGAGTAGAGGATCTGAGCAGGAGCTTCCCAGGCTCCTGAGGCTGGGATACACCGGTCTACAGAAATCTCTAGGAGACAAAATCAAGCCAGCTCCTAGCTGAAGAGTCCTTCACAAGTATGTCCAACAGTCAGGAACAAAGTTGCTGTTCCCCTATCAGAGATTTTTAAGGAAATAGCTCAGGATATATTTATTAGATGTCTCCAAATGTGCACTTCAGTCAGGCAGAGGGGAGAGGTGTTGATAAAGCAGCTCTTAAAACACAACCTTTCCTTTGAGCTATGTCTGGTAGTTTCCCCATGTGGTCACTACAAAAACCTGAACATTGCTAGAAAAGTGAGGGCAGTGCTCTGGGTGTCACAGCCTTGCTTTGCTACTTCAGGCTGTGACATTGCTGAAGTTTGGTGGTTAAATTGGAAACCTCCCTATAATTACTAATGCAGAAGAGTTGTTTCTCTTCAAATAAGCGGTTACCACGACATCTGAAACCAGGAATTTTCATAGAGGCTTTCAGGAACCCAGCAATTCTCCTTTTCTTGAACAAAAGGCATTAATAAAGCTGTAGCTGTCAATAGAAAAGTAATCAAACCGTGTCAGCTCTCTGAAGACAATGCAGGTCTATTAAGGGTGACTTAGGCAGGCAGATGGACCAAGCTGATGTGTGGTCATTAGAGATTCTTAAAGGACCTTCGTCTCCAGGGATAGAGGACCATGGCATTTTTTCCAAATGTCCAGAAGAAGAATGAGTGAATTCAAAGGAATATATTCTCATTTAAGTCTGGACTGAACTCCCAACAGGGCCATGTCCTGCAGCTATAGAGGCCATGCCATTTGCACAACCGCAGGTTTTACTCTGGTGCCCTGACCTTTGTGTACGTGCTAAATTCAAAAGCTTTCCACTACATCTGGCAGACAAAAAGAAGATGAAGGAACTTCATTTTCCCTTTCCTAACAAAACAGAGTATTTAGCATTCCACATAAATTAGAACCAGGAAATAGGGATCTTATCCATTAATTCAATTTAAAATTCCAAATGTCTTTGAAAGGTTTTTCATCAGCCTATTTTGAAGCAATAACAAGCCTAAGCATTTGAGCTAGTTCTTACCAATACAAACAGCTATAACTGTGCTAGTTCCAAGGAAGACACGACAATTTATGCTATGAGAAGATGAGGTCTAGAAATATGTAAGCTGTAGGTGTTCTAACTCCTATCAGTTTTTCTCCCAGCTTTGTTTTGTCCTCCTAAGCTTTGCTCAGAAAATGACCTTGAGTACAACTGCTCCTTCTATTGTTAACCCCCTGACCTTCTAAACTAACATCCTTTGCTCTTTCTAATTCAGAAGGTTTCTGGGGCTTATTAACTGAGCAGGCCAAGTGACCGTTCCCAACAGAAACCAGAGTCCCTGACAAGGAGGTCATTGTTTTCCAGGCTTCCTCCCTAGTACTAGATTTGCAGATTTCAGACTGAAAAAGAATAATGCAGACATTCTTTGTCTAAACATTATCTGGAAAGCATCAAGATAACTCAAGCCACTTCCTCACCAATTAAGATTAGAGAGGTCATCTCTAGGGACCGAAGTGATTATGGCCACACTTGGATGATGAAATTTGTAGCAAACTATATCATGAGGCATCTAAATAAAAGAACCTCAGTCTTCAGAATTAATAATAACTTGAACTAATGTCAGTCAAAGAGAGGGCACTCAACACCCCTATGAATTGCAGTATTTTTACTTATGTCCCTCACTATATACTTAGATGAACAGCCGAAAACAATCAAATTTGGGAAGTGTGAACACATTTCTCAAAAGAAGATAATTAGGCTTCTAAGTTTAGAGTTTAGGATCCACGAGATCCTTGTATGATACGTCCTGGAAAACCAGAAATTCTGGCCAAGATACAGGGGCATACTGCTATGGGCTTCAGTCCCTCAGGACCAGCAGCCCATGTTCACACAGCCCATTAGTACAAAGAAGTCACTTTCTACAGCATTTGTACCGTTTTTCCCAAGAGCCCCTCCCTCACAAGAGGCCATTAAAAAGCTAAGGATCTAGGGAATCAATTCTGTCCATTTTAAAACCTCTCGGAACCCCTCTTACTCCAGAGGCGATGGCAGTAAATGTGCTGGCTCCCCGAGGAGGCTGCAGTTCCTCCCAGCAGCACCACCTAGTGCAGAGCGCGCTCCGTGTCCCTGAGCCCTTCCAGCTCCATCTGCATCCCAGACACAGCCAGCCCCGAGCAGTTCCCTACGAGCAATAATGTTCACAGGAAAAACATGGGACAGGGACAGGATGTTATGTCAAGTAATTTCGAGACATCAGCTCTCCAAGTAAGGCTAGGTGAAATACTACAGCTGAATTCCAGGAGGGTATTTTTAGAAAAGCTGACAAATAGAAAGTTAATTACATAAGGTACACTGTTAAAGGGGAATTGCTAAACTTTACACCTGGTTGTGCTGACACAATCTCTTTACTTTTTGGAAGAGCTGATAGAAAAAGGGACCACAGTGAAGCTGCAGGAATATTAAAATTTTTATTTTAGTGTGTATTAGTTTATTTTGCGAAGCGCAGCAACATCTTTCCATGCCAGAAACCTAAACAGCAATCTCAAACCACAAATTTTTAGAGCAAAACGTTAAACACTTCAATTTTACCATTAATTACTGTGGGTCACTGAGTAAAGAGCAGTCTCCTCATCTGAACTCAATATCTGCCACCAGACTGTCAGATGGCTATGGCTTTCCAGCCATACAAGAGATTCTCCCTTTAGAAAAGACAAAAAGAAAGGCATTGTTTTTTATAACATTTAGAGTGTTTGTGACTGGGCAGATAGTTTATAAAAGCAGAAATGTCATTACATGCACATTTTAAAAGCAATAGTCTACAACTAAAGAAAAAAATGTAATAGTTCCATGTAAACAACCAGACCTAAATCATAAAAGGGCTGATGACCACAGACAACACTCATCTTTTCCAACTAAGCACTGTTCTCTAATGTTGCATTTAAGAAGCCCTCCCAAGATTAAAGTCCCCATTATGTCATATGCTATAGATGTAATTCTGTCTACATTTTTCCATTCATAAGTAATGGTGAATGCTATTTTCTTGGTAGAAACAAATCAATGTCCATATCTGGGACCCAAGCTGTTAAATCTCTACTAAAATGAAGTCTACAAGCCTAAGCAGAATCTCTAAAGAGAAATGGAGTCCATATGTCAGAGACACAACTTCAGATTATCACAGCTGGAAATGAAGAAATGGTGGTATATTGATTAATTTTGATTTTGCTTAATGAGCTGTGACAGAAAGCCACTATGATTAATGCATCTTCCTTTCTGGAACAGGAGGGATTCTGTTCATAATGCCACTGTCTTTGAATGGGGTCTCTCTCATGTTTTTTTGGATTTGTTTCTGAAATTCCATGATCTGCTGCCAGTAATGAAAAGACAAACCAACCAACTTAAAGAGTAATGGAGACTACTTTTGTGAACAAAGAGATGTTCCAGTATCAGAAGCAAGCTGACTGGGAGGGCTGTCTGTGATCTAAAACAGCAGGAAAAGTGAATAATATCAGGGCAATTAAACTGTATTCAGGAGCTGCCTGTGGTCCAGGAATCTGAACTCAATGTCCACTACAGATTTCAGTAGCAGTAGTGACATAGGTGTAGCACAGGTGTGGCCCAGGTGGCAGAATGCCTAAGCAGCCTATGGGATACCAAATACCTCTGCTTCCAAGTGCCCCATATGGGAGCTGTACCTGCAAAGCAAGAAACTGAGGAGCAGAAGCCTTGATCAAAGGAAGGAACTAAGAACTGGATAGGATTCAGCACCTTGTTTCAGTTCCAATGAACTCACACTCTCCAGACCAGCACACAGGGACACGTTGTGACACCAGCTACAATTATCTCTGTCCACTCTTACACACCTGACAGGTTTGGTGGTCTTCTCAAACAAAACAAACTTCCCTGCAAAACAACAATACCTTGCTGCTTATGGTTTTGAGATGTCCCAGTTCTAGAAGCAGTATTTGCCTTTGGGATGTGGGCTAAACATCATGGACTTAATAACGAAACACTTCACTCATTAGAACAATTATAATAAAGACAAAAAGTTTACCACCCCTTTGAAGGTAAACAGCATATAAACTCCTGACTTTTTGCTGTTAAATAGGACCTTCATTCTGATGATTTATTTCTTGCTTCAGAAAGACACTGCCTGTAGATGTGATTAGACAGGATATGCTTTCACAACAATCTCTAATGTGCTTCCCATGTTTTTTATACTAATGACTGTGACAGCATAGTTTGCTGCTGGCTAAAGGTTTCAAATTCTGTTTTATCTGACAGATCTAAAGGCTTGGTTGTACCACACTCACATGCAGTGAGGGCTGTGACACTGGCTATATATAGTGTGCCCCACCTCGAGTCACTCTGGGGAGGAAGAAACCCCACAAATACCTGTAAAGTGTTAGTGGCTTAAGCCATCCTCTGCCATATCTGAAATGACCTCTGCAGCCAGTTCAGCTGGCACACTTCTCACATGGAGTCCCCAGCCCTGGAAAAGGGTAAGCAAAAAATAGGTGAAATATTTGACCAGTTATATTGTATGATCCTGATGAGGGAAGCAGCCTGTGCAGTCAGCTCCAAAATGTCATTCCTTGCTGTGGATGCTGTGACATTAATTACATCTGACAAGAAGAGGAGGTGGCCACCATGTTAAATACAAAGCAGATTCCCAATAGCAATGGGAAGTGAGAAGCAGGAAGGATAAGTGATACACTGAAAAGACAAACTGAAGCTGACTACCTGTGTGGGACTCTAATTGAAGATGTACCCAATGTATGCCTCCTGAAGCAACAACTAAAAGCCCTCAGTACCTTGCAGGATCTGTAAAACTTGATTCTTTTTTTTTGGCACGGATCTTAGCTCTTTGCAATAAACCCACCAGTAAACTGGAAAAAAAGATCCACAGCATGGTGCCCTGATTCTAAGTGTGTACCAAAAATACACAATGTAAATGGTGTGTAAGGCCAGCTAGAGTTCAGATAGCACTAATTAAGTGCATGACAGTCCTGACTGTTATATCCAGAAGCCTGTCCACTGCTGCTTATCACAGCCCAGCAGCAGCACACCAGCAACCCTGGTTTCAGAATAGATTAAAACCTTCCATTTCTTGGCCTTGGGCACTGACAACAATAGAAAAGAGCAGGTCATTTACTCATGATACACTGCTTGTTTTGGAGTAGCTGTGCTGGACTGACTCTTTGTGATCTCTAGACACCATGTAATGTTGTAGTGGATGAGAATATGAGAAGAACACCGTGTGCATGTGTAGAAAGATGACAGGAATATTAGAAATATTTACTTCACAAAGCCATCAGGCATACAAGCCAACACATTGGAACAGTTTTTAAGTTCTTGGCATCTCCCCCAGGCTAATTGTTTCACTTGTGGGACAAAAAGAAATAATTGGTATTTGGAATCTTATCAGAAGATTATGAAGAAAAATCATGTCTGCATCTCAAAATCATTTGTCTGCAACTTAAAAGAATGCTACTGTAGGAATCTAATGCTTTTTTACTACCTATCTGAGTATTATGCTTATATAAATCTGATAGAATTTAGAGGTGCCACAAACTAAGAAAATAAATCATATCTTTCTGTAATTTTCTTGCACATTCCTGTAAATGTAAAGAATCAGAGAGAGAGCATTATTCTGATACTCTTTTCAACTCGCTTGCTCTGTGAACTGTTGGCTCCAGTAAATTCTGGTGCTTTGCTCAAATCCTCTCTGGAGCCAGCTCTGCCCTGTGGGGTTAGTTTCAGTTTGGACTTGGGAGGGACAATCTTAGCCAGGGCTGTGCATGTTCACTACCATCACCCATGAGCATGCAGTAGCAGTGTCACAGCACTCAGTTGTTCCACATCCCCTTTTATATCTTCACCAAATAAACAGTACAGAGAAAAGCATGTGAAAAAATAAGAGAAGTAGAAACAAAACCACAGACTTGCAGGAGGACTCCCTGCTGCACCAACTTCAGTTTTAAACTCATTGCTTTAAATTGATTTGGTTTTCTGCCAGCTATATCTCACCAGGGTGCCTATTTTCAGCAGTAACATGAAAGCAAACTCACACTTTCAAGTGAGATGCCAGAGCTGGATTTAGTAAGGAAAACAAATTGGAAATTGAATTTCAAAACTCCTTGTTATATCCCCATCTTCACATGAAAGTACAATGCCAGAATAAGCCTCTGGGTCAGGCAAAAATAGAAAATAAAGATGACACTACTGCACTTCACACTTGTAGAGGAACCCCTGTGGCATAAAGCTCTGCATGAGCAATGTGGCAGAAACACAGACTTTCACTGCAGATGCTAATATGATCTGCTCCTTTAGGAAATCATTATTTCTCTAGCACCTGGATCAGTTCTGTGAAGATTAACTCATACCAGAATGGATGTCACTGTACTGATACCTAAGAACTTCCTCTGACAAAACCCCAAATATATGTCTTTCACATATATACTCTTTTGTAAACAGCACCTCCTCAGCATTTCTCCCTGATACACAGAACAGTGCAAGGCAGAATAATAAAACTTTATTTATGAGGCTGATTGCTGTCCCTCACTGGAGCTATCCAAAAGCCATCTGAATGCAATCCTGTACAGTATTCTCTAGAATGACCCTGCTTGAGCAGGGAAGTTGGAGCACATGATCCACTGTAGTCCTTTCCAACCTTACCTATTCTGTGATCTGGTGATTTCACTGCTACACATGTTTTTAGGAAAAGGCACTGTTTCATCTGGGACCTTATGAAAATTCAGCTATTTGCTATCACTTCCATTAGATGCATGTCACGTTCATACATAAAGAGTATTTTCCAAAAAGCTTAGAAAGGCATTTTGATATGAATACACTCCTAATGCAATTGAAAATGGGGGAATCTACTCCTGGGGAAAAGATGAGGAAAAGCAGGAAATTACTCATTTATGCCACTTTCAGAGTTTTAGATACACTTTTTTTACATCAGAATCTACCTAAAACATTGTTTTTCACCCTACAACATTTAAAAACAAACTATATTAATCTCCAAGGTGTTAGCTATTATCCACTCCAAAGCAGTCAAATGCTAACATTCTGATAAAGCATAATGTACACAGAGAAAGACTTCAACACACTACACAAACACACAAACCAGAGAAATACTATTCTTCATCGTGGCAATGAATCTCAACTGCCATTCTAGCAAAGTCTAAATCTTGGACTTGAAAGGAGCTGTTTTGTTCACTGAAACTGTTAAATCCAATCATCTCTGTGACTGCATAATTCTCTGTGGCCACAAGAGCTATTTCTAGTTTATTCAATGATGTTTAATTAAGTCTCCGTTAATGCTCATTCTAAAACAGTTTCATCATTACCAAGAATGACTGCTATTAACTGCACAGAGGGTAGCCCTGGGCACTGAAAGATCAGAGAGTAATAAATCAGCTTATTGGTTGAGCAAGGCACTTTTAAATCTGCCTATAAGTGTCTCTGAAAACTTTCTAAACTTGCTAATGGTGCAGTATTGTAGTTCCCATTGCATTTGAGTTTACTTAATGATGCTAATTATTCACAGTTTTCTCACCCTGGTTGTTACAAACCATGAGCTGATGGATGTAACAACAACTGGGACATTGATGCACAGGCATCTATTTACTTCATTTCTAATGCATGCTAACATGCTGATACATCTGTTCTTGTTACTCTACTGTTTCAAAGGGTATTGGTTTTGACATCGATCCAATTATTTCATCTGGAGATTATTTATTATATAATAACAGTAATTCAGAGCAGATCTTCCTACCCGACAGACTCAGGCTGGGCTGTCTGCAACCTCTCCAGTGTGCCCAGTGAAACCAAAGAGGCTGCTCCAGGAGTAATGTACTGCCGCATGTAAAAAGAGAAGCAGACTTCAGCCCATTGTTAGAGGATTATTGCAGAACCCATTGTACTGAGTGTCAGATGACAAAAAGGGCCAGCGTTTGTGGCTAGGAACAGTCTTCAGAGTGAAGACAAGTAGCTTATGCATAGCAAGATACAGTCCCAAAAACAAGTGAATCTGCTCAGATGAGTCAGAATTGTCAAAGGGGAATTGTGGATTGTGGAGAACAATCCAAATCATCAAGACAAAGAAAAGAATATTACAGCAGCAGAGACTCGAGTCTCAGGATGAAAGCTTAGCCCTTGGCTGTCATTATCATAGAGGTGTTACGGGGAAAATCTCTGAAGGCTTTAGAGACAGGCAGATAAAAACAGAGGAGAGAGGCAAGTAAAAAATGAAGTCCAAGTCTGAGAAACAGACCTGAGAAATACACTGAATTATTGTGTTTTCCTCAGTGACTGGGAAAGACATAGGGAATATAATGAGCTCTTTCTGGCTAGCTTGAACTTCAGCGGGTTGTGAGGCCGTAATGAAAAAAGGCAGAAAAAAGTACAGCGATTCCAGCTGAAATTATAGGGGGAAATTACATTACTCAGAGATATGTAAGAGAAAAGAGTTATTTCAACAAATATGGTTTGATAATTACAAGCTGTTACAAATTTTACACTCATTTTACAAGGTCACTTCTACCTACAAACACAACTGAACAACTAGAGCTATACACAGGATGTATTTCCCTTGAAATAGTGAGGGACCAGAAACATCAAGGGGACATTGACCTTTACAGAGATCTCCAGGAGAAATCTACAGTCACCAAGTAGAGTGGGGTCCTTGGATTAATTCTGAATCCTCAAGTTTGTTCTTCCTTCCCTTTTTCAGATATATGTTTAGAGTTCTCTTTTCTGCAGTGCTTATTGTCTTGTGGTGCAGACTTTATTTACACTCCACATGAATCCTCTATCACATCCAGGCCTCACATAGGATACAAAGGGATGCCAGTTCCACATTCCTGGACCTCATATCAATGTTTTTAATTATAACAATTTTTAAAGAGAATATGCACCTAAACCACAAGTACTATGTGTTCAGCAATAATTTTTCTGCGTATGTGTGTTTGCCTTGAATACACTGCAATGATGGGATAAAACACATTTTGTGTTTTGTTGTCTGATCAGATTTCAGCACATGGGTAATGTTTCAGAACACAGGACATGGAGATTGGTTTCATCAGAGATGAAAACAAAATATAGCCACTCTAACAAAGAAAGGTTATAGCTGCTCACGCGAGGAGTTTGGCATGATATAAAAAAAATTTCTTGTCTGGATTGGATAGCATTAGGGCAGGATCCTCTAGGAAACACTTGTATTTCTCATCTTTTGTAAGTAATTACCCGAAAGAGTAGCGGGGGATGAAGGAAACTCTGGAAAGGGGTAAACATGCTCCCCAGACACCAGATATGCAGCACCATCAGTTCATGGAGAGCAAGAAGCAGCAGTACCATGGGTAGCAGAGAGCACCCCCTCTGCCTTTCCCTCCAACCTTCCTCTCCACCACTAAATGTGGTGAAGTTGTGGTTCCCTGGAGCCCAGTATCTGCCCATATTGCCCAGTTTGTCTCCTTTTGCCTCAGCAAAGAGGTTTACATGGCTCGCACTACATCCACAGAGAAGCAGGTAAAGAAAGAAGCAGTAGACAGGGGCTGTTCCCTCTCTCGCACAACGCAGCAGTCTGAGAAAGTTCAGACCAGCCTAGCAGGATGGTCTTTTCCACAGTAACTCACTGTATATCTCAGATCTCCCTGCTCGTTTTCCCCTTTGTTTATGCACTGCCTCCCGGACCTTTTTACCAATCAAAACACAGTCTAACTAGGTTTTCAGCAGTTTGCTGGAAAGTCAGTCAATGAAGAGCCTGGAAGGACTTGAGACTGTTAATTTCCAAGAGATCAAATTCCTTCAAAGGCAGAGCCTTCCTTTGCTGCCTCACACCTCCGTCTTGAAAACATTGAAACATTTGGGGAACTGTCACATTGGATTTTGTTACCATGCTCTAATGCAAGGAGATTGGAAAGTGACCCAATTCATACAAAAAGAAAGAAAACCCCAACAGACTAGCAATAACAAAATGAATTTGTGCAGACAGAAACACAGAGTTGGCAAAGCAGAGGGGACTGATTGTGTTCACTTAGCAAGCTGATATTTTCTCGAAGACGCTAGACAATGTAAATCCTCAAAAGCTCACTGTTAAAAACTGGATTTTCCCACTTGCATTTGGCAGAAATCTAGCTCTTAAATTCAAGATGATCATTGCTCAAGGCAATCAGAAATGCTTTTGCTTTTGTTCAGTCTCCCTAAGGTAAAACTGTCCACTGAGACCATGACGTAGAGTCTGCATATCTCTAAATCAGCACCTTATCAGCAGTTAATATAATATATTTCTATTACCACACATAATAAACCCAAGAACTTCCCATCTCTGGAAAAGAGGCCATTCTTGCTGTGATTTGCTCAGAAGAGGTGAACACACAATGCAACATCACTGTCCTCAGCTGCCATGGCACTGGGGACAAAGAGCCAGCCAGGTTTAGCAGTGCCACACACAGGCTCAGGAGGATGAGTAGATTCCAGTTTAGGGCTCAGGGCTCCAAAGGCTATCAGAGTCCAGCTCACATCACCCAGCGTCCTTTAGCTGCTGTGCATTCTTCTCCCAGAAGAGGCCTTTTCCTGAGCCTTGCTCAGTTTCTCAGAAGACAAAACCTGGCACAGGGAGCAGTATATGGAAACAAGAGACGACTGGTCCTTCCTACTTACACTAGAAATCTGTCATTTGTTTTTTCTTCACATTGTAAATTATTCCAATTCTAAACACGTGCTGGAAAAGCTGCTTTTCAAAATCTAAAACTGCTGCAGAGGATCATGTGCCAATATTTAGACCACCGGCTGTGAAGCTGAATTTTCCATTTTCTCTTCTGATGTTTGATAGAAGACCTTTTATATTGGAAAGTGACTCTTCTCAGAGAGTACATAGCCCATAGCCTACACATATTTTATCAAAATGTATGGAGACTCTACTAGGAGCAATCCCAGCTCAGGAACTGACAAATCTGACCTAGGCAAAAATCAGTTTAAAATATCTCCTTAAAACTGATTCTTCATGACTTGGGCAACAATCTTCACTGAGACAATCTTCACTGAGGAGATCCGAGAAAGCTTTTATTACCTTCATCTCCTGTAATTAAGACTGACAACCAGCAAAATACTTAAACATCATGATTCCAAATATTTGTATTTCAATGCTAAAACACTTAGTGTATGCTTAAATACAGTGCTGGATCAGGACTTGAGCACACTTTGTGTGTGTGTATCCAGTTCAGACAAACCGCTCCACCTCCTGAGCATTCCCATAAAACCTCTGTTTATAATGTGAGTCCAGAACTGACACACCACTGTTGTCCCTTCCCTGGGCCAAAACTCTGTCTCTCTGCTGTCTAAGACTGTGTTTGTGTTGTCTGTTTGCACTAGATAGAAAATGTTGTGCCGGCCAACACTCACATATTTTTACTCTCACCTTGCTTGGTGTTCCAACCCTTATGACACAGCTTTTGCTGCTGAACTGCCATTAGGGGCTTGTACCAGTCCCGTGCACTCCTACTGTGATCCATGCATGTCACAGCAACATCCAGTGCTGGCACTCAAATTCAAAATATCCCACTTATTTCTGTGATGACTGTAGCACGTCAAACAATGACCTGCTAAATCTCTGCCATTGAACAACACACTCACTAAGACTAATAAATGAGAGCTACTGACTGCACTTCATGGAATCTGGTGGTGCCTTGCAAGGTCCTAAGAAGATCACTCTTTTCCTGACCTCGGAAGTTTAGGGGTCAGTGTGTAACTGTTTCCATGCAGGATCAGCTCTGGCCTAGGTGTCATTACAGAGATGTGCATGACTTCCCTCCATCAAGCAGCACCAAGAGCTGTAGCTAAGTGGGTCACAGATATGAATAGAGCTCAGTGCAGCTGCTTCAGTTCATTGTTCTCTTTCAGCTGAGCACAGAAAGCACTGACTCCTGCGCACCGAAAAAGCCACTTCATTAGCACTTGTCAAACATCATATGGTGAACACATTTAGGGGGTCCACACCCTTAGTACCTCAGAGTCTACCCTCAAGGGCCATGACACCCCAGGGAAAATTGCCCTCCCAGTATTTTCAACGGCTCAATCTCTGCAAGCAAACCTTCCCCCAGCAGTTTCCCAACATTGTTTTTGAGAATTTGCAACTTCAGTTTGGAAGGGACACTTGCATTTTAGACAGCATTTCCAAACCACCAAACCTGAAAAATCAAAAAGCATGGGGTTCCAGGTGTCACTTCATAAATTAACTCAAATGTCAAAAGTGTCAAAGGAAAGGTTTTCTTGCCACAAAAAAACACAAAGAACTGAACATTTCCTGGTATAACAGCATCCAAATTCCAGTACAGTCTTATGTGATCTCAGCAACAATCCTCCAGTCACAGCAATTGATCCGAAGTTCACAGAAATCAGGAATAGTTTTTCCTCTCTCTTTTTTCTTTTTTTTTGGTTCTATGTCTGACTTAAAAAGCTTGAAACCAAGAAGACAATTACCTTACATACATTTCTTATTTCCTCATGCCATGTTTCTGCTAATGTTAGTAACACATCACTAAACATAGGTAGACTAAAGCAGTCAAACAATCACCTCATTACACGTCTGAATTTTTTTTCATTATATGAAACACCCATCACTGATACAATGTCAAATGTGAAATAAGTACTTATGATGGGAGCTCACAAAAGTGTCCAGCATTTTATACGAGGTATTTATGGAACCGATTCAGTAGAGACTTGAATATGTGTTCAGGACCCAGTAAAATCCATGGGACATGAACACATGGTCTTGCTGTGAAGGAATGGGAAGTTGAATCACCACAGTAAAATGGGCTTTCACAGCCAGCAACGACACACTGATTTAACCAACTTGCATGGTTTGAGTCAAGCATCTCATGCAGAGGTAGCTGAACATAATGTTTTATGATGTGCCATACTTAGTCCTCCTCCCTCTGGCTTCCATGGGAGCCAGAGCTTGCGGAGCACTGGCATTTATCCTGCAGCACAGCTCCTCTGTGTAAGGTTAATACCGTCAGTTTGATTCACTGGGGTTGGTGAGCCAGCCAGGCAAACTGAGGAAGAAAAAGCCTCGCTCACAAGGAGACAAGGACACGAAAGAGGTTGCCCAGCAAAGTCATCAAAGCAAACAGCATGAATGAGACAGTGTTGATGAAGACAGAAGTGGCATTGAAGGCTGCAATAACAAAGCAGGGCAGTGACATGAAGATAAGTGGCAAAGTAATTGTCTGGTTGAGCCAAGTGTATCCATACAGTCTGTCTGCCAGCAGCCCATGCAAATGGACACCAGGCACTGAAGATCTAAGTACATATTTATGCAAATATATTCCAAATGGTGACACAAAAATACATAGCAACGAATACTTGGTAAACACAGTTAAAAGTTTTTGAGAGTATCTGAGGTAATTATTATGATCATCCTTAGCATCTACTGCCATGAATGAAGGGTTTTCTTCCTGTTTTTTCTTACTAATTATTCTAAAAAGCCAGAGTTGTGTCCTCTACATTTGATCCTGTGAAAGGTTTTCATATAAAAAAGACTCATGATGTTACAAAGGTGCCACATTGCCAGGCCAGTTTCTGGATCCTCACTCCAGCAAAAAAATTGTCTAAAAGCCAATTTTAGCAGCTAAGTGGATTATCAATTTAGAAAGAGAGCCTCTAAGAAAAATAAAGTTAGTAACACTTTACAGTGGAGCAAATAACATATCCAGAGACTGGATCCATGGTGCCTTCATTTCATCCTTAGTGAATTGTAAATAGCTTGGTCAGGCAGAGAATGTTACACAGCAGGTGAAGGAAACCCCTTCCTTCCTCTCTGCCTCCCAGTTCAGCAGCCTTTGTCTGTATGGGTCAGAAAAAGGGAAAAAAAAAGGTGCTTTCTCTTGTCTTCTTTACTATCACTCATCATAAGCTCAAGTGAGCCAGATGCAGGTAGAGCCAGCATTCTGAGTAGAGAAGTGCAGGGCATCCTTCCTCCTCCTGCTTTGTGAGGGCAGCATCTCACCTCACACAGCAGTGACTGCATTCACTAGCACTTGGGGACTGAACAGCACTTGGCTGAGGATGGCACAGAAGAGCCTTCCATTGCACATTACCCATGGATACCAAAGTAAAAAGGACACAACCAGCTTAGAAGGGTGCCTTAGATTATGTGGTCAATACTTAGTAGCTCACTACTAAACAGCCAATTATTAATTGGCAGCCAAAAGTGTTTTCCTAGAGCTCAAGTGGTTCAGTTTTGGTGCATAAGGTCATCAGGTCAACCACAATAGCAAGGGACATACATTAATTTTGGTAAAACATGTGAAATTCATCATCCTGGAGAGAAAAGTTTTACTGCTAGACTTGATGTATGGGTTGAAACTTTGTGCTCTCTATAAGTCAGTCCCAACTACATGCATGATGTTTTAAAGGGCCTTATTTCAATCCTGACAAATGAGCACCAGATGTTTCTTTTATTGTAGTTGCATTCTATATGGTCATTCAACAATTCAGGCTCACGTTAAGGTCTGAGCAACTCCTTCTGATCCACCTCTTGCTCCTTAAAAAAAGAAAGCTGCGAGAGAGAATAAAATACAGAATAAAATATGATAATTATGATAAAGTAAATAAATGAAGGAAGAACTGAAGTATTTTTACTAGGAGAAAGAGAAGATAGGCAGAAAATAATATAATATAATATGGGTTCAGTTATCATCAAGCACAGACCAATTGCTAGAAAATCTCTCACGAAAACAATGACTTCTGCTCTTTTTCTTTTTGCTTATTTTGTTATTCCTTTCAAAACAACTGAAAGGTTCTTATGAAGGCCATAAGCAGGAGGTTCAAAGGCCTGTAATTACATCTGACCATCCTGGCTTCTCTGCAGGTGACAGTGAGGATGAGGTTCCTTCCATGGGGAAGCAAGTCTAGTCTAGTTTTTAGGATTTATTTGTTTAATTAACTGCTTTATTTTCTTCTTTTCTTCCTAAAAGCAGCTGCTCATTCACTCAATCTCATGCCCACCCCATCATTCCAAAGGAACCTGATCCATTCTGAAGGAAAGCACTCTCCAGGCCAAGCCTTCCCATGGCCAGAAGCCCAGCAAGACACCTCAGGCTGGA
The DNA here is from genome assembly GCA_013397075.1 of Rhabdornis inornatus. Lineage (NCBI taxonomy): Eukaryota > Metazoa > Chordata > Aves > Passeriformes > Rhabdornithidae > Rhabdornis > Rhabdornis inornatus. The sequence goes on along the minus strand of VWZS01008407.1, from coordinate 4,161,592 downwards.
ACTGCATAGTGCCAGCCAGAGAAAGATTTCTTCCTGCAATTGCTAAGTATTATTTTCATTCCTGTTAGACCGAATCTCTAGCAGTTCTGATTTTCCTTTCCATCTTTGTCTGTCCCAAGTACTTTTCCTTGTTGAATAAATACATTTAAATACTTCCGTTCTTGTTAGCAAAACAATTTAGTATCTGAATGTAAAGTTAAAGCAATGTCAGTGTGTAGGTACACACTGAGCTAGAGCACATACCAAGAGGCTGAAAAACGGGTTCCATTCCTCGATCTACCCCCGACTAAATTCGTCACCTTGCTTCAAATTTCACCCATCTGTGAAATGGGATAATGATCCTTCCTTAACTCACAGGGCAAGAATGTCATTAATATCTGGGCTTGGTTTCAGATTCTTGAAGAAGAACTTTTCCATTATATCATTTCCCTGTTTTGGCCAGCCCTTGGACTACAGATGTGACTGTAGTTCCAGCTCTATATCCTATAAGGTGTGATGGCTGGGTTTGGTGCCTCCACTTGCAACGCGCAGCACCTTTACAATGGATGGTTTTGGAAATGAGACATGAGCTTTTTCAAAGCAAAGCTTTTGTTTGAAACTCTTCAAACTTCAGGAAGGTTAATACTTGACTCCAGATCCCCATTCAGTTGCTTGGGATCATCAAAGAGAAACCTATCAGTGAAAAAGCATATGGAGTTGCAAGAAAAGGGAAGAAAGGGCACAGCAGCTGACAAAAAGATAAAACAAAGAAATAAGTGAGCAGAGGAAAACCAACAAAAGCTGAAAAAGTTCATCAAATCTGCATGCTGTGGCTCTTGCCTTTTGCCTCAACTGATCCAATACAACTATACAAAAAGCTGTAGGTACTCTGAGTGACCTGATGGAGCAGACAGAGATCTGAAATGAATGAGCAAACAGTGCAAATGCCATTCCAACTCACCCCCAGGAACACAGTCCCTTAATGATTTCCTAGAGACACAGCAAGCAACAGAAGCAGAGGATTCTTTGCTCCTGCCACAACTGTTCAGAATGGCTGGACACAGAAGGATGTGAAATTATTAATGTTTCATTGTGAATGCCAGCCTCCTGGAAAGAGGACAGAGATGCTCTTGCTGCTGCTGCCCCACAACGGGCAGATAGTATACATATACACATACACATACACATACACATACGTATACATATATAAATATATATATACATCTGCACACAGATTTATAGATAAAATCTCTGCCATAAGTCGCCCTTTGTTTCTGCAGCACCTGTGGGTGAGCAATCCTACACTGAACCCTAAGATGGAAAAACAAACCCAAAATTGATGGATCAGCCCTGAAAGGAGCCTGGAATTGAATCCAGCTCTCTGCAAGTACAGTTGTAACACACAGTCCCTTTTCTAAACTGACATGGTCTGACACTAGTAACCACAAAAATACATATTCCTGTATTACTCACTTTGGCAAATACCACCACATAACTTAAATACCATTCTCATCTTCCTCAAACTCACTAGCAAATGAATTATTTAGTGTGGAGCGAGGAGAGGAGCTGACATGTCTGGTATTTGAACACTGCTGTGTTCATGCACCTGCAGAGCAGGAGCTCCCAGTTCATTATCTAGCCCTTCTGTTTTATGGAAGTTCATGTGTCTTCAAGATATAATGAATCAAGGCTTACTTGGCATTTGTCTTGGGTGTCAGGCTGGTGTGGAACTGTGAATGCTGACCGGAGCAGGGACTCTAGTAACAGGCCACAATGGTGCTCAGCCTGTGTGGCTCAGTCGTCTTGCTCAGGCCATGTTTTTCAATTGTTTTGCTCAGCCTGTGTGTTTCAGTTGCCTTGCTCTCACTGTGTTCCCTGCAACTGAACTTTGGGCTGGGCAGTGCCTTTTGGAATGCTCGTGTGGTATCCAAAGCCATGACTGAATTCGCTTCTATGTGTAAACACAATATGAGGGTGATCATAATGCTTTTTAATATGTCAGGTTTCTTCCCTGTAACACTGTTTTAAAATTTGAAACCAGAGGCACTGCCAAGGCATTGTTGTGGTTAGGGCTGGAATACCCATACTGACACAGTGCTCCAGAACAAGGACAGACATACAGAAACCTGCTCTCAGTTACTATTCCACAGAGGCCATTTATCTGTAAATCAAACATGTGGCACACTTTGCTTCAGATTATCCTCTTGATGCACCAAAGCAGCATCTAATCAGCTTTCACTCTAACAAATACAGATTTGTGTCATACGTGATGCAGGAAATAACCCACAATCTCAATCTGCCCTCTCACAGGAACAATCTTTTCCCATGAAGGCCTAAGGTGTCCACTGTACAGAGTAAATACCAGTGAACAGAGAGAACTTTGCATGATATGAAACCTCTGGAGGGATTAGAAACACTTCTTCTGCCAAAGATTATGTTACAGTCCTGCAGTACTCTGTACAGAACCGCAACACCAAGCTTGATTATTTGAACATAAGGTGAAAGTAGTACATTTTAAGTGCACATTTAAATGGAAGAATTCTTAGAAGAACCCTGGCAAGAAATATAATAACTTGTTTTACTTTTGGAGAATGTTTACCATTGCATCATTACTAAGAAGAAAACGAGGATTTCTGAAATTCAAGACATTGAAGCCGTATGCCTTAAAATCTCCTCAAAGTTCAACCTAATCAGAGAACTAAGGATTCTGTAATTATATGTAAAAGTCTGTAATTATGTGTAAGAGTTTTACCCAGATTTTCATTCTTGACTGCAGAACTGTGTTAAGACACATTCAGAATTCCTGTTTTGGTTGTTACTCTGCTTACTCAGACAAGTTCTACTGATCTCAAAGAGCTTTGTGTACACATAAAAACTGATTAAGAGCTGTGAAAGACCACTGATCCTTTGTCTTTAATTTTAAGCCTCAGGGAATCTGATTTATTCTCCTGAACTTTAATTCTGACATTTTTTCCACTTTTACTCAAGCAGAGGCAGCAACTTGAAAAACTTCAGCTTCCAAAACAAAAGTCATACCTTTTGCTTTAGCAGTGAAACTTCCTTTTGGGAGCACCAGGAGTGTCTGAGGGCCCTGTGGGGGCTCAGCCTGGGGGAGGCTCGGGGGGACCTTCTCGCTCTCTGTAACTCCCTGATAGGAGGGTGCAGCCAGGTGAGGATCAGGCTCTTGTCCCAGGAAACAAGTGACAGCATCAGAGGAAACAACCCTAAGTTGTGTCAAAGGAGGTTCAGGCTGGGCATCAGGAAGAATTTCTTCACAGGAAGGGTGGTCAGGCATTGGAACGGGCTGCCCAGGGAGGAGGTGGAGTCACCATCCCTGAAGTGTTCAAGAAATGATCGCGTGTGGCACTCTGTGGTCTGGCCTAGCTGGCAAGGTGGTCAACTTAGGTTGGACTTGATGGTCTTGCAGGTGCCTTCCAGTCTGAATGATTCTGTGATTCTGTGAAGTTAATGCCTTCCGTGCGGCGGTGGGAGCCAAGGGCAGTGCTGCAGCCCCAAGAGCGTGGGGCGGGTCAGTGTGTGCCCAGCCTGCCCCTGCCTCCTGCACACCTCACACCATGGCGGCCAGCTCGGCCTTCCTCAGGAGCTTCCTGCACGGCTGGGCCGGCGGACTGGAGCGCACCCCTCACTTGGTCCCACAGCTTTTACAGCATCGCTGCCATCGCAGCACCGCAGGCACCGCTAGCACGGTACCACACCCTGGAGATCCTGAGGGGTTCTGACGGGCCCGGCCCGGGCTCCTATGGGTGAGCGGGAGGGAAGGAGTGAGAGGCGGCGATGAAGATGGAAACTGTGGGACACAACTTCGGGACGGGGTGCCGGGGGCTCAGCCCCGCTGTCCCTGAGGGTCAGGACGCAGAGCCGGTTCAGCCCCGCTGTCCCTGAGGTTCAGGACCCGGTGCCGGTTCAGCCCCGCTGTCCCTGAGGGTCAGGACCCGGTGCCGGTTCAGCCCCGCTGTCCCTGAGGGTCAGGACCCGGTGCCGGTTCAGCCCCGCTGTCCGTGAGGGCGCTGCGGGTGGCGCGCGCCGTTCCCGCCGGCGGGAGGTATCCGCCTGGACCTCCCTGCCACAGGGGGGCGGCAAAGGGCGCGGAGCCGGAGGGCGGGGAGGAGCGGCGCTCTCGGTGGTACCTGACGTCATCAAGGCGCGCCGGCGGCAGGGGCTGTGTCGGCGCCTTGCAGAGCGCTGCCTTCGGGATTGCTTTCAGAAAGACATGACCACACAGGTAATTAAAAACACGGCGTTAGCTAAGCGAACTGCTGGGTTGAAGTGTGTATATGTATATAGGCTGCTCATGTGTAATATTAATTATTTTTTCTTTCTAGTACGGTATTCTCTTCAAGCAAGAGCAAGGTGAGCAAACGCTAACGGGTGTTGAGCAATGCCGGTGCTCTGGGATGATGTAAAGTTTATAATGGCAGGTATCCGTGTGAGGAGACCTGGTTATGTTTATATTAGGCATAAATTTGTGTAACTCAGATGTAGCTGTACTGCTTTTTCAGCAGTGACGCTGGTCACACAGCACATTGCATATTTTGGAACAAAGAAAGCGATGACAAGGCTCTCGGAGCACTCAGTAGGCCTGAGGAGCGGGGGGGTCTATTGCTAACATTGCAGCTAGCCGTTTCAGCATTACCAAAACTGTTTGTGCTCTTCTATCAAAAGAAAATACTTAATTTTTAGTTCCTGTGCTTATATTCTCTTTTAGCTCACGATGATGCCATTTGGTCAGTTGCCTGGGGAAAAAATAAAAATGATGGTTCTGAAACAGTGATCTCTGGCTCTTTGGATGATTTGGTGAAGGTCTGGAAGTGGTAAGTGCTCCGTGTTAGCCTGTGTTAGGCCTTGGAAGTAGTCAGTGTAGAGCAGCCCTGAATTCCCAGAATCTGCAGGGATGTTAGAAGTTACCTCAGGGAAGGGGTAGCCTGGCACACAGGGCTGCTTCTTTGAGCCAGCTTATCTCCACTGGTGTGTGCTTTCTCTTGGAGTGGTGGCATTCTGGTGTGCTTTCATTTCCAAAGAATGAGAATCCTTTTGAAAGTGCATGTCAGAGAATACTTGATGTATTTCTAAACCAAAGAATGAGCAATTCATATTTTGATGAGACAGTGCATTTGGAGATGTGTACTGTGAAAGCAATAATGGGAACAGTGAGAAAGAGGAAATGATGTCTTCCTTTTTTTAAAAAAAACGATCCTGATAATCCTTATGGAAATGTGCTTGTTCAAAGAAGTTATTCTGTCTCTTAGGCAAAGCAGTGTGAAGGATGTGCTTCACTTAAGTGACAGGTTTAGCTTGGCTGGGGTGACTGTGAAAATGTCAGTGATGGCACTTTGTGCTGAGCTTACAGGTGAGCTCTGTGAGCACCCCCAGACTGGTGTGTGCTGGACATCTTTTGGTGGGGTAGCTTCCAAACTTGGGATGAAGTACCTGCTTGGCAGGAATCTGGTAAATTATTGACCTGTCAGTTCTTTAAGTACAGAGAGTTTGTGTGTAGCCCTTGGCATTTGATGGGAGGATTGGATTGCCCTGTGTTGGACAAGTGGAGGATTGTGAATTGTCTGTTTTGTGTGAGGCTGGGGGGTCATTCAGCACCCCCAGCTGTTGCCAACCAGGCTTTCCTTTCCCTGGCACCACAGGAACGATGAGAAGCTGGACCTGCAGTGGACTCTGGAAGGTCACCAGCTGGGGGTGGTGTCAGTGGACATCAGCCACACGGGGGCCATTGCAGCATCCAGCTCCCTGGACGCCCACATTCGCCTCTGGGACCTGGACACTGGCAAACAGATCAAGTCCATAGATGCTGGTCCTGGTAAGTCACCAGTGCTGAGCTGGCTCTGCAGAGAACAGTGTGACTCTTCTGGCAAACACTGAGCACTGGGGTGTATGAGGGGATTGAGGTCTTTGGGGGGTTTAATCTTTTCTATATTTGCAGAAGTCTTAAAGGTTTTATGAACTCAACACAAAGCAGCATCAGACAATTTTACATTTATTTTTACACACTACTTGTGCTTTCTCAGGTACACATAGTTGGCTTTTTGCTGCATGCATAAAGCAGAATGGAAACCAGCTTGCTCTTACACATGTATTGGTAAAGGGATATTTGGAAGAAAGAATTCAAGTACTTATTCAGATGGATTTACAGAGGAGCTCTGAACATTCTTCATAACACTGCAGTGAATTTGATCCTTTTTTATTCAACATGTCCAATCCTGAGCGAGCAAGTCACGACAGTTATCAATGGTAACAATGCTGATGTTCTCCATGCTGGAATTCAGAGCCTAAGGTCTTATTCCAAGTATTTAATGAGTCCACTGGAAGTCACGAATTTAATAACAGTCTTGCGGTGTTTTAGGGAATTAATATTAAGCTGTTAGAAAAAAACCTGTGAATTACATTGTGCCAGATAAATACATTGCACTGCTATGAAAAATGATGGGTTTTGACATTCAGTTGCAGGAATGTCATCCGTGTTACATTGTGTATCTGCATTTCTCCTGCATCCTCTGTGCTTTGCTACGTACTAGTGTTGTTTTTTTTCAGTAGTTTCAATCTTTTGCTACCAGGAAAAAAGTAAGAATTTAGACTTAACTGATGCAGTCTTAAATTCTAAATTTATTGTTACACGAGGGTCTCATAAGATCAGAGGCTTACTAGAGATGTAATATTTTACTGAATGTAAGTAAGTGGCTCAAGATACACTCCATTAATTACATAGAAGGGGTAACTTGATGAGCTTGTACACTCTTAGAGGGTTGAACATCTAAACAGATGCGTACAGATCTGACACTGTTGAATAAGAACCAGGTACAGGATCCAGCTAACTGGTTTTTATTTTTAATACAGTTGATGCTTGGTCCCTGGCTTTTTCACCTGATTCCCAGTACCTTGCAACAGGAAGTCACGTGGGGAAAGTAAATATTTTCGGTGTTGAAACTGGAAAGAAAGAATATTCTCTGGACACCAGAGGAAAGTTCATCCTTAGCATTGCATATGTAAGAAGCACAGCTGATAATTCTTTATGAGACATTGCTATTGCTGTAATATGTTGTAAATAGGTATTTTTGTTTCCATCTATGAGTTTATCTCTACAATGATACTAAGTGACAGCCATAGTTCCAAATACAAATTGTGTGACATTTTCCCCCTGCACATCTGGAAAATATATTGGGGTCTTGCTTATAGTCTTGGGGATTTTTGGAGTCCAGGTATCTTGCATAGATCATTATTTGTGAAAAGTTGCCAAGGGAATGTCAGGGCTTACACATCATAAATGCACACAGATGTTGAATCACACTTTTTGTGTTTTACTACAGAGTCCAGATGGAAAATACTTGGCCAGTGGAGCAATAGATGGCATTATCAATATTTTTGATATTGCAACTGGAAAACTTCTGCATACGCTAGAAGGTATGGTTTGGTTATTTATGGTAACCAAATTCTGGCCTCCTTTCTGACAAAATTAAAGGATATAATGCAAATCAGAACTGTATCAACAGCCATGGCAAAAGTGCGTTGACATTTTTGTCCATTAGCCAGTACTTAGTTATTTAGTGTGCTCTAACCTGAGCCAGTTAAAATATTAGAGGCAAACTGTAAACTCAGGCTTGCATCATAAATGCCTTTTTAAAAGATACAGTCAGTAATGCTTAGCTAAATTCTTAAATTGTAGCTCCTTGTATTGCAGAAAAGTACAAGGGAATGAAGCCAAGGCAAATGTGTGCTGCCATGCATATGGTTTTTCTTTTTCTTATGGTATTTGTTCTGAAGCAATTTTTGCTGTTCTTAAAAATAACTGAACATTTCATATTGTAGAAGACATGCATTTTTTCTAACACATAAGTGGGCTTTTAATGTTCATGCAGTTTCTGCCCAGTTGTAACCAAAACCCCAACCACTTAAAAATGCAATCATACTATAAAATACGACATAATTGCTAATACAGGCCCAGAGCTGAAAGAAACGAGATGCTCTGTGTTGCAGACATGGCTTAACATTCACAGCTGAGAATTGCCGTCCCTTTCCCTTTTCTGGTGTGGGAAGAGCCTATGGAGAGAGGGAGGCTCCAGAGGCTGCTCTGTGAGCAGGCACTGCTGCTGTGGTGTGGCTCGCTGAGCGCTGGCATCAGTGAGAGGAGTCACTGCCAGCCCTGCCCTGTGTCCCTGTGCCCACAGGCCATGCCATGCCCATCCGCTCGCTGACCTTCTCCCCTGACTCCCAGCTCCTGGTCACCGCCTCCGATGACGGCTACATCAAAATCTACGACGTGTGAGTGGGGACTGCCAGCCCTGCTGGCACGAGAGCAGCTGCTTAGAGAGGCTGATACTGTGAAACACAGATCAAACCCTCGGCTCTCCAGAATTCCTTTCAGCTTTTGGTGACTTTTTATGTAATAAATAATCGTAGATCATTAAATACTACAATCTTAGATACTGTTTTTAAAAGTGTAGAGGTAGAAGAAAACTGGAACTTGAAAAGTAATTACATTCCTCATATTTGCCTGCAGGCAATAAGCTAATTCTTCTACATATCTGTCCTGTGAGCTTATGTTCACCCTTCCTAAACACCTGTTCTGTAAACAAGAAATTACATTTTGACCTATAAATTATATTTGTGACCTATTTCTGTTGCATTGTGCAATACCCTGGAAGACCCCGAGGAGTAAAAGGCCCTGCTTCAGTGGTCTTCAGCTCCTAAACCTGCATTGCTTTGGCTTTGGTGAAACTATTTGTCCTCCAGTGTCTCTTCTTAGTGACTTCTAACTATTTGAAAGGGAAAAACAGAATCTGCTGTAGCACCAGTTCAGCTTGGATGAACAAATGTCCAGAAGTCACCTTCTGATGAACCATTCTTGACTGCACTAGCTAGACTATATTCCTGTTGCTTTTTCCCTGGAACTCATAAAGCAAATGTTAACGTGTTCTTTCCACAGGCAACATGCAAACCTGGCTGGCACATTAAGTGGTCATGGATCTTGGGTTTTAAATGTGGCATTTTGTCCTGATGATACCCATTTTGTTTCCAGGTATTGAGGATTTTTAATTGTTTATGATTACTGAAAAAAAAAATTTGTAAGGGGAGATGGATCATAAAAATTAAATGTGTACAAGTTGCAGTGGGATCTGTAATGAAATAACAGAAAATTTAAAGGCTTGAGCCAATCTGTGATGTGATACCAGCTGTAGTGAGAGCATTTTACAGAGTAAGTCACTCACTGCAGTGTAGGTGCTGAGAAGTGAAAAACACTTAACCTAAGAGAAGGGCAGTTTGATTCTAAGTAGCTGAAAAATCGCTGTTGAATCAAGAATTGTAACCTAAACTAGTAGTACATTAATCTACTTGAACTTTAGTATTAATTCTTAAAACAGCTGAGGCAGCTGGGGGACCAAGTATATGTAACAGGAATTTCCTTATCCAAGAAACTTGCCTGAAATAATTTTTTGGCCAAAATAGGAGTCTTCATTTTCACACTGCAGATGTTGGAACAGTAAATTTTTTTTAAAGGTAATGGAGCCTGGCAGAAGATGCAGTCCTTTGCTACTTCATCCCTGTATTTGATGGGTGAAAGGGTTTCTTATGTCTACCGTATTAATAGTACCCTTTAATGTTTGCATTAAACTTTAGTCAATCTATTAATTTAAACATTGATCACTATTTTTTTCCTTGCAGTTCATCTGATAAAAGTGTCAAAGTTTGGGATGCTGGAACGAGGACCTGTGTCCATACTTTCTTTGACCACCAAGATCAGGTATGGCTGCTGTTCCCTCAGTCACCATGTTCCCAGGAGAGCTTGTGTGGTTGTGCACATTTGTGCTTCACCTTGGTGCTGCAGCTCCAGGCTTGCTCTAATGAAATTTTACAAGTTGTGGTTATTTAGCACTTAATATTGAACTAGTACATCCAACTAATTAACATTTTTCAGGCCCAAGCAAAGGCAATCCTGAGCAGCCAAAGTCTCACCAGACTCTGTTACCTTTGTCTCTGGTCTTACTTATTTCTGTGACTTACACTGCATGTGCCTAGGTAAGGGTGGAAATACTTATTTAAAAGGATGGAATTACCTAAACAGATGCTTGAAAGCAGCCTGGAAACTTGGGAGTTTTTCCTCCTCCAGTGTCTGTAATACTGTGGGATTTTAATTTATTGCTCAGTGATAGGAGGAGTTAGGTTTCTACCCATTTACTCTTTATCTACATGTCAGGTGATAATGGAACACTTATATTTTAATGCATCACTGAGCAAGAAACAAACAAAGGATATTTTTCCAGATTTTGTTAGAACGTTTTCTTCCGTTGTACTTCTGGTAACCTTCTTTTCAGTTGTCTAGAGCCATGGGGGTTTTAGTATTGAAGTACCAAGTGGGACTTGATTTGCCCTGTTGTTGTAGCTGTTGTTAATCATCTCATTCAGTCTGTGGCAAGCAGAGATGTGTCAGGGTTACATCTCTGTTACTGGGTTTGGTACCACTGCAAAGGAGCATTAGTAGTACAAGATTGCCCAGACATTCTGTGGTCAGCACACTCACCCTGCACTTCACATTCATCACTCTTCCTGATGTCATTCTGATGGAGAGGGGTCACTTACAGAACTTGTGTAATTGTCTCAAACCAGAGGACTACAGTCCATTTTTCTAAGGACATTTTGCACTGGTAGGTAAATGGTTCTCTGAGAGAGCTCAAGGATAAACCAGGTCATTCTTCAGTCTGTCATGATGTATCATTCTGCATGACAAATACTTCCTCAGTTGCTTTCCTGCACTGTAAAATACTATTTTCAGAAAGGGCTGCAGGCTGGGCACGAGTGAAAACACTTGGGTTATTTATGCAAACTGGGACAGGTACTTTCCAGCCCTGCTGGAGTAGCTGTGGCTGGTGTAACCCCTTGGCAGCAGACATGGCTCCTGCTCCAGCCAGAACTGCACCAGCTCTCATCAGGTGACTTTACTAACCCTTCCTCTACTGCTTGTAATAAATATGAGTGCCACAACACTGCTTTTTCTTTGTCCTCTCTTGATAAACTTGCATATGTCTTACTTACAGGTTTGGGGAGTGAAATACAATGGAAGTGGGTCCAAAATTGTGTCTGTTGGTGATGACCAAGAAATTCATATTTATGACTGCCCAGTTTAAATGTCTTGACTCAGATGCTTCAGTAAATCTCTTGTAGCAGTTACAAGGGACTGCTACTGTCCTATATAATTTTTTAATATGATAAAAGCATTTCATACAGATCTGCAAAACCAGATATGTTTTATATCTAATTTTGATTTTGTTCAGCATGAAAGCTTTACTTTTTTAAAATAAAAGCTACAGCTCAAAGTCCCTGTGTCTAATTCTTGGAAAAAGGTAGTTTTGGAAAAATGTAGTCATGGGTGAAGTAACTGCTCAGTTAATCGCCCCTGCCTTTAAACATAAATAGACCAGAGCTGGAAGGCATGGGCTAAGTGTCACAGCAGCTTATTTTAGCAGAAGGAAAAGGACTGAGGCTGTGTCATAGACGTGGGAAATGACAGCCTCAGCTTGGCCTGATGCTAGACCAGTGAGTGCAAGAGGATCACTTAAGCTGAACACCTGTTTCAGCAATTGTGTGGTACATGGACACATCATTCATCATGGTTTAATTTTACTGAAGGGGACCACTTGTTTCTAACCCTGACTTACAACAAACACTACCAGAAAATAGATAAAAGGGAAAAAAGCTTTAATGGGAACACTGTACTGTGGGATCACGCATGTTATAAAACAACAGCAGTATACCCAATGCAGGTGGTTTTGGTTTATTCATTTTAGTTAAGGCACAAGTATACAATGCCTAGGAAGTTAAAACCCTTTCTAGGGAAGGCTGAAATACAAACCTTGAGCTTCTGGAAGGTCAAACTTTTATTTGGAATTATTTGCTTGTATGTAACACATTAGAGGACAGCTTGTAACCTTAGGTCACACACAGAGAAGCAGCTGAAGAAATGCTACTGTAAACCCACAGAACACAGGAAGAGGGCTATGAGGCAGAGGAGGGCATGCACAAAATGCTTCTGAAATACAAAATGAGACAGGTATGAGTGGTGCAGCTAGCACAAAATTGAATATTGAGAATAATCTAGACTAGATGACAGGAATCTGAGCTTAGAAGAACTTATTTAAATAAAGGGGGTTCTAGAGTGGCTTAGAAAGTACAAGAGAAGCATGACAAAAGGTGAAGTACTATTTATTAGAAGTTATTCTGCTATGTTTTATTCTATGAAATTAATTTTCCAGTATGAAAGTATTTACATAAGACACTCCACTTAGCCTCTATCAATATTGCCCAAGTCTTATAGAAATAGCACAGGTGAAATAAATTGAGAACCTTCACAGCAAGGAAAATGCATTACCAACTCAGTTGGTTCTCAGCTGTATGACATTTGCCTTATATAGAAAGACTACAAGAACACAATATAAATTAGTTACAAAAAGGTGATACTGACAGCGCAGCAACTCAATTTGCTGAACACAAAAACCACAAGCAGTGGCTATTACAGCCATGCAGTTTTCATTGTGAAAATTTACATCTTAGATGACATCCACTCCACCTTGCTTTAAGATGCCTGACATTGTACTCCTGTTCTTGGACCCTCCTCATCTTCTTCATACGCTTCTCCAGCACTGTTGCGGTAGGTTTGCTCATTGGGATCAAAATCTTCCAGGTCTACTTGATCCATCTCATCTGTAACCATAACATCTTCTCGCTGAGGAAGCAGAGCCTCCAGCAGAGACAGTTTCTCCCTTGGGAGCCAGTAGTGCTCTGGAAACTGGACCTGCAATTTTACATGTTTTTAAAAATGAGTATTTATTCATGTGTGAATACAAGTATATTGGCTACAGAAAAGTATGCAGCTTACCAAAAACTGTATAATCAGGCTGCCTTTGTCCATTGGAGATTTGTAGACAGGCATCCCTTCGTTGTAGATACACTTTAGGTCACCATGTTTTATCACTTCACCTATGGAGCAAGAGCTGTAAGTGGGCTGCTGTGATGAGACAGTTCACAGCCACACCAGGCAGGGCTGTACACACGCAGTGTTCTCATGGAGAAACATGAGTCTCTCCTCAGGGAGATTGTAACCAATTCACAGGAGAGAACTCAACCCAAGCTGTACAAAACTAAGGCCATTTAGACTATTTCCCCTGCTATAAGAAAAATCAGCTTTCCTTGGCACAGCCTTCAGGCTGAATAAACTGATAGTTTAGTAGAATTTAAGATTTTTGCCTCTTTAATATTTTCCTGGCTATGCACCAACTGGGGCTGAGGTTTACAAAGAAGTATTTGACAGCTTTAGCTGTAACTCTGCATGTTTTAGAAAGAGTAACAACAGAGAGCCAACTAAATTAAGTGACTGCCTCATGAACCTGTTGTATCATCTGGTTAGAAAAAAAAATCCCAAACAGACCCATCTCCCCCAAAAACTCCAGGTACAATTAAAGAGGCAAGCAAGTTGATAGTTTACATAGTATTAGAAGTCTTAGAGACCTACCTGGCCTAGTAGATATGACAAGAACTCTGTTGTCCAGAGTTTCAATTGTCTTTCTGAAACCACATAAGGCCTCCGAGAGTTGAATTCTCATTTTTGTGATTAAGTCATGCCCTCGTCTCTGAAAGACACTGTGATCCTTTTGATCAAGCACAATTATAACATCACCAGGCTCCAAATCAGGCTCCTGGTCACCTTCTCCATGAAATACTATCTTCTGGCCATCTTTCATACCTGAAGAGAAGAAACCCATTTATTCTCTGCAGAACTATAGGCTATTACAGGCAATTATTAGGGAACGAGTACAAACATACAGTTCTTACCTTTATCAACATGAACTTCTATGATCTTTTTCTCTCTTACAACCTTACAGCCATTGCAGTTGTCACACCTGTCCTTCGGGTTTATTCTTTCACCTTGGCCTTTGCATTCTGGACACACAGTTTGGATTTGCTGCACCATGCCAGGTCCAATCTGCTGAACTATAACTTGCATCCCTCTTCCTTTACACACAGGACATTTTTCTACTGCCCCTCTCTTTCCACCATAACCTTTGACAAAAGAGTTAAATTGGATCTCAGTCTCAAAAATTTACAGAAATCAGGCTGGAACTCACCAACTTCAAGAGCATATTTAGGGTAACTTAAGAGTAGTTCAGTAATGGAATTTAGTTGCCATCACAAAACATGCTCCAGAAGCTGGAGGTTTCTACAAACAAAATGCTTATACAGCTTATTGTATTAGCTTCTGCCCCACCCCCCAGCAAATCCTGGTGTCCAAGGAACTGTCAGCATACCAAATTCAAGACATAAATAATCCATTAATACTTTGAAAAGAATCTGCTTACTAAGTATTTATCAGACTACTAAGATACAAGACCTTATTAAAATTTACCTCAAAGAGGACCAGTCATTACAGAGTACTTAGTAACTGTAAAATTAGTAGCATAACACAAGCTAGACTTCCACCCACAGCAATTAAAGTTTTACAGAACAGACATTTACATCCACATTCTGGGTGAAGATAACTTTAAACTTAGGTATCCCTAACTGCAAATCACAGGACATTTTAGTTTGTCATTAGAAAAATCACTTAGTAACACTGTGGTTGAGAGACTTATTCTTGGTTAAGTGTAAGTAAGAATTGAATACCCTGGCAGACTTTCAGGGATCAGGCAAAGAAAAAAAGAGAAAAGTAAGGAAGCCTTCAGACTTTTTTCTCAGCCCCAGGTAATCCACACAAACACACACACAAAAAACTTGAAGAGGGGTTTGAAACCACTACTTTTTTTTTTACCTTCACACTTTGCACAAATAACATTCTTTTGCAGTGCCAGTTTCCTTGTAATACCATTATACAGGTCTTCAAGAGATACACCTAACTGGTGCACCACATTTTTGCCTTCAGGAAAACAAAAGGGAAATATTAATACTTGTTCAGCTCTTGTGAAGATAAATGTTCATGCACAGTCTCACTGAAGAAATGCAGAGTTCATTCCAAACTTTGAACACAACTCATCCCCCTTAAAAGCATGTGCAGTTCCATCAGCTTCCACTAAGCTCCACCCATTTATGTTCAAACATAAAAGTTGAGCTGTAATTAAGCAAAGCATCATTAAAGCCACCCTATCCCTGCTTCTACTCCTAATTTTATAAGCTTAACTGAAACAGCAAGATGCAAGGACACTACCAGCTTCAGATCTGTCAATTTAGAAGTTGCTGTTATGCCTGCCTATGAATTTCCATGCCACTTCATAGCATAATCTCAATGATTTTACAGCAAGTTACTACTTGCTCCTTTAACAGGCATTGGGCATGGGGAAGACAAAAATCATACTGTGCTTTTGGCAGCACACTGTACTCAGTTCCATGTAATTTCTCCCAAATATTTTCATAAGATTTAAAATGACTAAAGTTTAAGTTGATGGTGTCCTTTGAAGCAAGTTGCCCAAAAGCACATGAGCAAGTGAGGCACAGATTTGGAAAAAAGGTAACTTAAACAGCTCTAAGTCAACTGCTGACTTACCAATGTTTCCCCCTCCCCTACAGACTACCCATTCCCCCTTCAACAAAAAAATAAACAGAACTTAGCAGAAAGATGGCTATGGCTAAGCCATGTTATCTACTTTATTAGAATCTTAATGCTAGAGTAACTAGAAAAATCATAATTTACTTATTCTATTGTTGCAACAAGTAATATCCACACTATGTGCACTCAGCAGAACAGCAGTACCATAGCACAGGTGTTTTATGCTTAAGTGCATGGTTAGAGTTTCTAGAACTTGTTTAGAACTGTGTACCTCTTCTCTCTCTATTCATTCGGCCTCCACCACCAAAGAACATGTCAAAGATGTCCATGGGTGAAGAGAAGCTGCCGCCACTCAGGCCTCCTTCTTTAATAGCCTGCTCCCCACCCTGGTCATAGAGGTCCCTTTTCTTTGGGTCCGACAGAACTTCATATGCCTGGGATATAAGTTTAAACTAAAAAGAAAAAAGAAGCTCTGAACAACTACGACCAAGAGGAAAAGTAGCCCTCTCATATACAGCTCCATCTATAGATGGAGCCACTACAGCACCCTCTTGTAGCACGTTTCCAAAACGAAACTCCCTGGTAACAGACTAATAGCACGCTTCTGTCCAGGAAAACTACCCCTTTCCTCCCTCTCCCCCCTCCTCCCGTGTTTTAAGTGGGCTTAATTCAGTCACATCCACCTTACAAGTATGTGCCAACTACGTTCTGTCGATTGTGGTAGTTGCAACAACCATGATAACCTCTAACAGATCCATTTAGAAAGGAATATGGGACTATCCCTGAAGTCCTGCAGCTGCCCAGCTGCTCGTGGCCACAGCAGTGCTAGTCAGCCTAGAGAAACACAGGGCTCCTCCATGCCTGCTGAGCTGGTACATCCAGCTACAACAGAGATTTATGTCACCAGACACTGCTGTTGCTTACTCATCACAAACACAAGGACTTAGATACAAATCAAAACACCCACTTTAACAAAACAATTACGGAATTTTCTTAAACAGCTATGAAGACTTTCCTACTACTAAGATTACCAACTGAACTTTTAAACATTATTTGCTATTACTGGAATGACCACTTCCATTTTAAAGTTCATTTACTCATGGCCACATAAAGTGGTGTAAGCAAAAAAGGCAGGCCCAAAATAAAAGCAGAAAAGGTTACCTTTGACTAGACGACTGTTTGAGTTCTTTAAATTAGTATTCTAGAGATGTAAGTATAGACTTTCTACTCCTATATTAAAGTATCAGCAGATCAGCTTTTAGATAAACAATCCCATCATTTATGTTTTCCATAGCTCTCCAATTGTGGTGTTGGTTTATCATTCAAGCTAACACAGGCAGCTGAGCGGGTCTGTGCTGATAGCATGTAAAATAGCTCTCTTGTAAGCAGTCCACCCATGTGCAGCCCAGTAATTCCCTGCGGATAATTACCTTGGACATCTGCATTAGCATTTTTCTCTGAAGAAAACCTATCCTGTTCAGGAACACAAATCCATCCAGCACAACAGTGCTGGCAGCTGGATCCACTTCTTGCCTTTTTAACGTCTCACAGCACAGTGGCCACTGGCACACCAGAAATCATTCCAGCTTTGCCAGTTTTAACCAGCTCCTCTAAGGATGATATTCCACCGTAACTACAGGGAAACTGGTATGCGCCACATCTGAAAAGAAGGAATGCCGCATCCCCTTTGCCACAGCTGGGCCGTCAGGCCTGCTCTGGGCTCACAGCTCTGAACAGAGACCTGGGAGTAGGGGAGCCCTCACGTTCTGGCACTACGCTGAAAAAGGGCTCAGCAGAATTTGAACTACGATTAAGCGCACGCTAGCTGTAACAACGGCCTGTCTGTGGGGGACCCGCGGTGTCCCAGCCTCGGGCTCTCCCTGCAGGGCCGTCCATCCCGGCCCGCCGCACGGGGCCTGCCCCGCGCAGGAGCCGCAGGCGCCGCCGGGAGCGTGGCCGCCTCACGGCGAGCGGCCCACAGGCCTCGGCCCAGCCCCGGCCCCCGGCCCAGCCCCGGCCCTCGGCCCCGCGTACCCGCTCGCCCTCGCTGGGGTTCTTGTCGGGGTGGTATTTCAGAGCCAGCTTGCGGTAGGCGCGCTTGATCTCCTCGGAGGAGGCATTGGGCTTCACCTGCAGGATGTCGTAGTACTCCGTCTCCTTCACCATGGTGGGTGCCTGCGGGAGGACGCGCCGCGTTACCCTGGGCTCACCCCCACGTTACCCCGCCCGGCGCCCCGCCAAGGCCCCGCGGGCCACGCTCACCGCCGCGGTCGCTCCGCTGCAAACAACGCCGCGGCCACTGCTGCTGCCACTGCCCAAACCCAGCGGCCCCGCCTCTTCCGCGGCCTTTATACGGGCCCCGGCCGAATCTTCTGGAATGACGCCGCGCGTGACGTCACGGGGCTGGAACGGTCTAGAACGCGCGCGTGACGTCACCGGCGGTGCGCGCGGGGGGGCGGGGCCTCGGGGCGGGCCCGGGTCCATGCTCAGGGTTTGACTCGGGGCGGGTGGCTGAGAGCTGCCCGCACAAACCGGTACTCGGGCAATGGAGTACCGGAGAGCTGTAAATTATTATCTGTGCTAACATGCTAACGCACATCTATTCTTAACTCTTCTTTATTGCTTTACATGTAATGCCATTTCTCAATAAAAGTTCCAAAATTGTAACTTTATTACATGGAAGCTTTAGATGCGCTTTACATTAGCGTTAAGATGTGACTATTCTCTGGAGTTAAAAATACATAGAAAGCCACCCCATGTTTTGTATCTTTATATTGTAGAAACAATCTGTTGAGTGTAATTTGGAAAGCTTCCATTTGTATCAGCTTTAGACAAATCTGGAATGCTTTGGGCTCAGCGGGGGTGAGGCTCCTTCCTGAGGGTCCCTCCTGAGGGTCTCGCCTGAGGGATCTGTCCTGAGGGTCCCTCCCGAGGGGTCCCTCCTTAGGGGTCTCTCCTGACGGTCTCTCCCGAGGGTGTCTCCCGAGGGGTCCTTCGTGAGGGGTCCCTCCTTAGAGACCCCTCCTGAGGGTCTCTCCTGAGGGGCTTCGTTTCGCCTGAGGGGCCCCTCATGGCCGCTGCCTCCCTTGGCGCCGGTTTCGCTCCCTGCTCTGTGTGAAAGTGAAATCCATTCATTCGCCTCTGGGAGAGTCTGGCGAGCACCCTGGTACAACCTGCCCCATGCTGTGTGTTAGATCTTGTTCTGGTTAATTGGTAGATGGTTTTCCTGATGCCTTGTTCCTCAGTATTTTGGGCCTTTTGAATTAATTGGGCTAATGTTGTACCCCTGCTCTGTATCTGTTTATTATTCGCCCTTTCCTCAAGCCGGCCTGCCTAGAGCAGACTTGGAAGCTGGGCTAGTTTTCACCTTTCTCCAGGTAACCGAAGGTCCTCAATTAATTATTTACTGCTCAGGAGAAAGGAGATAACTGGTACTTGGGTGGACCTGAGCAAAAGAATATTTTCATAGAAGATCGCAACTTAATGCTAAAAAATCTCAAGTGAAAAATACAGAAAAGCTGGATGAACTGAGGACAGATTTTGCTCAAACTTGAATAGAAATTCTTACAAGCTGCTTTTTTATTCCAGGGAACAGTTCCTTATTCCTGGGAACAGTTTTATGGAAGCGGAGCATCTCCTGTGGTTATGATAACCCAAAGGTTCCAGCTCCCTGCCCCGCCAAGCACAGCCCAGGTAAAGAGTCAGGATGACTCTGAAGGACAGGGCCCTGTTGTGTTGTCTGACAGTGGGAAATGGCAGGAAAGAAAAAGGGGGAGGAAAAGTGGCAGTGTGGGATCCGAATGAAAATTTGTCGTCATTTAGAGCTCTGGTGCCATTATAATGAACTTCCTACTGCATTTCAGGTACTATTAGAAGATTGAATGAATACAATCTGCTTATATTAAGCATGTAAATTTATTGAAGGAAGGGGAGCTAATTACAGGAAATCAACAGAAAATATCAATTAAGGGAACAGTTCAAAACCACAAGAAAGAAATCTGTGTTGGTAACTATTATTTTCTCTAAGCATAATTATCAGCAGCTGAACGTGTAAATCTGTGTTTTGCAATTGTGAAATTATATTGACAAGTAAGTACAGAAACTATTTTCTAAAAATATTTATGGTAAGTTACTCTGTAAATTTGTAGGCCAAGAACTAAATATCTCGTTTTTATGGCAAAAAAAGGTTTATTCTCATAATTCTCTTCACCTTAAAGATAAATTAGCTAAAATCTGTAGTTCTGAACACAATATTTCCGTTTAAGAAGAAACAATAAATCTGTTTAAAGCTTTGTAGCAGCTGAATGCTTCAGCAGATGAGAAGCTTTCAAAGCACATAATGCATTTTAGAGATCCATTTTTAGTGTGTCATAAAAAGAGTGTATAATTTCTGTGAGTAGAAATCCTCATGTATGTGTCTGTAGATACCGGTAAATATAATAAGAACTCACACTGGTGGATGGTTTCTTACTGTTAACATTTGTTAGTTGTAATAACAGCCAAAAATTTGGCTGGTTTGGATCTTTGCTTAGGAGGATTGAGCCTCATTTACTTCAATTACTTTCATTTTGTTGGGGAGACCTATCAGATTATATTTACTTTAATATGCAGCATTTGTTTCCTCCATCTTTGGTTCCAGTTGGTACAATCAAATCGTTATTTATTCAAAGAATTAGTGGGAAAAGTGTTTGGGGTTGGTGTTTGAGATGATAAAACCAGGAGAGATACCCCTCCATGGATATTCTTTGCATCATCATGTGCATCTCCTGCGTCCCTCTGCTGTGAGTGATGCAGTCATTCTGATACCTGAGGGGCACACAGTCCTGCAACTGTCTGAAGGAAGCCATTTCCTATTTATCAGTGCTGTATTTATGGAATGGAGTCAGAACCCTCAGCAGCTCCTTTTGTCATGGTTAGTAATAAATGTGATACAGCCTCTACACATGCAGACATGTTTCTCAGCAATTACAGTGCTGGTTCCTGTACTCATCCAGCCTGGTGATCAAGGGTGTACATGCCCAGCTCTGGTTTGTGCTGCACACCTTGCCCCCTTAAGTCTGTGGTTGTTGCTAACCAGCAGTTGCTTACCCATTTTTCAGATGAACTGCTAATTTCTATTACTGTTCCTTCCCTTTCTTCCCTCCTGCCACAGGTTGCGTGAATCACCTTGTCCCTTTTTACTTGCCTAGTATCCAATTTGTGAGTGTCAACAGGAAAACCAGCAGAGAATTTCTGTCCTCTGCAAGCAGTCAGGACTGGACTGGGAATGGGGAGTGATTAGATCTGGAACCTCTTTCATTTAACCACCAGAGGACCCTGGTTCTGAAACAGGTTAGCACAAAACAAGAGTTAAAACTGCTTCCCCCCGACCTTGGAACCATGCAGCATCTTTATATGCTACAAGAATTATGCATGTATCTTTTAATCCCATTACAGAAATTACTGCTAGAATCTGCTTGTTTGCATTTCTTTATCTGGCTATATTACTATTTCTCATTCTTGTTGAAAGCAGCATCCTGGAGACACAGGTAAGAGAGCAATCTGCTGAACTGCAGCTGCAGCTTTTTGCAGCACCCTTGACTTTTGTAGAACAGTGACAAAAATAACTTTTATTAAAACACTGGGAAAAGAAGTCAGGAATGTGAGGGATTGTGTCTCTCTTCAGTCACACTAAATTTGCATAAAGAGCTTCAGTATTTCCTCTATAGGGTGAAACTAGAATCACAGCAGACTTTCCTTCGTGCTGAGCTAGATTCTTTCAAGCATCCAGATCTCAAAAGTTATCACGATTTCTACAAACTTCTCTGGAAAATATCCTTTAAACAATATTTTTAAGATATGATTTTTAGTCTTATTAAAAATATATGTTAAACAGTAAACTGTGACAGTTTCATTTAATGAACGTTTAATGGTCCTGGACCCATAATAAATGTATGAAAAGGATATTTTGTGCAGAAACAAACTCATGGGAAAATCTTTTTGATACAGATGGGAAGTAAAAGATCTGTATCTGCAAGAAAAGTGTAGATTATGGCATTTGTTTTGAGATATTTTAGGGTAGTGTATAGTGAGTGGCTAGCAGTCACAGCTTTCTCTAATCTGAATTCCTTCATTAGAAATGAATTAGTATTAAGAGCATATGTGAGTTTTAAAAGCTGATGCTAGCTTGGAGCTTTTCATTCTGGAATCTGTGCCCAGCATCATCTCCTTGGCCCAAGGTGGCATAAGTTGGATGATCCTTAAGGTATGTGTTGAAACTCACTTGTTTAGTAAGACTTAATGGAGGCTTTGCCACAGTAGTATCTGAACACATGTTTGGATTTATAATTTTGCATAAACCCCGAAACCTGCTCTCATTTAGTAGATCTTTGGAGTTTAATTTTTTTTTTTTTAGCTTTAGCTAAAATGTTTTAGCCACCAAGTGAAATTTTTAAAGTTATGAGAAAATGGGAAAAAGAGAGAGCTGTATATAATCACAGTAAATGTAGTTAATAGAGCAGAGCAGGCAGAGGGCTGCAATTAGTAGCAAGTTGAAAAGATGACAGGCTCTAAGAAAACTGATTTGAAATAATGAAAAAAGAAGTGGTGCCATTTATGTAAAGAAATGTAACAAAGCCTTTGAAACAGGAAAAATAAAGGTTATTAGATGTTTTTCCGGTGGTTGTTGTGAGGTAAGGCTTTTTTTGATTTGGTTTGGATTCAGTCTGGAAGATGGGAGTAACAATAGGACTACCAGTTTAATAACATATTTGCACCAAAAAGTATTGGTTTTTTGTTTATCTGTTACCAGTTACATGACTAAAAAAAAGGAGGGGAAAAAAGGGGCACTGTCATACAGTTGTTTAAACTAACTGGGATGAGTAGCAAGGAGCACCCAGAATGACTCCACTCCTCTGTTCGTTTTAAGTAAATACAAGTTTTATGGTGAAACATTCATTTTCTTGCCTTACAAGTAAATAGAAGGGGGAGTACACAGCCCTGGGTAGTTTCATGTTTCCATAGTCTTACTGTGAATTAAACCTGAAACATCCTGTCCCCAACATGCTCCACCCACACCGAGGCTGGTCTGACTTGCGGTGCTGTTGGTCACTGACCTTAATAACAACATGGCTTTGGTTTGGCCTCTCTGATACTTCTGCTTGGGATCATGTGCTAATTTGTAGTGACAGTGTCTTCAACTCTGAGGTATCAGTTGCAAATCTCTGAAAGATACCAGTCCTAATTGCAGAGCAGTGGATGTGAACAGTATGTGAGCTTTATTTGGCTTTCATATTCCTTTACAGCTTAGTGAGCCTGTCAGTGCCCAGAAATCTTAACTCATAGCTGCAAAAAACAGCCCATCCCACCACAAAAATTCTGTCTGGGTCTAGTGCAGTCTTGAGCAACTTGCATGCAGGTAGATCTAGGCATAAAAGAAAAAGATTATAGCATCTTGTAAGGTGCAACATGGAAAGACCATTTCAAGATGAAGGTCTTTTCTACTGAACTCTATATAAGTTGCTGACCTCGTTTGTTAGGATTTATTTCTTGAAACTTGAAGACAGTCTAGAAATGTATCAGAACTGACAAGACTGTGGCTGGCAGTTGCAGGAAACACAGTTTATCACAATCACTTGAGTTTTCTGTTACAGTTACACAATAGAGAGTCCAAAAGCAACTCTCCTCCACCAGTTCCCATTGATAAATTCCCCTTGCTTCACAGCCTGGCTTCCCTTCAGCTGCCCTTGTTACTGGGGGAGTGATTTGACATTGGAGAATGCTTGATTGTGTCAAAATAATTTGCTAACCATCAGCAAGTTTAAGGAGAATTATAGGAAAAGCAAAACAAAAACATCCTTCATAAACGCAGTGTGTACAGAAAACACATATATTTGAGGTTTTCTGTTTATTCACTGAAAGTGCAAGACTTAGAGAGTGAACAGCTATTTCCTTCCATGAGACCAGACCTTCCATGTTGTCCAGCCACTAAACACCCAAGATGCAACTCCAGCAGTTCTCTAATTGGATTCCTTCATATAGCATCTAAAACATTTTAGATGGCCTGAAGAAGAAAAAGAAGAGTTTTCTTGCAGTAGAGTTTTCTTTATTATGTTACTGGAAGGTTGCAAGGAAGAGACCTTGTAGCTTTCTGCAGAGAATCATTGGAACAAAGCGTTTGGAGAACTATCCCAAAATGAAGGAGCTAAATCAATCCTGACAAATACAGAGTTTGCTGCATATGGTGACACATTTTTACCGTTGAAATATCCCCCATTTTGTGTTCAGGTATTTTCAAATCAAGTTTCTAGTGTTGAGAATCTCACTTCAAAGTTTTCCTTCATTTCAAATTGCATTGTCTAAAATTATATGTTTGGATATGGTGCAAGACACTCTGGAATAAAATCCACACTTTATAGAAAGTTAATATTTGCTATCTTAGATACTCCTAATCTGTCTGTCTTTGTACCATTAAGTAAAACATTTTAGATTATATTCTCTGGTTCTGAAGGCCATGGCACAGCATGGCTTGCATCCCTCTTCTTCCTCCAGTCAGGGTAGTCATTAATATCATCTCCAGTGGCAGCCTCTGCCCTGCATGGTCCCAGGGAAGTGCCAGTTCATACAGACCAAGACGCTGCCAGGGAAGGTGCTCACAGTGTGTGGCTTGAGCCATTCTCTGGATTTTGTTTTGGTTACCAGTACAGAAGTAGCCTAAATAGCTGAACTGGACTCCCTTACATCCTGGGAAGTAATTTGTTCAGTCATGTGTAGAAACTTCCACATTCTAGCATAAGACTGCTCTGGTGAGGTGCAGGAAGTGCTGCTGTAGTTGTGCTGGAGGAGGTGCTTGGCTGTTGCAGTACTGGGTTTCATAGGTAGAATTGACTCGAAGGCATTTCCTAATGTAATTAATCTGTGTTTTCATTAAAAAAATAGCTTAATTGAATGTTCTTTTTTGAAACTAGACTTGGTAAAATTAGAATTGCTTCAACTTGTGTGAAGGAATTTGTGGAAATCTTGGCAAAAGAAAAGATTTGCATCTTAAAGCATTGTAAACTCATTAAAATTCTTCTCATGGATAATTAAAGAAAAGTGAATTAAAAGGAAAGTTTAACAGTAAGCAGCTCACAGGCACTGCGACATTTCAAGCATGTTAAAATCAGAAAGAAATAGCTTTTGTAGCAGTAGTCTCCTCCTCTTCTATTACGTGTTGTTTTTTCTAACAAATAACCAGTTACTGTTGGTTTCTTTGGTTCTCCAAGTAGCTCATTTACGCCTGATCTGCACAGTGCTTTGGCATACTTGTGACCAGCTTTGCAGGGTTTGTCAGCATGCCTAACAGTGGAGAGACTCTCAGGAAACAATTGCAACATGAAAATGCAAGAAATGTTTCGGGAAGCTGTGAAAATGGGTAAAGTAGCCAGAGCATTTATTTTAACAAACTGATCTACCGATTTTTCCCAGCTTAAGTTTCTCTTGTACTACTGTGCAGATCCACAGGAATTTTGTCTGATGTCTCTACTATGTAATGAAGGTGTATCTTTTGAGGCTAGAATGAGAGAAAATTGTTAATGAAGGTTATAAATAGGTTTATTCTCGAATGCTAACTCACTTTGGCTTTAAACCTAACAGCATCATTAGATAGGATATGTTGCTTGTATCTTATTGGCCTATAGGATACACCTGTATAATGTTTATTTTGTAGCACGGAGGCTATTTAACCTCTTCTCTTATGGATTTTGGGGAGTAATCCTCAGGTAATAGTTGATCCTTGTGATGGACAGACCATCTTCTCTCCATCAAAGGCAACAGAACTTAACCAGGTAACCCATCTTTAGAGGTGGCAATGGGGAGGTGAATTTTAGAAGAGTGTATTCTAATGTTTATGTTACCTTTTACATGTAAAATAGTCCCTCTGGGTCCTGTCTCCTTTCTGCCCTAGGCAGCACAGAAAGAACACCTTGTTTCTTCTAGCTGTTGATCTATCACTGGAATGGCAACTTCTAAAAGAGAAATCTCCCCATCTCTAGAGTTTTTGGAAGTACTTAAGATTAGAACAAGACATCTCACAAGAAATATTTTAGCTTCTGATTATTAGAAGTTTGTCAGTATTGCTAAGTACAAATATCCATTTCCAGAGGCTGAACTGTTGTATGATATTTAGTCTTCTGTTAAGTTAAATCTAACTTCACATTTGTTTAGGGACTAACTTGCATGTTATGTCTCTTGGAAGATTTGTTTGATCCTTTCAGGTAAAGGATTGGTTGGGATAATTTCTGCCGTAATGGTTTCTTCTGTTCTGGACTTTGTAATCCTGGATAAGAATTGTGAGGAGCAATCCAAAGACTTATGGTTTTCAGAACAGGAAGAAGTTTAAGAAATCTCTGAAAACTTTTGAATGGATTGTTGTTGCTTCTGGAATCCTAATGTAGTTAGTAGTAGAATTGTCATTTTTTGGTTTAATCTGTCCAAAGATCATAAACCATTATTTGACTTGTGATCAGTATAGTTATATGTACACTCTGACTCATGAAAGTTAGGATTTTGCTAAGTTAGTAATAATGCCTCTATTTTAGTCTATGCATACTTCTATTTGTGACATGCTCAAGCAAAAAAAAAATCAAACTGTGTTTTCTTCATTAAAGAAAAAAAGTTTAAGTTAAAGGAGGATTTTAAACTACAGTGGTTTGCATCTAATGCAAACAGGAAGTTTAAGCTTCTTGTATTAGAAAGATATTTAGCATTTGGGTTTTTTTCTGAATTTCTAATGAAAGAATATCAGACCTAGAGTTTTAAATACTTTTGATGCATTCAAAGTCTTTGGCATAAAACTTCTGTGTTTTGTTTGTGTTTGAAGATGCCAGGTGCATGTGGCCATGTTAAATGCTGTGGTTTACCTGGTGTGGTTTGAAGTTAGGTAGCAAACTTCTGTCCCTTTTTTAGTATGCTGGAAGTAGGATTCCAAGTAGAAAGGACTAGACAAAGAAAATAAAAGTGTATCAGATGGAAATAGGAAAGAAAGACCTTTTAAAAGGCTGAAATCAAATCAGTGTGACCTAAAAAATGAGGCAGAGATGAAATAATGAGTTCTGTGTGACCTAACTTTGCTGCATTCCCTGCAAATAGCCATACAGACACAGCTACTGGAGGATTTCTGCTTCAGGTCTGAGTTTTTGCTGCGCATGGGAGAACAGAGCCAGAAAATCTGTACCAAGGTCAGGGCAGGGTTGTAGTAGGCTCCCAACTGCTGAATAGAGCCTTTTTAGGGGGAGAATAAAAAAGGCTCGTTACATTGTTCATTTCTTCCCATTCAGCCATGAAGTTCTCAGCTAGCCATAAAACTGGTCTGCTCACCAAAATAAATGACCTGATTTTTGAAGATATTTATTCTTAACAAGAGAAAAAACGCTTCAGTCCTGTTTTTTGCAAGTAAAGAGATAGGTTTCACTAGAAGGTGTGTGCCAACTGTGTTGTATGGTAAGACAGATCTCAGCTGTTAACTTTATCACTAGTACTTTATTAAGCATTTGTTTAGATTTTAAATATATCTTTGTGAGAGAAGAAGTTGTGTGAGTAATTTGACAAAAACTGGTTTCCTGTGCACTATGAAAATCAAAGTGACTGTCGGATCAGCTGAGCCTTTTTGCAAGAGTAGGAACATATCTGGGCTGATCTATGGCCCCGTTTTTAAGTCTCATGAGGGCATGGAAACCAATTAACAGCTAAATCTAACCTGTCCTTCAAGGGCAAAGGGGAACTTTAAAATAGAATTAATCAGGAATGTATTATAATATTGCCCTCATTTGAATAGAGGAGTAATTACTGAATAAGATGACCAGTCATAATAGACAGGAGGGTCCTGTAAAGGGCCATGGGGACTCCTGTGACTCTTTACTCATTAAAAGAAAAATATTACATTACAGAAAATGAGAGTTTAAAGAACTAATGTGATGTGTCATTACTGTGGGTTTTTTCCCCTTATGTCGTAAAAAATGGGAAAACATCTTCAGAGCATCTTAGGTAAGAGTTGACAGCACCTCAGAGCCTGGAGATACAGTGTTTGCTTTGCTATTTCTGTGCCTGTCACAGGTTTCTCTTCAGCTGCTGAGCTACCAAAGCTGTGGTGCTATGTTGATTTAAGTCAGAGTGACTTTATTGTCTTTGTCTAGAACTCTAGGTCAAATCTGTGATTCTAAATTTATTGTCTTGTGCTCATTCCTACAGTCTGTCCCCAGAGTTCTGTTTTAAAATACTGGATTTGGCTCTTGTAGGATACATGGGGATTTGGGAAAGGATTTCTCATGAATGGGATCCAGATGAAGATATTTACTTTTTGAAGTCTCTAGGCAAAATGCCAGAATCATTACAGTTTTCAGAGGTTACCCGTAGGTAATTTAAGCCATTGCTTTTTGCTGCCAGAAGAGTTGTCAGATGAATATTTAATGATTCCATCTTGAATTCAAATGCCCCAATGAGCTGTTGAAAATGTCTAACACTCAAAGAAAAGTTTTTGAGAATGTGCAGATGTAGACCCAAAGCACTCCCCAAAGCAGCTCTAATGGAGAGTTAGGCTGGTGGAATGTATACAGCTGGACTGGCCTGGAAAACATGCAGCAAAAGCTTGGAGGGGGGAATTTCTCAGTGTTGGAACAAAGATCAATATTTAGGACACTTGCCACCAAGGTTGAAAGAGCAGAAGATGGACACTTGATTGGAGGAACTATGTTTTATCATCCACTTTATAATGGATTCCTTAAATAATCAAACCACCAAGCTGTAGGAGTTTTGAGAAGGAATTCACTAAGTTGTCCTTACAAGAAGCAAGCAGTGAAACATAAAAACAAAATTTATGGTGAAATTCCATCTTGGAAAAATGCATATTTTCCACTTCAGCCTATTTTTTGTGTGTATTAAATAGGATTAAATTTAATAATTAGGAAAGCCAGTTCAACAAGGAAATGTTTGAGAAAAAAAAATACTTGTGCAAGTGGGGATCTGTGCACATTGCTCCCTAAGATAAACACCTCTGTCTTACAAAATATTTCTTTGGGCAAGGCAAGCAGAGCAAGGAGTTTAATTAAAAGGTGGAGACTGTGTTGTAAGAAGTATGAAGTCACATGTCCACTGCACATGAATGCAGCCTCTGCTGGTGGGTGAGCTTGTAGGTGATGTGCTCAGAGGAGCAGCAATGCACTGCTGGGATCATCCCAGTGAGGGCAGAGCAGCAGTGAACCTTCCTGTGAGCTCCTGAGGCTGCTGTGGATCTCACAGTGAGGGCAGAACAGCAGTGAGCCTGCCTGAGAGCTCCTGAGGCTGGGAGCAGTGCTGGGAGAGCACTCCCAGGAGAGGCTGGATGGGTTTGCTTTTTGGAAGAAATCATATAAGGGGCAGAGAAACTGTATGCACTGCACAGATACTGTGACTGAGCAGTCCTCCCTTACTGGCTGTGTTCTCTGCTGCAGACAGTCTGCAGGATCATTTATTTTGAAAGGACAAAAGCAGAAAAATCGTGCAAGTTTTATAATAAAAGCTTTGGAAGTTAAGTGGACCTGACCTGTAGTAACATGGTTAGCCACAGCCAGAGCTTTGCACCTTGAACATACTGTTCTTCTAAACTTAGGCATCACATCACAGCCTCAGCTTATCCAATAATATATGCTATGAATGCACTGTCTTCAACAGTGAATATGTCTCATCCATTAAACCAGAATAAAAATGATTCATTAATAAAAATATTTTGCTGTATGGTGATCTCACGTGTGGTACAACTGTACCCAGGAGCAGGGTGGGAGTGGAGAAGCTGTGTAATGGAGAAGCCTCTGCAACAGGAATACCAAGAAAGGGAGGAGGAGATGGTATCTTCATTGTGAATCTGACAGCATGGGCCTGGAAGCTTAGAATATGGCTCGGGGTGAATGTGTGGTCTGAACTACCCACTGGTTTCATGGCAAAAAGATGTTTGTTTGGGTTTTCTTTGTGAGCAGCTGTGAATGTGATTTCCAGATGTAAAAGTACTTTGACTTGCTGTGTGTGTGTAGAGGGTTATGAGTAAATATTCTGAAGTCTAAAGGAATACCTTGTCCCAAATAACGTATTAACAATTTATATGTGTAATTATTTGCAAAACTGCTTATTTCTGCAACTTTATAGAAAGCCTCTTCCTCTGTAGAAAGGTTGATCTTTTAAAATTTTGGTAATCCCTGTGGAGAGCTGACTGGTAAAAACATTGACAAGGTTGCAGGAGTTGAACAACAGGAATAGGAATACCAAAAGAATGAGATGTCTTTTTATTTGCTCCCATACATAAGCTGTTTAATGGATAGGTTCCTCTTAAATTTCATAATAATATACTGCATTACAGTGTTCATATTCTCTTGGTGCAGTTTCTGATAGTAGAAATCACTCTGCAGAAACAAGGCCAAATTTATCCTAGAACTTAAATGTCATAGTTTTTAAATTTGAGAGAAAAGCTACAGCCTACTTATACAGGACACTCAGTGTAGCCTGTAAGGCCTAGTCAAGTGAGAATTTCTGTAAAATGTTTTTTGCAAAGAAGAAAATTGTTTATTATTTGTATTTTCACCAGATTTTACTGTGAGGAAACAATTTAGAGGACAGCAAATATCTGACTGTATTTGGGCTAGAGCGTGAGGTGTAAGCAGAAATTCTAATTCCCAGAACAGGAAACAGAGACTGTGGAAAGAAAAAGGCTCATTGAAAAGTCCCTTAAAACAACAACAAAAAATTATGGAAATTAGTATCACAGTAAGTAGTGCCATTAATCACTAAGCATCATTATGGTAAGAGAACAAACAGTTTTTCTAGTGCACAATTAGCAAAAGAGCACTGTCATTTTGTAATGATAAAAGTGGAGAGATTGAGCTGTGGCATTTGGTTTCTGTAGTTGCCATAAGAAGTGATACTGTGTTCAGTGGTGCTATCAAATACACTCAGATAAAACCAGTAATTGTTATGCCAGCAGGTCCAAATTGGATGCTTGTCCTCTAGTGAGTCACACCCAGCAGGAAGGGCTGTCAGGTGCATCAGTCATTATTCTACCTCACATATACATTGCTTCCACTGGGTTGCAAAGATAATCTCACTAGAGCTGTAACAGTCATGGAAACACAGAGGGAAATGAAGCTCTCTCTTTGTTAATTCAGTGTAGAGAATGTTCAGATTCTTGCTTTTCAGGTTGGCCTGGTGTGTGAGAACTGCTTCAGTGTGGAATAGCATCCAGGGGGCACAGGGCAGTGCTGGGAGCTGTGGGTGGCTTGGGCAGTGTTGGGCTTTGCCCCAGACCTCTGGATAAGCCAGCCAGCCTAAGCTGAGTTTTTGTCTCGGGTGAGGGCAGTGTGTTGAATTCAGGCAACAGATGAAGTCATGTTTGTTAGAGTGATACCTTGAAATTAAAGCCCAAATTACATCAGGAAATACTGTCATTCAAAGATCACCCATGCTAATGGAGTTATACAGAAATATGCTTTGGTTAGTTCTACCTGCTCAGCATTTTGGAAGATGATCTCAGTTTGTCCTAATTGACTTGTTCAAGTGACGTCTACTGTTAAATTCTCACTGTGTGTGATTTTTAGAGGTTTTTGCATATTACCTTTGGAATTGTAAACTTGCAGATCAGATGTAGAAAGTCAACCTTTAAACTGGTAGTTGGATGTTGGGAGATGCTGGCCCTGCACTAATAACACTGAATAATTTATGCAGAACCTCAGTCTTAATAAAAAATTTAAGAGCCAAAGTCCAGCTCTCCAAAGCATTTTGGTTTTGCTGGGGCATCTTGGCACCACACTGTGGTTCTGCAGTGCCTTTTCTCCTTGTTGCAATTTATGGTCAGTAAGCTCTTGATCAGGCAGCCCCACCAAATTCTGCTCAGTTCAGTCTTGAAAAATTCCAGAGTCCATAACCATTCTTGGATATTCACTTAATTTTTAAAGGAATAGCTCCTAATAAAAGATGAAAGTAGAGCTGCCTGATTCATGGGGACAGGTGAGAACTATTTTGCATGGAATGTTACCAACTTTACCACGCATGAAGGTACTGAATGTGTAGGGATCCTTATAGAACTTTTGCACATTGAAGCATGACCAGAGGAAGTTCAGAAGTTCAGATGTTAGTTGGCTGTTTTTCTATGAAGAGAATATAATGTAATCTGAACCAGTATCCTATAACAGATAAGAATAAAGCAAACTAAAGAGATATTAATCTGGGAAAAGTCATTATTGATGTTTATTAAAGTTTTGAGTGTCTTCAAATGAGGCACTTCTGATACATTACTAATCAGAGTTGTTTTATTCAGAAGGCTTTTCTGCTCTTTGTTTTCATCAAAAGTGATGTTCAGTTATCATCGGACCAAGATTTCAGTTTATTTGCTTTGTAAAGTAATAAAAAGCTTTATTATTCTCAAGATATTTAAAGGAGAAGGTTCCACTGGATTGCTAAACATCAAATACAGTTTGTCTTTAAAATAGGAAAAGAATCAAGAATTATATCAAGTGCTTTGAGATGGCAGACAAACATATGTTTATAAGTTATTTCAGATGTTTTGTTTTTGTTTTATTTACAAATAAGTCTTCCTGGTCTGTCATTCTGTCTTTGCAATCCCACTTAATGAAGTCACCATTTCTTCCACATATCAAATACAGGCTTACCTTTCAAAATGCAGGATAATCCCCCTCTATATTTAAATTACTCAGTTTCTCATCGGCATCTGCCTTGGCCAAGCCAGTGATTATTTTTAGCACTTCATTTTGCTTATCAGACAAGCCCTTTCATGTTTTGTGCCATTATGCCATTAACAAGAGGAAATATCCTCACAGGCAGGGTTAGTGATGACTCCTTGTTTTCCTTCAGCTGCTTTTGTGACCTGTGCCCTGCTCCTGTGGGGAGCAGCGAGGTAGGAGAAGAACTGTGGTTGTTACTTCTGAAGGGTGAGGAGTTACACAGTCTGCTGCATTCTTGGAAAGGGCATACAGCTTGGTTAAGGCCTTTTTACAGTTTGATTGCATTGTGACTAGCAAGAATAAATTCTAGGAGTGTCCCATGTATATAAGTATTTTACAAGTGTGGTTGTTAATATGAAGTGGGCAATAGTGCCTGATGTAGTGTTTGGTCCTGGTGTTTGCTCACTAGCACCACTGTGTAAAAAGTAATTTTGAGGTTATTTATTTGAAAGCTGTGTAGGGCATTGTTGCAACTTTCTTTTTCTACATTTTGAGTTAATTTATTACACTGTGGAGGGGAAGGACTTCCTGAGCTTTACTCAGGACTCTTCTGTTGTACCTATGGAGAAGGAATGAAGGAAATCCTAGCTTCTTCTTAGCCTCTAAAGACTGCTGATTCCCACCACTTGTTCTATGAAATGAAATCAGTTAAATTAAAAAATCTTTATGCTGCTATTCATGAATAATCTTCAGTGCATTGTTATAATCAGTCATTTTTAAATGCTTATTTTTTAGATATTTTGCTCATGGAATTCTTAGCAGTCTGTCACCTTACAGACTTTTAGGGCTGGAGTTTGTATTTGTGCTTTAAGCTTGGTCTGTTTACTTCTAGGAGAAGTTAATTTCATCCATGTGTTAATGATAATTTGTTGTGTTGGTGAAATTTTTTAGAAACTTCATTATTATTGTTATTATTATTATTATTATTATTATTACTATTATTAACTAATTTGCCTTCTCTTCCTGGCCTAAAAAAAACTCCTGACTTCAGAGTTTCAACAGGTATCAAGAGTGACAATTTACAAGGTGTTGTGATATTAGCAGTGTCAGTATGATCAGGGTTAAGACTGGTAACTCATTCTTCATACTGGTATGGTTCACGGCCTCTTTGTGGAGGTTCAAAGTTAGTGTCTTCGTCTGGTATGTTCATGATGTTGAAACCAAAAGCATGAAATAAAGAATGCCATCCTTAGGGTGAAGGCATTTCCATTTAACTAGGTTGTAGTGGAGTTTGCAACAGGGTCAAAATGTATTTGATAGCTCTGAGCTTTCTAATTCCACCTGCTTGAATTTCAAAGTGCTTGCAAGCTGCGTTTTGTTTACCTTTTGATACCTATATTGCATATTTGTATGTTGATTGTAGTAGATCCTACTAGTGCTCCTGGATAACATCTTAATAGTTTCATTTGCTTTTAGAACCTTTACAGATGCACAGACTGTCTGCAGGGATCTGCTGCCTCATTCAGAGGAGAGCCAGGGTGAAGGCATAGAGCCAGCAGGTAAGCGTGTAAAGGTTGGTCCTTGGAAATTCAAGCTCTTCTCGGGTTTTTTTTTGGGTTTTTTAATGTAATTTTTATGTCTATTCTAGCAGGTTTTGACTGACAGTTTCTCAGGGCTCAGATAATGAAAGACAAAATCAAAATAAAACTGAAGTGAGTCAGGGCAGCTGAAAAATTTTCAGGAGTTGTCTGTAAATTTGCATGGGTTTAATAGTTTCTGCCAGTGTTTATCTATATTTGAGATGATGACTAGATAAAAATGAAAAATAGCTTGATCCCATTGAGAATCATGCAAATTGTTGAGTTCCCTTTGGCATCCCAGCCTACTCACCCGCTGTCACCTGGGGAAGATTTGGTGTGCGGTGTAGTGACTGGAGGCAAATGGAATATGTGTGCTTTGGTCAGTTCTGTGCTGCATCAGAGCGTGTGCACAAGGTGGCATTTAATGGAGCTGCAGTGCTGAGTGCCTTGCCTGAACCTTCTGCCATGTGGCTGAAAGCAGCTCTGCTAGCAGAACTTTCTGAGGTGCTTTGGAAGGTTTGCAGCCCTAAGAGAGCTCCCTGTTGCCTTGGTGAGGCTGCTGCTGGTGTCTAAATGTGCTCATTGAAACAGAATATTTGTTCTAGGAGAAAACTGAAGCAGTGAGCACACAGCTATCTGATCCATGTAGGAATCTTGTGTGCAGACTTTATATATGTGTATAAATACATGTCTGTATGGATATATACTCCTTCTCAATAGGCAGGCCTTTGATACACAGTAGGGTTCTTTCCAAGAACTGAACTGCTAGCTGTATGCTTTCTGTGAGCAGGAAATAAATATGGATGAATAAAGGCAATAACAAACTCCTGTTTTCAAATGTACAGGGTATCTTATTGGATGGCTAGAGCCACATGTTCTCTGTGTAGATTTGAGATTCTGAGATTTTGCAGAGTGCTTGCTTGTGTGCTCGT
The DNA here is from genome assembly GCA_013397075.1 of Rhabdornis inornatus. NCBI lineage: Eukaryota > Metazoa > Chordata > Aves > Passeriformes > Rhabdornithidae > Rhabdornis > Rhabdornis inornatus. The sequence continues at coordinate 4,126,893 of VWZS01008407.1, read as the reverse complement.
GAAGGCTCTGACCTATTTTCCTTAGAATTTATCTGGGACAGTGGTTAATGCTGCCAGCTCCCTACCTGCTTCTCTCCCAGAGGCTGCTGCTGGCTGCATTTAGAGAAGTAAGCTGGGCTGTAAAGCAGTGCTCAAGCAGGAATGCACATGTCATTCAGCCACTCCTGCAGAGGTGACCACAGCCTCTGCCACAAAGGTGAGGTAAACAGCTAAGGGTAGAAGCCATTCCAGCTGTTCCATCGTAATTTTCCTGCAAACACAAGTCACACCTCATCAATTTTAATTAAGCAGTTCCTTTATTGGTCTTTAGATATGTTTCTAGTTGATGAATCAGGAGCTTACAATTCATTAGACTTTGTCTTCTACTTGACTTTGGGAATCTGTGGCACTACTAGTTATCCTTTTAAATGGAAAGCAGAGTTTAACTTGGAACCATCACACTGCTATGCAGATACTGAGTGGTGAAATGGGGGCTGAATTTCAAAAACTCCTCCCAAAAGATCTTTCATGAGAAGGAAGTTCAGTGTCTGGTTGCATATACATTGTATATGAAGAGAAAAGGAGGAGATTCTGATATTCTCTAATTTTTCAGAACTGACTTCCTCACTTTATAATTGATACATTCTGCAACCTCAGGAGTAAATTTGTCAAATGAGGACCACAGGTTGTTCTGGAATTTTTTCCCCATTCCTTTCTTCATTCCTGTGGAAGCAGGCCAGATTTGGGGTTTTCTAATGCATGTGTAAATCCAGAGTACCCTAACTGTTGGCAGCAGGCATTATATTGACTTAAAACCAATGTGAAGTTAGAAGAGAACTCATCCATGCTGGTTTTATACTGATGGAATCAACAGAATAATTTATGTTGGAAAAGGGCACTGGAGGGCAACTAGGACGTCTTTCTGCTCATAGGAAGCCTTTTGTCTTTGTTCAGCTGAGTTTTGAAAACCTCCAGGGATGGAAATTGTGCAGCTTCTCAGTCCCTCTTCTTAGGCTGAGTCACCTACATTGTGAAATTCTTGATCCAGCAAGAATTTTCCTTGCTGCAGCCAGGTCCATTGCCTCTTGTCCTTCTGCTATGTGCCTCTGAGAAGAATCTGTTTTCCTTCTAGTACCTGCTTCAGTCTTTAACAAACTGCAGGTAGATTCGTTTCTTATCTTCTCCAGACCAGAGAAACACAGTTCCTGCAGGGATTCTATGCTCCAGAATTCTGCTGCAGGGATGGTGTGTTCCAGGCCCCTGACTGCCTGGGACTCCCTTTTTTGGGCTTGTGGCCATTTGCTTGTCAGGATCTCTCTCTTGCACACTGTCTGAGGGGCAGCCTCAAGGAAAATAATCCCTTTCCCTGGTGTGCTGGCTATAATCTTGCCAGTGCAGCCAGGCCTGTAGTTAGCCTTCATCTCCATTGGGCACACAACTGACTGGCAGCCATCCTGTCCACCGGAACCGAGGGGTTTTCCTGTGAGCCAGCTGGCATCCAGTCCATGCTGTGCCATGGGCTGTCCTCCCCAGAGTGCAAGGCTTGGCTTCACCCTGCTGAGCTTTCAGGTCATGTCAGCCCATTCTTCCAGTGTCCTGGAATCCATCCAGATGTCCACCCTGCCTTTTGTCCTGTTGCTCACTTCCTCGAGTTTCTGTCACCACTGAACGTGGTGAGGGTGCACTATTGTCCAAGACACCAGTGCCATCATTGAACAGTTCATTCTCACAAGCATTCCCTGAAGAATGTCACTTGGAATTGACTGCCAGCAAGACTTAGAATTGCTGACCACTGTTGTTAGAAACTACTTATCCAGTCAATTTTTTTTATCCACCTGTTCCTCCAATTGCAGCTGGTTCAAACCTTCCGAGGATGCTGGGCTATGTAGAAGTTGTCAAAGAGCTTGTTAAAGGTAGAGTAAGCAAAGTGCCACTGCTGTCACCATGTCAGAGCCAGTCAACTCATCTTGGGAGGCAGGTGGGTTAATTTACCAGGGCCAAGTCAAGGGTGGCCATTCTGGCTGGTGTCAGTCACATTTTATAGCTCAAAATGATTTCTAGGAGAGTTTGTTCTGTAGCATTTCCATGGACTGAGGTGAGGCTGCTTGGCCCTTAGTTTTCTGAATTCTCCTTCTTTTGCTTTTTGAAGACAGGTGTGGCATTTGCCTTTTTTCTTGTGCTGGGACCTTACCAGATTGCTGTGCTTTCTTGAAGATGACAGAGAGCAGCCTTGCGGTGGCTTTGGCCTGGTTTCTCAGTGTCCACTCTGAAGGATCCCACCTAGTCCCATCAACTCTTTTGTACATGTCCAGTTTGTGTGAGTGGTCCCTACTTCGATGTTCTGTTGCTGTAGGTAGAACATCTCACCTCTCACTAGGCATGGAGGCTCAGGAAGCCTGACCTTGCAGTAAGTACTGAGGTGAGGATGGCACTGAGAGCATCAGCCCTTTGCACGTCCTGTGTCAGTAGCTGCCCACAATATCACTGCTTCTCCCTTTGGTTCCCTGTAAAAGCCCTTCTTGGGACTCTTCACATTACTCACCAATTTCAATTCTGAGTTTTGACTTTCCATTGCTGCATGCCTGGGCAATGTTTCTGTAGGGATGTTTCCTCCTGATTACACCCTCCACATGCTTTCATTTTGGTGCATCGTAATCAGTTTTAGAAGCGTCAGTATTGTTATGAAGCTTATTTTGTACTTGTCCAGGTGTACCACTCCCTCCACGTCATCTTGTGGAGGCATTCTTTGGAGGATATCTTATTTCTCTGATCCACACTGCAGGGTTTACTCATGTGAAGAACAGTGTATTTTATTGTAATTAATAATTGGTCCCTTTTCCTCCAGTGGAAAAAGTAGAAGTTTCCATTAATTGAAATATTTTTGTGTGTTTTGGCTACTTTTAAAAGATTTCTTCTGTTCATTGTCTTTCCTGTTAGAGAGGGTAAAATAATTTGTTTATTGTGGAAAACTGGTAATATAGCAGAAAACCCTTTTCCTCCCACAGCCATGGCAAGGCAAGCCACAGGAGCTGGTTAGTGTGTTTTATTAGAAGAATCACCATGTGTTTAGGCTGGCTGAGACTTTCAGGTTCACTTGAAATTCCAGAGTTCTGTACCTTTTGTTGAATCTGATTATTGGCACAAGGAGAAGTTTGACACACATACCAATCTCTCAGACTCTAAACAGTGTGTACTCAGCTCCAGCTTTTACTATAATGAAGTTAGTCTTCCAGGGTCACAGACATCTTGAAGAAAAGTAAAAAATAGTGGGTGAGAGGAGGAATGGTGTATTTCTGTTGTCAGCAAAATGTGATGGCATCATAGCTGTGGAATCCTGGATGATGACTGACAAGAATGCCTCCAGCACAGAGCTGAATTCCTTCTCTCATCATTAGGGCAGAGTGATGTTTTGCACCATCTGGCGTATAATCAAGATGTTTTGTGAGTTAAATCTGATTAATTTTCAAGCAGAAGTTAAATTACTGGTTTAGTTCGTGCTTCACAGGGCACATCTATGGAATATCACTTAGAGTTGCTCAGATCATGCAGCAGGGCCATTCCACAATCAGCCTGTCTGTTTATCTGTCTGAAAGGTGACCTTGGGTCTTTTGCATTTTATATGACTCTCAGAGCTGTTCTTCCATAAACATCTGAATTCATTTACATTCTCAAATCCTTTCTGGCAGTCACCAGAATACGTGGTCAGGTAGTAAACAGAGAGAAAGTTTCACTAATGATGTTAGCTTTAAGCTGTAGCATTAGTGTATTTCTCTTGTCTTTGTTTTTTAACTAATACACAGGCTCCTTCATGTATCCCAGAGGTCCAGCAGTTTCAGTCAGGCTGATTATTCATGAAAAAAAATAAGAAAAAAAAGAAGAAAATAAAAGGGAAAAAAAAAGACTTATTATTTATTCGTTTGTTTAAAATATTTTTTTATATCTGGGCTTGTACCATGTCAGAATGTCCCACTGTACTGGGTGGAAAGTATAAACTGGCTGTTGAAAAATACAAAATGTGTAATGTGTTCTATGTTGTGTATAATTTCAAACTTGGTAGAAAATATTTGAGTAACAAATGTACTTTTATAACACAGTATTCACATGTAAACGGTTCAGAAGTTTAGGATTGCATTGTAAAAGATCAGTTGAAAACTGCAAGTGTGTCTTCTAAGTGGTTCTTAACTAATTTTTTCCTCCTGTAAAGTTCCTTGTTGAAAATTTGCACTTTATTTTCCATCTTAGTGGGAAAACTACCCACCTAAAACCCCAGGTATTTAGATCAGCTTTTCTTAGAGCAGTTCTCAGGACAGGCTGCAGTACAATATCCTGTTAAAACTCATGAGTGAGACTACCCCGAGCCAGCTCTTCCTTCAGCAGGGAAGACAGTGAAACAAGGACAATGAAGTCTGGTCATGAAGGTTTTGGACTTGGAGGAGAATGACGTAGGGAAAAAAATGGCCTTCCAGAGCCTCAAACAGTGACAGATTTTATTGCCTGAATAAAATCTCTGGTCTTTTTGTTTTATCTGATAATGTGGCCTTCTTTAAGCAGAAATCTTTTTGCAGCATCTCTGACCTTCAGAATTCATATGGAGGGCATGAGCCAAGGTCGCATAGTAGTGGATAAAAAAGCATTTTGAGTGTGAAGTATAATGCAGGTAGCAGGGGATAATGGCAGAAAGAGGAAAGGAACAGCTACTCTGCTTGCATACAGGAAACTTTGGGTGGCATCAAGTGCTTTGGGCTGGGGTGCTGGGTGTTTTTCTTGTACTCTGAAACTACACTTGTATAACATACCAATGCTAGTAGTGTACATCGAGGGGGTTTTTTTCTGATCTCCACTTTGGTTTCAGGAGGTACTGAGTTGATTTCCAGCCTGGACATTGCAGTTTAACTTTCAGATGCTACTGAGGCAGAACACCTGTTTTCTTCTCCCAATGTTTATAATTGATGCATTTAGTGTTTAGCCAGGCGTTCCTTCCCGGGCACTTTTTACAAAGAATGAGCCCTCTGCTCAAAATCCTTCTGCAAACTGACAGAGGAATATATTCAACATGTTCTGTTGTTTTTACTAACTCCAGGGACAGACTAATTAGGATTTTAGAATTATTTGGCTTATTGAGATTTCAGAACTGTTTTGAGATTTAATTCTACTGGCAAATACACGCAAAAGCAGACACTGAAGGGGCATTCAGGTTTATATTTGTTTGCGCTATACCTTGATTATTATTAAGGTGATGCACAGAGTCTCTGGAAGTGATTCTGTTCTTTGTCTTTGATAGTAATCAAAGATGCCTTTTTAACACCAGAGAAGCCTGCATAAGGAAAGCAGAAGGAAACCCAGTTTTCAAGTACCTTTTTGGTTTCTCTGTATAGATATTTCCAGGATTTGATTGATTTTCATCATTCTCTTGGAACTGTGCTGTTATCTGCTGCACGTCTGAAGTGAAAAGACACTATTAATGCAACTTTTGTAATGTTATTGTAGGAATGTTGCTAATATATTCAGTTTCCTTCAAGAGAGGTACTCTTTATTCAGGAACGTTTTTAATGCACAGACCAGAATGTTGTATTTTAGCTCTTTATGGTATGGTGCCCTTTCTCCACTGACCTAAGCACAGCTCCACACCTATGTTTTGAAAATCATTATGTGCAATTTGCACATGAGAAAATGAAGGTGCATGGAGATGAAGCAGCTTTATTTGTACTTATTGTTGTCATTAGCACCTTCTGTTTGTCAAGAGAGCAATGCAAATCTGCCAGCCAGGAGCAGGAATGGAATGAAATGTTTGTGAGTTTACAGTAGTTTGCTGTGCCTCTGACTCTCGGTGCAGACTGCAAGCTGACTTGAGGGAGGCTGCAGGTGTGTTCTAAAGCACTGGTGTGGATCCAGCTATGGCTGATGTGTTCCTGTATTGCCACAAGTGCTCAGAGAGGCAGTTCCCAGACCTCCGAAGCAATTGGAATAGCATTGGAGAGGGATATGATGTATGTTGTATTTTCAAACACTCCAAAACTGCTCTTTTTCATCCACTGAGGTGGCAGGAAACAGCATAGATACTGACTGAGCTTGCTTTACAGTTTTTGCATTCCACAGGTGTAGTAAAATACAATTATGCTTATTAACTTGTATTAGGAATTACAAAAAGTAATGTTTTCTGTTACTTTCAATTATGACAAACCCAAGCACTTTGGTCTGAAATTTTTTCACCAACTCACTGTAGAATATGTCTATTTTTTATGCCTATGCTGAAAATATTGCTTCATTTATGGAAGTAAGTCTAAGGAAAAAATGTTTTTAAAATGTTCTTGTACTGCTTTGTTCATAACTATGGGAACCGTTTGACGGGGCAGTCGTGGGAGGGTTTGTGCTTTCCTTGGGAGAATTCACCTGAATTTTGCCAACTTACAAGCCCTAGATCCTCTAAGGAGTGTATTCATACTCAGCTTCTTGCAGGGTTTGCAAGAGCCAAGGAGAGTCTTTGAGGCAGACATTTCTTGTGAATGCCAGGGACTGTCCCAGTCCTTGGCACCAGTGGTGAGAGCCAAGTGACATTTGTTGGTGCTCTGCGTCTTTGTCCTGTCAAAGAAGGGGAGAAAAAAAGACAGGGAGAAAAAAGTGGATGGTGTAAAGACAGGGTGAGGAAGATGGGAGCAGAAGATGAAAAATGGAACCATGGAACCAGGGTGAGACAGGAGCAAGTGGAATGGACACTTCAGAACATGGGGCAGATGACCAAGGGAAAAGCTGTGGGAAGTAGTGAGGAACAGGGACAGGATGAGGGAGAGTAGCTGGAGGGGCAGGAGGGAGGGAAGAGTTATAACATGCAAAAGGAGCTTGGATACTGAACAGGGGCGAAGGTTTCATCTCTTTAAGATCTCTTTAGCCTCTGATTCACCAGTACTCCATTGGCACAAGGGGGAGTGCAGAGCTGAGAAGAGGCAAACAGATCCTTCTGGAACTGGGGGTGTGCCTGCAGCACACAGATCATCAATATATTTCTGTATGGCACTTCTATTCAAGATGCAGAACAAAGTATAAGAAATACATCTTTATCTTTCAACATGGTATATTTGATAGTAAGAAAATTGGAAAGCCCTTCTCTCGAGAGCTGGGAAGTGCCAGAGTTGTGCTTAGTCCTGTGGTCTTTATTCAATCCTCTTGTCTTCTGGTACACACTCACATGGTATTTTTCAATTACAGATTACCTTGACAATGGTGCTTTACCTTCCAGAGTCCCTGTGGACTTCTTTTGCTGATGGCAGAGTCAGGCTGAGAATAGATAACTCATGCCCACAGACTCCCATAACAGTTCATCAGATGTTCAAGGAGAGCCTGGAAAAATATGGATCCCTGAATGCTTTGGCCAGCAAAAGGAATGGAAAATGGGAGAAAATAACTTTTTCAGAATATTATTGCCTCTCTAGGAAAGTGGCCAAGAGCTTCTTGAAGGTAGGTACAGGAAACGAAACCAAGGCCTTTAATCCTTTTGTCTCCTTTAAAAACTCAAAAAACAAATTAACAAAAAACCCCCAACCCCAAACCTCACAATATATAAGAGGTTTTTTGCATTACTTGAAGGTCAGTAGTCACATTCTTTATTGAAATGATAATGATGAAAATGAGTTTTGGTCAGAGGTAACACTGCTGTCAGGGAACCTTGGCTGCAAGTGAGGAGCTGCTGTGTTGCACTGTGTCTGTGGGACATGGGTGCAAAGCTCAGCATGAGGCCTTAAGATCAAAAAAGGAAAATAGGGGAAAACTACTGTCATGAATTTGGTGAGATAAAGACAATCTATAAAACATTCTAAAGATAGGATAATCATAGTACTCATTATGCTCTTGTTCATATTGAAATATTTTAGGTCTTGGGCTTTTCTGGGCAGCAGAGTTCAACCAGCCAGGAGAAGGTAGTGGAAAATTCGCATCCTGTTAACTGCTGATAAATACCCAGTTTGTTATGGATACCAAAATGTACCTTCACATGCCTTGTCAATACTGTAATAATAAGTCAAAAGTTTCTGTGGTTTGTATTCGTGTGTATGTTTCTCTCCAGTGGGCCTATATTATATAACCTTATGTATATTATTTTTAAGCTTGGTCTTGAACGATTCCATAGCGTAGCAATCCTTGGATTTAATTCTCCAGAGTGGTTCATCTCAGCTGTTGGAGCTGTTTTTGCTGGGTAAGATCTTTTTGTGGGGGTTAATTTTTGAGGGGGGTTTGGGGATTTCTGTTTTGCTAGGTCTGGAAATGTATCAAGTCAGTATTTTGTGTCATATCTTGGAAGTTGTATTGCTATTGATTAACATGTTCAGCAGCCTGCTGGAGTCTCATATCCCAGATAGTCCAGAGACTCATAAATAGATCCTGTTTGCCATGGGCTTAACCATGACAGTCACACAGAATCTTATCAATGGAAGATGTGGGAAACAGATGAGAATCACAGTTTTATATTAATGATATTCATATAATATTAATGATATCTACAGTAAGATATATTCAAGCAGATGAAGTAACATATGAATATTAACTATCCTGATTTTTTCTGTCCTGATACCTGTTAACTTGGATTTTACTTCTTAAGCTGTTCTGTACCAATGGTATCCAATTTGGTATCTGTGCACAGCTTGAACAAGAAGAGGACATAAGTGGTGATTTTTTTATCACTTCCTGAGCTAACTCCTGTGTAACCTTAAGTGGGTTAAAACACTGAGCCCTAGCCTACAGCATCTTCTGCTGAATAGTTCAGAGATTAGTTTTTGCAACGTGCGTAAATCAGAGATTCATGTGTGAAACAAATATTAGGGCTGTTCTGCTGTTTGCTTCCACATCTTCATACCCCTTCAGGTTTCATTTGGTCTTTGATTATTCTCTTTTGATACTGTGTCCATGTATATGTATGTGTATGCATATAAATAAATGTATGTTCTTATATATATAATTTTTTTTATGCAGAGGAATTGTCACAGGAATATATACAACCAATTCTCCAGAGGCCTGTTACTACATGGTTCATGACAGCAAGACTGATATCATGGTTGTGGAAAATCAGAAACAGCTGGACAAGATCATGCAGGTACAAGGTGGCTGAATGATGACTGAAATGACTCAGAAATCTGGAATCTGGTGTTGGCACTCATGGGTGGCTCTGGCCCTCTGCAGTTTCTGAGGCTCCAACAGAGGGCTCACTGGATGGTTCACTGCAGGCTTACCTGAAAAAACCCGCATTTTGGTCCCATGTTTTTACTGGGGGCCACCTGATTCTGTTTGGAAAAGCACGGTCCACTTGAATGGAAGAGATTATGCTGATGCGTGTTTGTAAAGGTCTGCCATTTAAATATGAAGGATGTCAGTGTTCAGAATTTCCTCTTTCCATGGTATCATCTTTTCCTGCTTGTAACATCAGCCATTAAGGATCCTGAGTTTCCTGCACTTTGGTAGCACCATGGTTAACATGAGAGAGACCTTAGTGAGAAAGCAGGAGCCCCCTTAAGTGAACAGCCTCAATTTGGACAGAGCTCTTGGGCAGCTGTGTCTGCCTTTCAGCAACAGTGCCAGATGGAAAGACCAATTTGATGGCAAGGTAGCTTGGGAGAGGAGCACAGGCAGCTCTTGGAAAGGGCTTGTGTGTCTGTCAGGTATTGAGGGAATCCTGTGGTCTCATCAAACTGGCACCAAATGGCGCTGTTTGTTGAATTGGGCCCTCCACGATGGAACGTTCTGCCAAAACCTACCTACAAGAGAGAAAACATGCAGTGGTTTTTTTCAAATGTATTTCATATAAGTTGTTCATTAATTACTTTGTGTGTTGTAGTTGTGTTTTATATGCAGTATGGAGGAAGAGAGACTTTTGAAAGTATTCTATAAAAACACACAGTCAGACAAGCCTTCTTGCAGTGTCATTGACACCATACCGGGCCATGCTTTTGTGAACCCGGAGAGAAGAATCCTCATGGAACAGCTGCAGGGGTTTGGTTCATACACATTATGTAGAAAAAGAGAGCTATGGACAGCACTGCTTTATCCTTTTTTCTGGAACCCGAGACTGAAATAATAATATCTCAATTGCTATCCTTTTAATAATGTGTACATGCTGGCTACCATCAAGCCACTGCTTTTGTATTGGCAAAATTCAGTTCAGAATGTGATTAATTGAAAGGCATCTGTGAGGTGTGGGGTCCCACAGAATTCAGTGAAATCAGTGCTTCCTGCAGGCCATGAAAGCACACAAAGAGCTGCTGAAAGCAGCAGCCACTGCTGTCTGCCTGTAAGCCTGCAGCCTTATGTTTTTATTTTTCCTTGCAATGTGCATACAGCTTCCTTTGCTTTTTTCCTGAAGGAAATAGAACTTTTTTTAGCGCTTGAATGTCAGTTTTTGCTGAGGGATTTTATCTCTATTGGCAATCACAAGCCAGGGTCAGCTTCTAGCTTGACCTGCACTGTTCCTTTATGTGCCCTTTTGTGCATTATGAGAAGGATACTGAGGAGCCGTTTCTGGTGTATTTTTAATTTTTTAAACCTTTTGACTGAAACCAGATTTCCTGGAGCAGACTGTGTAGACTATGTAGTTCCCTCCTCCTTCCCCCCACCTCTAGTTGAGCTAGTTGGTGATGAGTTTAGGGGAGAATATCTGGAGGTAGAAGGAAATGGAAGATTTTTGTGCCTGTCAAGCCATTACAGTTTTGGCAGCGTTAGAGTGGATAAAAGCCCACACAAGATATGAATAACAAATCATAACTTTTTTTTACAAAATGCAACAGATCTGGAATCGCTTGCCACACTTGAAGGCTGTGGTGCTGTATAAGGACTCCATTGCAGAGAGACACCCAAATTTGTACACGGTGAGTGAAGACCAGAACAGAGGCATAACCAAATAATGCTTGGGGTTATACCCATGTATTACCAGTTAATACATGGAGTATTATTTATTTGATATATTTCTATTGTGATTATCTACCATTTAGAATGCATTGCTGTATTCCAGCAAACACCTTCAAAAGCTTTATCAGCTGTTCCTGATTAATTTACCTTTGATACTTCACATTTAAGAAAAGAGCTACCTTGCTTTACTGTCTGTCTCGTGTCTGCCTGATCTTTATCTTGACTGGGTTATTAAAACACCTGTAGGTTTTAGGTGGGAATGTGTACTCTCAAATGATTAAAAATAAAAGTTGCTCCCTAGTGCCTGTGAGTTTGGTAATGTTTTTAAAAATCCAATATTTTAACTGGACTACAGATCATCAGATTTTAGGCTGAAAAATTTCAACTGCAGAAAAAATATATTGAAGAGAAATATAATGTATTCAGAATATAAAAATATAATGAACAGTGAACAGCATGGAAATACTTTTAAATACTCGCAATTTTGATAATCTGATAAGAAAAAAGGCCTCTGTGCTTTTTTTTTGTCTTGCATATAATTTAATAATAACTGTTACTGTTCCAGTAGTGTACATACTGGTATAGAGCATGCCTTGCATCTTGTACAATAAAAATGTTAGTACAAAGATGATCTTACTGTTTAAAAAGATTAGGTGCTAGCATTTAATTCTTGAACAACTTGCACTTACTGAAATCTAAACGAGTGAGAATTACTGTATTTTTAAACACTGGTTCAGTGTCCAGGTGTCATGTTGGACATTTTCTCAGAAGCAGGGTGTCTGTGAGTGTCTGACAGTTGCCACAGTTCATGTCCTCTAAAGGAAGAATTAGAGATCAGATCACCAAAGGCAGAAATGATTGTTGCTGAGGTGTGATGCAGAGCAATCACCAGCACACGTGGTGTTTGATGAAAGGGATTTGTGCCGTGTGCTGAGCGTGGCAGGGGCAGAGCTGGCTGAGCGCTGGTGTTTCCAGAAGGCAAATGCAGAATCGGGAGTGTGCTGTGACTGTTTGTGTACCTTCCACACTCGCTGGAATGTCAGCACCATCTGCTGCAGGTGCTGCTCAGTAAACAAAGCCTCAGTTACCAATGCATTCCACTGTGAGAATACAGTAAGGCCAGGAAGGCAGGAACAGCTGCTTAGTGACATACAAACAATTACGTCCTTCACACCGCCAGGCTTCCCAGGAGCTTGTGAAACTGATGCAGCCACGATCTGTGGGAAGGGATGGAATGTGGCAAATCCCTGCCTTGCTACAGAGCCGTGCAGTACCTCTCTTTTCAGAGGTCTGGTTTGTTGGAACAAAGCGTAAAACTGATGAATAATCCTTAGGACAGCCTTGCCACCCAAGAAAAGGAGGTTAAGGTGCCACAGAGGCTGACTATTGTAATCTTAGTTGCCCAGTGGCAATGCCAGAAGTCTGAAAGAAGTAATTAACTACCCTCAAGCAGAGGCTCTCCTTTTTTACCTGTGTTTTCCTCATCATCCCCATTACTGCTTTGTGGTCCTAGATATAGCTCCAAGAAATCGCTGAAAAACAAGGGTGCTGCAGCTTGCATTTAAATAACACACTTCTGTAGCACAGTATGAATCACATGATTGCAATGGGAAACTGACAGTTTGGTTAACAATTTTCTATAAAAATTCTGTGATACTCTAGTTTCCAATTAGCATTGCAATCAATGTTACACTTAACAGCACATCAGGGGTGTGCAACAGAAGTATCGGGGAGCAGCAGTATAATACAGAGGAGCAGGTTCAGGAGTCTTCTAGGCCAATTTATGTGGCACAAAAGCCCAGTGTCATAAAAGTTTTATCTCACTCTAGAATGAGCCAAATTTGAATGGAAGTTGTGACCAGCATCATATGCTGTTTCTTATAAAAGAGCACGTAATTTGGGCAAACATTCACACACCTAGATAATGATGCTTTTGCAAAGAAGCTTTCATTCAGTTCCTTCATAGTTATATAGTGTACAATGAATTATAGATGAGCTGTCACAAGTGTACTCTTAGAAATGATGCATCCAGATGCCTTTAAATAATACTCAAAATCATTCTTACAGTGAGAGTGTAACAGAGTTTTAGCTTCTGTGACTTACCCACAGTATCCACATTGGAGGAGGAACAGTATCGCTGTTCCTTCTTAGACAACGAAAAGACTCATGGCAGCACAATTTTAGATAGTCTGGTTGCAATTCACACATTAAGCTCTAAGATAGACTCACCATATTTCTTCCACAGGCAAGGTCTGGGGAAACTTGCCTTGGACACATGTTAAGAGCAAGGCACTGAAGTGTTCTGACACTTTTGAGACAGGAAAGATGCAGTACTATGTCAGTTTGTAAGAAGCCATTTGGTATCCTGTATTTTCTGTTCCATGTTGTAGATGGAAGAGTTCCTGGAGCTGGGAGGTGACGTGTCTGACAGCACTTTGGATGACATTATTAACTCCCAAAAGCCTAATCAGTGCTGTGTTCTGATATACACCTCTGGAACTACTGGGAAGCCAAAAGGAGCCATGCTGAGTCATGACAACGTAGGTACTTTGGGCTCTTCCTGTAGCAGAGAAACAGCAGAGTGTGAGGATATTTATTCCTGTGGTTTGAAATGGCTGGTACATCCTTGAGCCCTGAAATGCTTTTGGTTTTACAGCATGGATAGTGTGCTGCAAAGCAGTGTCCAAGGTGCAGTCAGCTGCTTCTGGTAAAGTACAAGCAAGGTGAAGAATGAAACTCCATTCAAACAGCACTTCACAAGTTGAACAGTTCTTTATAAATATGAAATTTTTATGCACTTTCTTGTGCGATCTAATGCATGAATTCATAAATATAATTCAGATTGCTGTAAAGTCTCTCAAGTGATGTTGTAGGTCACTGTGAAATGAACAAATCAAACCCATCAGCCAGCTACTATGAAAACAGCCTGATGGACTGCTTTTGCAGATTTTAGCAAAATTGGGGTGGATATGTGGATTTTTTACTTTGGTGGTTTTTGTTCCTGGACTTGTGTGCAGGTTTCTATGTCTGTCACTGGAGGCTAATACAGCTCCAGTGCTCTAGTGCTGGTGCTGACAGTTGCCCTACCTGTGTTGCAGACAGAAAATTTCCAGTTATAGACAAAAGCAAAGTTGTTTGCTAAAAGGACTTTCCACAGAGGTTTGCTTGGAAAGATATGTGGTTGGTGGCTGAGCAGGAGTGGAAGATGGTAGGGAGCCTTTCTGAACACAAAGAGAATCTGAAAAGGGATGGTCTAAGCTGAGGCCTCACCCCTGAAAATAAGGCAGAAATGATTGCAGGCATGCACAATGTGAAAACAGCAATTCACCCAAATGTAGGGAATTAGTGCAGTAGTTCCCAGAAGCAGAACATAATGAACTTGGGAGACAAAAAGACTGATTTGATGTTGCAAATCTATGCTCTTCTATCTCAAAGGAGTCTGGTGTCATTTCCGTGCCAGCTGCCAAACTATTCTTGGCTGCTGATCACAAACAGGCTACTTTTATGTTGACAAACAGTGGAAAGCATGCCATGCCTGTAGCTCTGCTGCTGCCTTCTTTAGTCAAAGATGTTTGCCAGTGTTCATGTGCAAAACCAGTGCTGAATCAGTCCTGCACGGCCCTCACAGATCTGCTGTGAGTGTGCCTGTGTGCTGTGAGGCTTGGAGTAAAAGCAGTGAATACACACACATCTCAAAGACATCCTGTTCTTCCCACTGTGTGAGTCTCCCACAGCTGCTTGTCCAGTGCTGCCACCTTAACTTGGATGGCCTGGCCTGGCAGCACTCTGCTCCTTAAAGCCCTCTCTGAGAATCTGTATTTCCTGAGGCCAAGCCTACGCTTGTACCTTCTCATTTATTACAAAGGAGCTGGCAGGAGCGTGCTGTGGTAACAGGAATACATGTGGTTTCTGTCTGTCCTCTGCCACCTTGAATACTCTCATTCCTGTATCCTGCACTACCCAGTTTAGATTACAGACTCCTCTGAGAAAGAGCTGTTTCTTTTTGTTGCTTGGGGTTTTCTGGTTTGCTTGGGGCTTTTTTGGGGGGTGTTGTTAGTTTTGTTTTTTATTTTTGTGCACATATATTTTCTCCACTATCTCTCACACCATCACATATATTTTATGGGTCTTCCATATGCTGTGTTCTGATGATGAAGATATGCATATTTAGCATCCTTGAACTGCATCATCTGAGATGAAGTGGGATATGGGAAGAAGGAGGGGGAAACATCATCCAGATTCACTAAGAAGTCAAGCAACACAGCTTCAAAACTATTCATGTGTATGCTGCCTCTCATGAGAGGGGTGGGTGTGTATGTGTCACTTGGGAACCACTGCAGTGAATATCCCAGAGGTTTCCAGAGGAGCAGAGTACAGCTGCTACCTTTCCACTGAGTGCTGAGCCAGGGCATGCTCAGTACCAGGCAATGAGCTTGTGGCTCATACTAAATTGTCCTTTGAGCTCACTGGTCACTGAGTATTTATTGTTCTTTTCCTAACTTGCAGATACAGCACTGGTGGAAGGTGCAGTTTAATAGAAAGCCTGCAGAGCTGGAGAATTGCTGAGGAAGGGACAGATCAATTTGTTTCTTGTCCATCCAGCCCATGGCTGCCTGGCTCAGTGTGCCACTAGGGTATGGGGAGCTGCTGGTGTTCACAGCCCAGCCAGGCAGCACAAATGCTGTATTTACTTATGTTATCTGCTCATATGTATTGCTGCAAAGGTCATCTGGCTTTTGGCAGAGTGTCCCCAGGGAAATGACAGTCTGGTGTGGGTCAATATTGCAATGTCTTGCTGTGAGCACAGATTTTTCAGTTTCATTAGCATAGCAAGAGAATCCTTAGATTATATTAAGAGGGAACAAGGAAAAAAACCCCAAACCTAAATCCCCACCATACCTAATGTGTTTTATTGTTTATTTAAACAGATAACTTGGACATCAGCCCATTGCAGCAGAGCAGGAGGTATGCAACCTGCAGAGGTCCAACAGGAGTCTATAGTCAGTTATCTCCCCCTCAGCCACGTAGCTGCACAGATGTATGACCTGTGGACTGGCATCAAATGGGGAGAGCAAGTTTACTTTGCTGAGCCAGATGCTCTAAAGGTATCTTGTCTTGCATTAGATCTAATTAAGATTGCACTTCTTTCTCTTAGAAAACATCCCAAGGAGAGAATATGATATTTGAAAAGTTGAGGATGATGAAGATTGAGCGTCCATTATTGTAAGAGTTATGGAAAAATAAAGCTCATTGTATTTGTGATCCAGTGCTCTAGATTCTAATTAAAATATGTAATTCATATCTATAAAGTTCTTCTAAGGCAAAAGAAGTACAAGCAGTTTTTGGTGAAAAGGGAGGCAGGAGGAACTAAATCCTGTGTGTTTTTCCTCCTTGTGTACATACCTCCCCCAGTGTGTCAGACCTGACATGTTAGTGCATATGGCTGACTGAAGTGGGCTCAGCAGCCCTTCTTTATTGCCTACTTATTTAGTGATGTTCTACAGAACTAAACATTCAGGTTTTACTTCATCAAACCTCTTTATCTCTGCTGTGTGCCTTTTGTTGAAATTATTTATTTATTATTATTAATTATTTATTATTTAATTATTATAACAGGGCAGCTTGATCAACACGCTAAAAGAAGTGCAGCCAACATCTCACATGGGAGTTCCCCGAGTATGGGAGAAAATCATGGAGAAGTTGCAGGATGCTTCTGCTCAGTCAGGATTTATGAAGAAGAAAATGCTGTCCTGGGCTATGTCACTTAGCTTAGAGAAGCACCTGATGGGCTCAAATAGGTATGAAGTACAATGAGTGAGATTTCCAGCAACCTGGAAGCAGCAATTTGCTTGTAATAAACCATGAAGTCTCAGTGAGACTCTTTATAAAAAAGTGGGTAAAATTTGGCTTGGCAGCACAGCAAATATAGTGCAAGGGGGAGAGTGTAGTTATTATTATTGACGTCAATTATTTCACAAAGAAGTGTGAAATTTCTTATGCAGAATGGTATTCCAGAAGATCATTCCATGATACTCCTTTGCTCATCTTATCACTCAGCTTCTCAGATATCTTGCAAATTTCAGATTTCAATGGTGTAGGTTCTCAGAGACACATTTAACTGATAAAAAATCAAGAATACAAGAGCTGTATTGTATACAATATGTTTTTATAGATTATTTATGTGTTTGTTGAACTCAGATACCTCAAGAGTTGGAGGCAGGAAAGCTCCAAAGGTAAGAGAAATGAAGGACAGTGAATAAATGAAAGAAGGAAGAATGTGTCACCTTACTTACGTTCTAACTTGTGTCAACACCCAAAACCAAATGACAGATGCATCTCTAAACAAAATCTGTGCCTGATTTTGTTTTGAAAACTTCCTAGGTTGCTCTGACTTACTTGTGTATTTTGTACCCAGCAGTGGTCTCCAGCAGCTCTGGACAAGATTAGCAGACTACTTAGTGCTTGCAAAAATCCGCAATGCACTGGGGCTTTCTTCCTGTCAGAAGCACTTTTCTGGTGCTGCTCCTCTCAATACAGAAACACTGGATTTCTTCTTGGGTCTGAACATCACCCTGTATGAGGCCTATGGGATGAGTGAGACCACAGGCCCACACTGCCTGTCTGGGCCTTACGTTTACAGGCAGCACAGGTAATTTTGCATTTATTAATTTTTTTAAAATATTATCTGTTTCATTTTATCTGTGAAAAGAGTATTTACTAAGGTCAGCAAAGATATTACAGCTTATTTTATTTTCTCTGAGTACATTGCCACTCTGCTGTGGCTTTGGGAGTCAGAATAATTTCCAGGTCAGAATTTGACCATGTTGACTCCATAGCACACTGTGCCAAGAGCACTGAAACTGAGCTACAGCATTATAGCCAAACACAGTGACTACATCTAATATATACCCTAGCCCTGGCCCAGGGGAGGAATGCAAGACCTCAAAACCAAACATGGTTTTATACCTGAAGATACAGGGGAGAAAAGCAGCAAGCACAGGCCAAGACAGACTGCCAGGAAGTGCTCAGGCACCCTGACAAATCTGCCCTAGTGAAGGAGTAATTCCATGGCTGCCAGAGAGTTACAGCACAGTGGTATTTGCAGTCAGGGATGCTTTGACAGTTTCAGGGATTTAGCACATTGGCCAGCTTACCAGTATTGTGTTTGATGTTTCTGTTATGCTTGTGGGGTTTTTCTGCTCTTCTCTGGTAGCTGTGGTAAACCACCACCTGGATGCAGAGTGAAACTGGTGGACAAAGATGCAGAAGGCAATGGAGAAATCTGTTTCTGGGGAAGGACTGTTTTCATGGGTTATTTAAATATGGAAGACAGAACAAAAGAAACCTTTGATGAGGAGGGGTGGCTGCATTCTGGAGATTTAGGAAAGCTAGACAAGGATGGCTTTCTCTATGTCACTGGAAGAATTAAAGGTAATAGGCAAAATCTTGCTCTCTGTTCATGGTCAATGTTTAGCACTATTCAGTCATCTCTCAGATGTGGTCCATCTAATGAAGTGTCTTTCCTCTAATGCTGGCAGCATTGCCCTAACAGGAAGGTAAAATAAATTTCCCTGTGAGAAAACGACAGTGTGCTCTGTGTTCAGAGAAGGTTTCCCTCTAGTCTGTAGTAGGTAGAGATGATTCAGTTCCTACAGTGAGGCTTTTCATCTCCCAGACTTTTACTTAGTATTAATTACAATTATCAATATAAATTGCTAACACAGGTTTAATGTGTCATGTTTGATCTGAATTATATCATCAAGCTGTCCAGTCTCCCTTTGTGTCTTGCCAAAGTGTCTTAATTGCACATGAGAATGTTCAGGCAGGAAGGAGAGGCACCTTCTGTTATACAGCAGTTGTTGCTGTGGGTCAGAGGTCGGTTCCTCTGGTGCCTTAGGTGAGGTGTTTGCAGAGAGCAGAAGGGAAAGCCACAGATGAAGCACTTGGCTGTCATTCCAGGACACTGGCTGAAGGCTCACCAGACTCAGGCTGCTCACTGGCTGACGTGGAGGCTTTCTTCACGAGATATATTCAGACAGTGGGACTGGTCACAGGCAAGATTAACTGAGGAAGATTGAAGAATTGAGTCAGTATCATCTTAGAGTATAAGATGAATCACTAGGGGATAACACAGATGAATGAATTTGTCACAGGTGGCATCATGTCCTGCTAGGAATCAGGACTGAAGTTGCTACTATTAATAGCCTGCACCAAATGCAGCTGTCTTGATTTTAACTTGTTTTCTTGTCTGATTCATTTTCCTTTAGCACAGCAGTAACAGCCTCTTGTCTCAATCCATAACATTTGTGTTTCTCTAATATCTGTCTTGATTGTTGGACTAATAGCAGGACTAAATTACAGGATAGGTAGACAATCTGGGACAAAATAACCGTATGTCCAGTTTCACTGAAGTTTTAAATTCAAGTCCAAATAAGGACAATGAAAAACTAAGGGCCAGAGAGATTGGTAGAGGATCTGAGACAAAGACAGGACTATTACAAAAGGAGGGTGGAATGAAAGGAAGTTAGACCTAGAAAAGTGTATCTGTGTTATTTGTTGAAGCATGTTCTGAACTGCTGCAAAGACAATTATTTGAGGACAATGAGAAGTCACCAATATAACAAAAGCAAAGAATTGGAATTTACTTAGAGAATACTCAAGTTTGTAATAATATCATGGAGTATATGTATTATGCTTCAGAACAAATGTTGCTTTTATCAAGCCTTCCTCCAGTAGTAACTTATTTTTGTCTGACCCCTCTTGGTGGATTCAAGAATTGGTTTGAATCATGATGTTAACAAGGAACTTGCTTTTTGGTGAGATAGCAACAATAGAATAGAAGGTAAATCCTATGCTAATTTGGAAGAGATGATCTCTCACAGAAAAATTCCAGTTATGTAATGATCCCTTGAGAATAAACTGTTACTGGATTATGTAAAAAATATCTGGAGCAAATATACTGAGGGAGATCTGAGAACTTGAGCATATGTTTGAAAAACAGTAGCATTTTTGTTTTGAAGATAATTAATAGGATTTGTGGTATTTGGAAAGTATTACATTGGGAAAAAAATCTCTTATTTTTTATGTCAGTATAAGAAAAGCAGGTTGAGCCAGAGATTAACCTGATCTTTGGAATTTATTTGAATTCAACTAATAGCCTTTCTTTTTTTGCCTAGATTTGATTATAACAGCTGGAGGTGAAAACGTGCCTCCAATTCCAATTGAAGATGCTGTTAAAAAAGAACTCCCAATCGTTAGTAACGCTATGGTGATTGGAGATAAGAAGAAGTTTTTGTCAATGCTCCTCACCCTAAAGGTAAACCAGTTTTAATATTGCCTTCAGTGAAGCTATATACCTGCACTAACAAAAGAATAATAATTTTGAACTATTCGTAAAAATACCTAAAATTAGATAGGAGGATGTTAGCAGGGGAAAAAACATGTAGCAACTACAGGCAAATCCTTCTGGGTCTAAACTTAGGGTTACCTCATCTGCTGAACATTCACATATTTACTGCTGTTTCTCCTACATATACAATAAGAGCTATTTTCTATTTAAATGAAAATTTTTATATAAGAACTGCTGGAAGATTGAGAAGTGTCTGTAACATAACACAACAATAGCTTTTATGCTTACAGATGAGCAAACCCAAGAAATGTTTGTTATGGCAAACTCGGAAACTTTCCAACAGAAACATTTCTCTACAATTTGTTATTTTTATAACACAAGAATGATGGCCATGGAACAAAATAATTAATAGCTTTGCAGTGGTATAGGCTTCAATTGAGAAATCACTGTTTTCCTAAAACATTTGCACTTCAGTTCTGTGGACATACCTAGTGAATGCCACTTAGGTGTTTTCATGTTTTGTACCTCTATGACTGATATTCCCTATCTTCAGGTACAAAAGAAATACTAATTTAAGAAGTCTAGGAACACTTCTATCTCAAGCTGTTTACATTACACCATAATAATTCCACTGAATGATGAGATAAATATTTCCCTGTAACAATGGAATCATGTGGAAAATATGGCAGAAATTCAAGGTCAGAGATGGATTCTATGGCCTAATTCATTCACATGTTTTAAGTCTGTTCATGACATCTGCATATAAGCCGAAAATATTTGCATTTGGTAGCCAAGTGGAAAGAAAAGCCCCTTAAGATCTGTAGGTGTTTCTGCTTTTTAAGGCTTATAGCATGTTTGTATGTTTGTCCTGAGCCCTCCTCCCAAGGGGGACGGCCTGGTCAGAGAAGTTGTTAATGCCTCTGCAGAGTGAACGTTTGATGATGCACTTCATTTGATATTTTAGAGTGTGCTGGACCCAGACACATCTGATCCTACTGACATTCTCACAGAGCAAGCCAGAGACTTCTGCCAGAGGAGTGGCAGTAAAGCCACCAGAGTGTCTGAGATTGTAGCTACGAGAGACCAGGCAATCTACAGGGCCATCCAGGAGGGAATCGACAGAGTCAACAGCACTGCTACCAACAGGGTTCACTGCATTCAGAAATGGATCGTCCTGCCAAGAGATTTTTCCATTTCTGGTGGGGAACTAGGTAAGACTTACTGATTTATCTTCAGGTACACAAAGTTAAGAGGCTGCTGATCTAATATTCAGAAGTACAGGGAAAGGAAAGATGGTTACGGAGTGTGTGGTAAGGAATAGAAACACTGGAGTTTTTGCTGTGCAGACATTGATGAATCTGTGCTCCTTTGCAAATAGAGTTCAAAATTTCAGATTGCTTTGGGTAACTAAGCAATTTCGGTGAATTCCTTGTGCATTAAAGTATCAATAACTTCCAGTAATAATACTGAAAGTGATGCCTGGAATGGCTACCTAGAACAGAGGCTAGACAGAGTTAAAAGAGAAAGGGTAGGTATTTATTGAAAGGCTTCACAAAATGCACCTTGGGCAGCGCAGGAGTCTGAGACTACACCCAAGCAGGACGGTCACACCTGTGAAAATAAGGTCACCTTGGGTTTCAGGCCTAGAGAGAAAGTGTTTTGTCTGAATAAAATGGGAGAGCAGTAGCTGACAGGCTATGGAGTTTGAGTTATGCACTAAAGCAGTACTGACCTAGAAAATATAAGTGCTAAAACTTAAGGCATCAAAAGTTTCTCTTTAAAAGAAAACAAACAAAAGCGGCAAGACAGTGAAAGCCTGATAATGGAGCCCAAAGCACATTACCAGGCTTTTTGAATAAACTGGGAATTGTTTGAAAGCTTTCAAAAACGTATTTTTATGAAAAAAGTAGCAGCCAGTTACCACCCTCTTATCTGCAGCTCCCTTGGAAGTCCTCATGCTTATGTGGAGGCAACCTCACATATCACACTTGCTTCTCACTTTCAGCATTTATCTGTGCTTAGAGGGGGGCATGTTCTTCCCAAAGGCTCTTCAATAAAATACTTAGGCCCCAAAGTTCAGACTGAGTGCAATTTCTGTTACTATTTCTGGAAATTATTCTCCCTCTTTTAAGGTCCCACAATGAAGCTGAAGCGGCTCGCTGTGCTCGAGAAATACCGAAATGAAGTAGACTCCTTCTATAAAGAATAAAAAGTGTTTCCTCCAAGCATTAAGAAAGATCTGTGAGCAAAAGGAAGTATTTTGTCATCAAAAGCATTAACAAAGATTTATGCTTTGAATTTTTAGTCTATTGAACCAAATCCCTAGAGAGCTGCTGTCAATTTAGTTGTTCTGATACTCACCTGATCATTTGTCCTCTTTTTACAGAAGCATCTACAGTGTATCCATTCTCTAACACTGCTTTTACTTTATGACCTAAATGATTAAAACATCCTTCTGTGTTGTATAAAGCAGATATAACTAATTCCTCTAGATTGAAACATAAAAAGTCTTTTATACAGTCTTCCGTTTTCCTTCTTTTTCTTTTGTTCTACAGGATGTTTCCTGTAGCTCATTATATATTTTGCTAGATAGCAGTACTGCCTAATGAAATTGTCATACCACTCCAGTGATAATTATTTAAAAAAAAACAACAACAAAAGGGCTGGGATTTTTTTCCCCTCCCAGAGAACAATTTCTTGTTCACTAACACATTTCAGAACCTGAAGACACTCCTGTTTCTGTAATGCCTAGAACTCAGACTTCTGTGAACACAGCAGTTCGCTTCTTAAGTCCACGTTGGAATAAGCATTACTATTTCTCACAAATACAAATAATCAGAAAAAGCAGGGGAATAGCTCCCTAAGACTGAAAGACACAAAGGAATAACTACATACATTTTAATATGTATTTTAATACATATTAAAATGCTATTATAGAAACTTCTTTAAAATTGCTTACAGTGCTTTTCTTTGAGCAGTGCTTGTCAGTGTGTATCTGCATGTTTCAGTATTTACATTGCACTAATTCTGACAAATGTGGGCATTTCTTCTAACCCATATGCAAAATAAATCACGTTATGAGAAGGAAATGCTTGGCACTAAGTTGTCTAAAGGAGGTGCTGTAAGGGATCTCTGGCAGGCAGCTCTAGCTCACACAGGCAGGCAGGCCACAGCCCGTTACTGAGACAAAAAAATGATGCAGAACAGGATAAAGTTTCCATAAAAGCTCCATTACCAGTCTCACACATCTTACAGACCTAAGATTTGTTGCAAGTACCAATAATCACATCAATAGATAAGACAAAGCAGCAGCCAAGGATTATAAAAACAAAACAAGCAATACGACTTTGAAAAGTTTATTCTTCCCCATTTTGTGCGCAATGGTAATTCAGAATTTCTTTAACAATATTAATCTGAAGGAAACAAGGAAGCAGCAGCTTGTAAAACACAGAAAGAAATGTTGCCCCATTCACGACAAGCAGAGTGTGGGAGGAATAAAGCTCCTCCAGCATGTTGTAAGACTGTATAAAAAAGCTGGGGTGCTTACTTCAGAGTGACATGAGAAGTTGTTACTCCAAAAGTTGTTTTACTTCTGAAATTACCAGCCCAAAACAGTGGCAATAGATATTACTGCACTTAGTTACTTTCTAGGAATAGAAGGAAGATGTAAGAAGCCTGCTTCTGGCAGGAGGGGTAATCCTGGGCCATACTGAGGAGTTTGACAATACCTATTTCCTTGTCAGGCACAGGAATGGAAGCAATACCTTGATAGCTCCAGATCAGAAGGACTTGAGTGACGACCTGCACCTGATGGGGAGGGGAGGGCAACCAGTTGCTTTTGCACTCATTAAGCTTAGTAAGCAAGGAAAAAATAGATTCAGATCCCCTTGAATAGGGATGAAATGTATTTCTGGAACACAGGCACCAGAGCCAAACCGCTGATCTGTCTTAATCCATTTAGGACTAGTCTCTTACATTCAGAGTTTCTAGAATAAAATTACTAGTCAATACAGGAAGACACACTGAGCAGACTGTGCAGAAACTACAACACAAACAGCATTCTAGCCTAAGTCATGAAATAATTAGTGTAAATTTGCAAAATTAATACTGTCCCCTCACAATATATGGCAGAAGTAATTTTGTATAGTTTGCCCTCATTAGAACTTTATTGTAAAGTGTGTTTCAGAGAGGAAAACTTGTAAGAATTATTTTGGTATATAGATTTAAAAAATAACTTTTCTTCAGCATTAATTTTCACCCCTTGTTAATGGCTGTAGGTTTTTTTTAAATACAGAAATAGATTAAATCTCTAGAATTTTGTATTTCTTAATTCATGCCTTTGGTGGGCAGGGCTGTATTTCACAAATCACCAGAGTACTAAAGTGGTTTTCTCATTGCTTCTAACACAAAATTGCTATTTTAAGTTATTTTATACCCGTTTCTGTGTATGAAGATCATCTTGTGCTACTCTTAGGCTGAAAACCTATCTTTTTAATTTCAACAAGATCAATAAAGTAGGTTTTAAAGATTAAGGTGCTTTTATATTTCACTAATTCTGTTACTGGTTTGTTTGCATAATTTTTCTATGTGGAAAGTAAAACCCTCTAATTGAAATGGAAAATATTAGACAGTTACAGTGCCAATAAAAGAATTCACTTACATAAAAATGTTCACCAGATAGAAAAAAAATAAATAAGACAAAGCACTTGGAAAAGTCCACCGAAAGCAGGCACAAGCATCGTTTGTAGCCATTTGGACTAGATTTATTAATGGAGAGGCCTCAGCTAAAAAGTTTGCCTTCAAGAGATAAGCAAACTCTATGCATGTGGATATCAGGTTACATATATTGTACTCTGTGATGTGTCCTTCCAGTCACCAGCAGCAGGAGGAAGTTTAGTCTTTGTCCTGTACTCGGCGGCAGATCTCATCTGTGAATTCCGAGCACTTGGAATTGCCTCCCAAGTCCTTTGTCAAGACCTGAAAGAAAGAAAGAAAAAAAAAATTTACTGAAATGTCTTATGGGGCCAGTGCTGTGTCTGAACAGTTCTGGATGTTCTCATGATCTGTTGTTTATGGATAGTAAATAAGGTGAGCAGGAACACATCAAGTTTGAGTTCTGCATCCCATTGGGACTTCATCAATAAGGACTGTGCAGGGAGAGAAAACCTGAGTATACATGAAGTATTTACAATGTTATCAGATTTGAATGATTTTAACATGATTTTATCCCAGCTACAGGAAGAAAGTGTGTGTGGTCAAAGCTCTACAAAATCCTTTAATGGTGTTCTTTAATGGTTAAGTATTTACATCTTCAGTAAGAAGTTTGTCCTTTGGAAGTAAAATTCACATGTGAAGGCTCAGCACAAGGACGACTAATTGACAGTAATTCAGAAAGATTGGGTCTTTTTTTTTAAGGAAACCCCCACAGAACAAGCACACATAACCACATAACTCTTAATGCTGCATGTTAACAATTGTCAAAGTTTGCTTAATTTAAGAGATAGGAAATGTAGAGTTAAAAACCTCTTTCATCAAGTACAACTCCTGTCTGCTATCATGAAGAGAGTAAAATAAAAAAGTGAGCAACAAGCTAGATTAAAGCACCCTAGGAGGTAATTATAATTATTAGTTTCCCCCTCCATGGCACACACACACATAATTAACTGGTTGAGGGGAAGGGAGGAATAACAAGCAAGAGAAGCAATCATGGTTACTATTTTAAGATTTTGTAATTTAAATTGCATTATGGGGTTTTTCAGTTAAAAAGATTCCCTCCATTGTGACATATAATTGTAACATTATAAGTAACTAGTGAACAAGTAGCCACGTCACAAAACTTGCACTGTTGTCTTCCATGGAATTACTGGCCTGCAGATGGAGGATTTCATTTCCAGAGCAGTAAATGGGAACTTTACAGAAGCACCTCTTTATTCAGTTGTAAGATTTTATTTTTTTTTAACTGGCTCCTACACATAGCAAGATAGCTGCAAACTTACAAAATGATGACAAGTTTTGGTTTCAGCATTCTTGTTACTTTTATTTACAAAGCAGCTTCTCATGGTCCTGCCTAAGATAAATTTACCAGCATGACTAGTTGCTAATATCCTTCAACTGCAATCTTCAAGGTCTTTCCAACTGTTTTCAAGAGATGGACATCAATGTAGAGGAGTGAACCAATAATGGTAAGACCACAAATTTGTCAAGTTTTAGAGCAAAAGCCCCCTCTCCCCCCAATATCCCATTTGAGTCATTAATCTGAAGGCACTCACTTCCAAAGAGAAACATATATAATCCCCAGAGAAAAAAATTAATACTGGATAAAAACTATTCTTTTGTAGTCAAAAATGAGTGAAAGCAGTAAGAATGAAAAAAGAAAGTAACTGAGCTGAAAAAACAGAAACAGAAGTATTACAGTCAGGACTGAAATGCTATAAACAAAGTGGATGATGAAGCCTGTGAAAGGCAAATGAGTGTCCTTCACTTCAGGATCCAGATTTCAATATATATTGTACGTTTCATAAATTTTCTAAGTGAAGTGCTAAGAGTTACTTAAAACTCTGATTCCCTTCCTGAAAAACAGACATCCAGTTCCCTATTCTGGACTTCATAAAGCTGTGGAAATGTAAGATGAGCATTGCTGAGACAAAAGGAATGTCTCCTTATTGCTGCACTGGGCAGATTTAGTATCACCAAAGATAATATAATTCCTGTCAGAGAAGGACAGTGGCACTGCTCATGCAACAGGCCAGCTCAGCAGGCCATCCCCCACTCTGGTGTGCATCTTCCAAATTAATTCTTGCTTTGATCCAGTATGATTTTAATTCACTGCCTTTACTTGCACACCCTCGTGTTACCTTTCCATCTTTAATGGTATCAAAGCAGGCTGACTCAATCTTGGAAGCGTGTTTGTGCATTCCCATGTGGCGCAGCATCATCACAGCACTCAGCAGGAGGGCAGTGGGATTGGCCATGTCTTTTCCTGCAATGTCTGGTGCTGTTCCATGAACCTAGAAATGAGAGTAAACCTATCTGTTACCATGTCATTATGCTGATTAAAATGTCCTAGGCAGTAGTGCAAGCAACCTGAGCCATAGGCCTTCATGTTAAAACGGGACTTGATCTGCTGGGATGTAGTCAGTGGAAAGGCCATGCCAAGGACCAAAACAATTCAGTTCAGAAAGGGAAAACTAGGTCACCTAATATCTTTAAATTGTGCCCATCAAGTTCTATTTCATAGGGGGTATTTATCATATGAAGAAGTGGGAAAATAAAGTATTGGTCAAAAAAAGGATATGCGAAAAACCTACATGGAATATTTACTTTAACCTCTCAGGGTAAAGTACATTTCCTCCCAGGGTAAAGCTCCAGCTTCTTCACAGTAAAAAAGAGTTCTACGAAGAACTTTGTTAGATAAATGTCACAATGCCACATTGTATGGCATGGAAAAGTTTAGATTGTCAAGTTGAGACAAAATTGTTACTGCTCTGCCTTGTGTAACAAGACTTACGGATTCAAAAATGGCCACGCCGTTGGCACCGATGTTTCCACTGGGTGTTACTCCAAGACCCCCGATGAGTCCAGCACACAAGTCACTGAAAAAAACCCAATCACCAAATTAAACAGTCCACAAGTTTTTCATATACAGTTGCCTCTCTGCAAGCTATTAAAATATTTTTGTTTATCTATCAACTACAACTATAACTTAATTTGTACACCTGCACAGTCTGAGAATAATATGGAGAAAGAACAGATGCTGGTAAGCCACCTGTACCCCATCAGAACATGGGAAAACTCTTAGAACTACTAGCAGAAGACAATGTAATAAAGCAAAATTAAAAGGAAATTCCAAACACTAGAATAAAGCTGATAAGACACAGGCACAATGAGAAGTACTAGAAGCACAGAATATGTGTAGAAGTCTGAAAAACTAATTGTTATGTACAGTCCCCTGTAACTATGCAAAAATCTTACTTCCTCTGAAGGCACCCAGAACTACTTTTCATATGTAAATTCCTTCTAAAAAATGTGGAGTAATTTTGCTCAGGTAAGTGAGTTACTGGTGGTTTTGCAGTGTATTGTGTGCAGCTTAAGGAACATTTTCCAAGTGACATCAGCTTTCCCCCTCTCTTTACTCAACAGCCTGCAGGTCACAAGTCTGACATTAGCAGATCATCAGATATAAGCAATTTGCATTTGGTTTCCCAAACCAACTGTGCCTATTGTCATCATACTGTACCCTCTGAGCTGAACATACTGATGAACAAAGCTCTTAAAACTCTGTTATTTTCACATCCATACATAATTATTGCCTACAACTTGGCTCATACTAAGCTAAGTTAGTCCTTAGCTTAGGACTAACAAAGAGAAAAGTTTGGATGACTTTGCAGAACAGTATTTTAAGCTAAAATAAACCATCTACCTTAAGCTGCATAGAGCCTGGGGAAAAACTGAATACAGTCTGCATTTGCCATTCTAAGTATTTAATGCTAAAAGAGAATAGATTGTCTTCTTCCTAGTCAGACCTGTTCAGTCTAAGGAACCTGACTGGCATTCATCTAGAGCAGCAGGTGAGACCTCACCCAGTGGTGACAGTGCCCTCTTCAAGAACAGACTCAAATTTATTGAAAACTTTTAGAATGATGAATTTTTTTGCAGAATTTCTAAGAGAACTTTAAAATGGGTAATAGTGAACTCTGTGAAATGGTATTGATGATGAGACTCCTCTGATTTGGTCTCAGTTAACAGTCTAAGAGCTACTGTGAGGGCCCTGTGCATGCCTTCACTAATTCTTAAAGCAAGAAGCATTAGTTCCAATCTGATTTTTAGCGTGCACAGCCTTATCATAGAGAGAGTGATAAGAGAAGCTTAAGAACCATGTCTTCTTATACATAAGTTACCTTTAAATTTATTATCTGTACAAAAAAGAGGGAATGGATTCTAAGATGCGAATAGTCGAACATGTAAGTAAAAATTCCATTTCAAGCTCTTTTCTCAATGTCTCCTTAGAGGTGTGAGAAGAAATACATTACATAACACACTTAATAGTTCCAATTAAAACACTTCATCTTACAGGAGTTTAATGGAATTTACACTCTACCTGTAATAATTTTACAGAATGGAAAATGTGTGCTGATGGGTTGTGCCTTCAAGATACAAAGAATCTCTAGTATTACTGTTATTCAAATATAACATTTACTCTGAAGGTAAGGAAAAGTAATACATAAACCAAGAGCTGGCAGAATATGAAGAGGCCACACATTTAGTTCTTCCGTGACTATGCAGACTGATTTAACTGTATGATGAGCTCCCTGTGTACATCATGGTGCCACAGTCACCCTACACAATCTGTTTTAGTGCTGAAGATTTGAAAGTTTTTCTCTAATATCTAGGCAGGCATTCATTCTCTATTACAATGTAAGCCATTATATTCTTTACACATTTGGAGAAATTTCCCTGTCTCATCTAACAATATTCATAGCCTCCATAAGCAGAAAGAGATTGTTTAAAATAAAAAGTACATTCCCATCATATAGCCCCTCCCATCAGTATATTACTAATTGAAGCAGTGAATGTCTGTTAAGAAGTCTGAGTGTGTAAGACAATCCCCCATCTGGCTTGCATGTGACCTCAGTGACTGTGGGGAAAGTATCAATATTTTACATGGTGGGAGTTTAAATTAAAATCTCCATACCTGAGGATGTCACCGTACAAGTTTGGCATAACAAGTACATCAAATTGAGATGGATCTTGAACCATCTAGAAGGAAGTATATTTTCATTAGGGTTAAGAATTCAAACTAAAACAAAAATAACTACAACTAAAACATAAATACTCACATTCAGACATACAGTATCCAGATACATTTCATTGAATTTAATATCTTTACAGTTTTCTGCTGCCTCCCTGCACTTTCTCAAGAAAAGCCCATCAGACATTCTCCTGCAATTAGATAAACAAGAGAATATTGCAGTTATTGTAAGGAAGCAGTACTACAGATAAAGAAAACTGCATACAACAGGGGTTTAATTAGAATTCAGAAACTTAGTGACTATCCCTCCTAAAATATTTCTGTATCAATAGTTTAAACAGCATACATTAATTCTCAGAATGACTTCTATTAATTTATGAAAGGCTTAGTGAATTTGTGAAGGTGATGTCACATAGTATCACATGAGTTATGACTCAGTTCAGAATGAAGTGGTGTGAAAACTGCAAAAGACACCAGCCACTTTCATCCTCAGTTTTTAAATTCATTTTCCTTGTTTAAAAGTTTCTAAAATAGGAGCTTTGGAAAGAAGGATTACTACAAACTTGCTAATAAAAACATTGGTACACAATTATCTCAGCCCTGTCAATACTGGGTCAGTATTGCCTATTTTACTTAGGAGGCATTTACTTGACATTTTTCCCATTTTACTGACTCCCAGTGCCATCAACAGAAGTTTTACACTTGAATAAGACTTAAGCAGTTATTTATAATTAAATGTTTGGGGATTTTTTTGTTTTGTTTTTCTCAAAAGAAGTGTCAACATACATGATATTTGCCTTGTGCACTGCAGTCACGTGGCTTCTCTGATTGTTTCTGGCATATTCAAAAGCAAACTCTGCAATGCGCTTGCTGGCTTCCTCTGTGATCAGCTTGATGCTTTGCACAACCCCATCAACAATCTGAAAAACACGAAGTGCATCAGCAGGGCAAGTTCATTCTTCCCACTGGGAACCAAGCAGCAGAATTGTGAGTGAGGCAGAAAGCATTTCACAATAGAGGAACATTTCATGGGCGCAAAGGTAAAGGATCCCCTGAAGCCCAGTGAGACACAAGGTGAGCAGTGCTGAGCAGAGGGCAGAGGGGGCAGAGCTGGAACATTCCATGGGTGCAAAGGTAAAGGATCCCCTGAAGCCCAGTGAGACACAAGGTGAGCAGTGCTGGGCAGAGGGGGCAGAGCTGGAACATTCCATGGGTGCAAAGGTAAAGGATCCCCTGAAGCCCAGTGAGACACAAGGTGAGCAGTGCTGAGCAGAGGGCAGAGGGGGCAGAGCTGGCACTCACCACATGCTCGATGCCGCTGTACTCGCCCTCGGTGTTCTCGCGGATGGTGACGATGTTCACGTCCGTGTAGGGTGTCTTGTAGCCCTCGATGGACACGCACGGACGAACATTGGCGTAAAGGTCAAAGGTTTTACGCAGCAGCAGATTCATGGACGGGTGCCCTGCAGCAATCGGGGTCTTCAGAGGCCCTGGAGAAAAACCAGATGCACAAGGATGAATGAGGAAATAAACCCCTCCATGGATCTGAGAGTTCAAACTCTAGGTCAAGAGGATCTCCAAATTCCTGTTTAACCCTTATGCTGGAATGCCATGGGAATTCTCTGTTCTTTCTGTCAATTACTGCACAGGCACATTAATCAGCTGGGTAAAGGCCAAATGGTGAGCCTTACATGGAACAGATTTTACAAAATGTGTTCATTAAAACATATAAAGATCCTGCTCATTAGTAATGTGGTTATGGCATGCTATTGTGTATCTTAGAAATGCCTTTTGCACAGAGTCCAAAGGTTGGTACATACTCACCTTCAACTGCAACAACTATCAAACTTACGGCTTGGAAATGAAGGACTGTATCAAGATTACAGCCAACTACCTTGTAATTACCCATTCTATTGTGCTACAGAGGAAGAACTTTGGCTTTGCATCAAACTCAAGTATTTAATATCTGTGTATTAACCCCTAAAATACCTTTTAATCCCATTTTGTTTTTATCCATGGATTCTTTGGCTTCTGGGGGTATCATCCACTTCCCTCCTGGTCCTTGGATAGCCGTAACATTCCTCTCTTCCCACTGAATAGGTGCCTAAACACACACACTCTGTGTTAACTTTAATGTCATGACTTAGCTCCAAGTTTTAGCTTTCGCAAGAAGGTGTGTAAGGAATTTTGTCCAGGCCTTTCTGAACAGTATTTTCTCTGGTGAGTGAGGATAAGCATGAGATGTTTGAACTAAAGTAATTTTTGAAAAATGTAATTAAGTGGAAATAGTGTGAGCAGCAAATCATCATAAACGTGAATACCACAATGGTGTCCTAGATGTCATGCATGCAAGTGCTATTTCTTTAAAGGTTTTAAAGCTGTTGAGTTCCTTGTATACAAGAGACAACATTTTAAAGCTGAATTAATTGAGAACTCATCATCCCCACTGACTGGAAGACTGTGTATGACATAGATGTGTATCTGTTATTTCTGCACACTGAAAATCTGCACATGCTCCACAATGCTTTCTGAATTTGCATTCACCACAGGACTGTAAGTGCAGACAGGCTGCCACCCATTCATTTCATCAGAACAATTCCACAAAGGAAAAGATACAACAGAATTAAAGAAACTTCACGTTTTCAAATCCACATTGGACAGTTGTAATAAAAAGGGAATATGCCTGGGTGCTGTTACTAATGTGGAACAATTTAACAGGCATCTTGCCTGAAGAGCTGCATTTCCTTTCAAGGAAACTGGACAAGTTCTGGTGAAGTTTCTCAGATAGGTAAGAGAACAGTTCTTGGACACAGTCAGTTTTCATATCACTGAAGTTAATGTGTTTGGCAGCACAGCAGGTGGATTGCTGAAATGAGCCAGTCCTTTCACACACGCTTTTGACCTGCACTTGAAGTTGTAATAAATGAAAGAACATCCTCTGTCAGTTGCTCAGGATTACTACATCAACAAGGTGATTTCACATGACATTGAGTTCGTATTTCCAAAAATTAAACACAGCATTTGTTCTCAATCTGTCAGCTAACAGTTTCAAGCTGTGCCTTGGTATCACATTCCTGTCCTTTATTAGCTGAAGCTTCAAACTCTTTAAACTGGAAAGAAGTTTTAATAGCTTAAATATGACTTAATCTCTTAAAAGAGATTTTAAGCTTTTTTTAATATGCCTAATTAATATTTGTTGTTG
Organism: Rhabdornis inornatus; assembly: GCA_013397075.1. Taxonomy (NCBI): domain Eukaryota; kingdom Metazoa; phylum Chordata; class Aves; order Passeriformes; family Rhabdornithidae; genus Rhabdornis; species Rhabdornis inornatus. The sequence continues at coordinate 4,093,731 of VWZS01008407.1, read as the reverse complement.
ACTTACTTTGGCAGCATCAAAGATCTTCATGACAGAAGCAGAAATCTCGGGTCCTATGCCATCTCCTGGGATTAAAGTTACTGTTTGTACCTAGGTAAAAAAATATCAGTAGTACAACAAATGAATGTTCGTTTTCTAAATAGAAAACATCTTCATGTGTTGTAGGAACCAAATAGCTATTAGAAAACAAAAGAAATTTTCTTCTACCAAATATTCAGTAATGAAGAACAGCAGTTCTGGACAGAAGTGGGAAGGACTGGCTTGCTTTCCAAGAGAGCATGCAAATGTTTTGAGAGAATTGTTTTAAAATTTTCCTACTACCTATTCCTATTTCAAAACAGAGGCTGAATGTGAAAGGCAGATTCCTGCTCAGTACTCCCTGAAATTAATGAACACAGCTTTCCTCTGGAAATGTGGAGAGCAAGTTATATTACCTAGTTATGGCTCTGTTCCACATGTGTCTTCAATATTACCAACATGCTGCATAATACTGACACATGCTAGAAATGATTATGTGTATGAAAAGATACATTCACCTTAAAAAAAAGGTCATGCCAAGCTAAACTTCTCAAGTGACCTCCTAAAAATCTCAGACCCACTTTTAACAATACCAACTTACTTTCATCTCATAATGTCCCCAGTCTTGTTTCTTTTATCATCATCAAACAAGAAAAAAAATGCACAGCCCAGGCTCAACAAATAACAGGGGAAGAATGTATTCTGCTTTGAAGAAAAAAATAAATTATGGCCACTGTTCTAAGGGTATGTGCTCAAGCTCATTTTGTTTTATTTAAAGATAGCCAAGAGCTTTTATGGGCTCATTATTACCTACAAAAAAGGCAGCACACGTACATTATTTGAAAAACCCCCAATAGAATCAACTCCCAAGGCAGAATTTCAATATATATTGATTGATTTTTTAACTTTTGACCCAAAGAAATTCACTGTGCACAACAAAAAAAACAGAGCTTCAGATAAAAGAACCCTGCTGCTGAGCAAGCTGTCACTGATGAAATGCCTCGATAGTAGAGTTGTGCTGTCTGACTGCACTGCAGGGCTCCACCTGAGCCTGAAACTGTTGGGTTTCAATATAACCAGGGCTGTCTCACCTTCTGATTTTTATACTGAATAAGTGACCCTTCTGTTTCTTTTCTAACTGTTGTACCTGCTGTTCTACAAAAGTTCTCATAAAAAGCCACAGTTCCTCTTTAGGATGAAGTCCTGCTTAGGGGTGCTGAGCCCTGCTCCTGCCTTCACTGAAAAGAAGGCTCGTGGGCACTTCAAACACATACACATAAAGAAGGTAAAACATCTACAGAGAAATACACAACGTCTAAGATGGTTTAAAGAGGACCTTGAAAAGGCAGAAATTTAGATGCAAGGAATTCTAAAAGCAGCAGTAAAGTAAATCTAGTGCTTAGAGGGAAGTCTGCAAAAGAAAGAAAATGAGAAGCTTCTCAACAATCTTTCTACTTTGCCCAATATTTATTTGCCCATTCCCAGATGAATTCCAGAAGACTGGCTTATGTCTGTATTTTGTGAAAACTTTCCACGCCACTTCTATTTTTTGCTAGAGCCTTTTGTAGTGTCACACTGATCTGCAATTGCCAATGACAGTGATTAACTGATGTAAATCCAGGATGGCATTAAGAGCATGCATGTTCACTTGTCTGGCCCTCATTTTTGGGAACATAAGAATAACAAGTGATCTTATAAATTTCCAAACCCGCTCATTGAGAAACTTCTTAAAATAAAAGAATGGGACTATTATACTCACAGCATTACCAAAACTTCTGGTCACCTTTTTTTGGCTTTTGAAAGCACCTAGCAATCGAGAAACCTGCAAAAATCCAAAACAAAGAGATGCTCTTTTACTGCACAAATGGGATTTTACAAGTTCAACAATATTGCAGCAAATCTGCTTTTTGAAGTCATATTGCTTTAAATCTCCTATCTCAAACTAGTATAAAAATCCAAATGAAACCAGAGTACCCAGTGCTTTGCCAAGCTGCAGGCTAACCCTCAGAGCAGCCACGCCTCGCGAGTATTCTTAGCACAAGGTGAGCCCAGGACACGCTCCCGTCCTGCCTGGGGGCCACTGCACCCCACTGCAGTCCTCACACACACATCGTGCTGGAAGCAAGGCTGCAGGAACTCTAACTAAATACATGACATGCCAAGGATGAAGACATGTGGAAAGCAAAGTGAAAAATCAACCACTTCATTGGTAGCAGTTGGGTGGACAGTATCTTTACACACTTTAGGTGATGTTTCCAAAACTACTTTACATTAGTGTCACTTCTTCCATTCAAACTGTGGTGAATTTTATACCTGTAGGTGTTGTACTGTTGCCTTCTGCATGCCTGACAGTTTTTTAAAAGTGGAACTGAAATGCACATCAAAGACAAAATTCACCATAGCAACAAGTCTACACATCACAGTCAAAGAATTACATTTTCTCAGTATTCTGAACTGGCCTTAAGCTTCAAAACTGGGATGGTATCTAAGCTTGGAACCTTGCCCAGCTGAGCACTGTGGACAAAATCCCTAATTGCAGAAAAATCACGGCCTCCCAGTCTTAACCTCTTCTCTAGGACTATTGATGCCTTTGGGACTTAAGAGCCAGAAGACTTCTAACTGCAGAGACTTACATTGCTTCAATTCTGCCATACTCACATATGCAGGCTGTCTGCAGCTATCAGGCTAGAAATGACTTTGACAATTCGTATTCCTCTCCTGTCCCACTTGTATTTGTTCTTTACTGACAGAATGGTGTATGGCAAAAAGAACAACCTATGTCAGCACCAACAGAAACAACCAGAAACAATATAATTCTCATGCGTATTATAATGAACGCTGCGGGAGAAGTAATCTAAGCTAGATCTATTTTTACTTGTAGCCCCACATGAGATGTACAAGGTCACTGCAACACGCAAGCAGTGTTTATCAAAGCAGGCCACATGGTTGAGGACGAAGGCAGAGCAACCAAATGGAAACGTGAAGTTGACTGTGCAGTGTAAGTGTTCTCATGGTACAGATCCTTCATACAGAATCAGGATTCACATTCCAGAGTAGGCCAGGTAAGGACACAGTCTGTCTTGTCAGAAATCACGGGCCTAGTACATTATACTGAAGTTCAATATTGGTAACACAACAAAGAATCTGCCCAAGGAAAACGGATCCATTCTGACCTTAAAGTCACGTCTCCTGATTAGCTCTTGACAGTTCCTCCTTATTTTAGCAGATAGGTTAAATGGGGCGGCCTCAATGACTTTGCCTCTAGCAGGCTGTTATGCAAAGGTCCAAAAGAAATTTCATTTACTCAAGGCAAAAGCCAGCATCTCCGTGAAAACCCCGGGATAAGGCCTGCGTTTCAGTATGGTTCAGAGCTGTAAATCCCAGAGGACACGTGTGGGGGCCAGAAAGCAGCCAGAGCCCGGCAGCCAGAGCCCAGCAGCAGTTCTCCCTAGCCGGCTCTGCAGTGCCCGGCACCGCGGGCTCTTTGCGGGAATGGCGTTCCCGGGCTGTGCTGTGTGCCACCCGCGCACCGCCAGCTGCCCGCGCCCGCGGTGGTCCCGCCGCTGCTGTGACCTCTACGGCGCGACCTCTCCGCAGGCCGCTCCCAGGGATGGCGCGGCTTTCCCTCCCCAGCCCTCGGCTCCCTCAGGCGGTCCGAGCCTGCCTCCCCGGCGCTCAGCCCGGCCCGGCGGAGGTGCTGCCGGCNTCAGTATGGTTCAGAGCTGTAAATCCCAGAGGACACGTGTGGGGGCCAGAAAGCAGCCAGAGCCCGGCAGCCAGAGCCCAGCAGCAGTTCTCCCTAGCCGGCTCTGCAGTGCCCGGCACCGCGGGCTCTTTGCGGGAATGGCGTTCCCGGGCTGTGCTGTGTGCCACCCGCGCACCGCCAGCTGCCCGCGCCCGCGGTGGTCCCGCCGCTGCTGTGACCTCTACGGCGCGACCTCTCCGCAGGCCGCTCCCAGGGATGGCGCGGCTTTCCCCCGGCCCGGCCCGGCCCCCACGGCCCCTTCCCGCTGCCGTCCCGGGGAGGAGCAAGGACAAAACCCGGGAGCGCCGCGGGGCCGCCATTCGGCCCGAGACCTGCGGCCCTTCGCCCTCGGAGTACTGCCAGGGCCCGGCAGCACCGCGACCTTGCGGCCGGGCGGCCGCGCCTCGGGCGCCACCACGCTCCGGGGCGCGTCCCGGGCGCTGCTGAGCAGGGNTGCGGTGCGGTGCGGTGCGGTGCCCGGTGCCGCCGGAGGACGCGGAGCCGCAGGTGCGGTGTCTGAGGAGGTACCGTTGTGGCATCTGTGTGGAGACGAACAACCAGTTTTCAGTGAGGCCCCAGTTTTGAAGCGTTTGATGGTTTTATAAAATATCAGCCTCTAGGGTCGTTTATGGGAAAAAAAAGTTGTTAAGAAAGACGGCAATTTTTTGTTGAAGTAGGCAAGAAGTCTCCTAAGCCCGTGTACTTTAAAGTGTTAAAAACAAAGCTGTTGAAATCGGGACAACCTAAGACCCCTTTTTGCCCTAATTTCTGAGGTGCTCATGTCATTATTTTAACAAGCTGCTATGTCAGTCGGAGTCTCCTTCCGCAGAGAAACAACCCCCTGGAACTGAGTGCTGCCTGTGGGAATGCCTGCCTTTAAGAACTTCTGCCTTCCTTACACTTGGCAGCATTAACATTCGGGGTTTGTCTCAGAGGAATTTCGTGCCAGTTTTTGGTGGTAGCGTTAGCAGATTACTCGCAGCCTTTCCAGTTACTTGGCTCAGTCTGGATGTGCTTGAAAGCTGAGGGCTAAGACTGTGAGTTTAGTTTCCTCTTCTCTTAAATGCGTGAGTAGAAATTCTTACAAGTGATATTTGACAATATACAGCACTAGCAGCCTGCATTTTCTGAGAATGACTTGGGTTTTTTTATGACAGGACACAAGAGGTCCTCACATTTCCTCTGTTGATGTTTAATCTTGGTTTTGATGTTGCTTTGGATTGAGAATTGCCATTCAGATGTCTGTAATGGAAGGTATGCAGAATTCTCTTGATACTGACTTTCTTCTGGTAACTATATGCATAGTTAACAGATATATTCGTGTTGCTTTCTTGTGTTTGGAACTGTATCTGCATCTACACTGTTAGGTTGCCCTTGGATTGTAAATTGGGGGAGGGGAGATATTGTGGAGAATTTTTTTACACGTTTTCGACACTCGTTTGTCTGTGTCTTGTGGGTGATACCATAATAATGCTGCAGGAATAGGACGTTCACAGTGGCTGGTTTGGATCCATTCTGAGAATGGCTGAGCAAGACAGTAATAAACCCATGAGTAGTTATTTTGCCTGAGAAAATGATGTGGAAGCAGCAATACTTTCTTTCCCTTAGTGATCACTGTATTGAGACTCCCTATGGGGAAATTAATTATATTACATTTAGCCTGCTAAAGCAACCATTACTTTTTTATATTATTATTTTGTCCCTGAGGCAAGACAAAAAAAAAAAAAGGTAATTTCTATTTATTATGGATAAATTAGGCTTAACAAAATGCACTCAGAAACCTCTCTTTTCTAACATAGTGTATTTTTTGAGCTATATAGATAAGACCATAAAACCAACATATTTTCACACAAGGTTTTCCTTTCCGTTTATTTTCTTTAGCATTAAAACTCCCTAGAAAGTTCCTGCTCCTCATAGTGAAGCCAGCAGCTTTCCCTGGTTTGAGAGACATGAGTCCTGCATGTTTCTCCAGCTGTTTATTCACTGCTCAGGCCCATGAAGCCTTCTCTCACAGGATATCACTTCCTGACAAATTTAGTGGGGTCTGAGCATCCTCCTATCCACCATGTGTTGGGAAAGCAACTTTTTATAGTGTTGCAGTAGCAAAAACTGTCATTTTTCACATATTTTGGGTTTTCATAACTGTGTATTTACAGTTTATTTTTTATTTGTAGTTCATGCAATTGTAATGTTTTGTAGCTCTGTAGCCTCTTTAAGGAACTTTTTTTTTAGCTCCACAGCAGCTGTATTAGGTGAATGTTATTTCTTCTTTATCTGTATGCAAATAGAATTTTGAATAGCTTTCCAGTAAATGAAACAAGTCCCAAAAACTTAGGGAGGATTTTTACAGCATCGGTGGAGGATATAACTTCTTCCATTGCCCATAGTGATCACAATTACTCCTGTAGTAGCCCTGGGCCCTAAGGACTCGTGCAAGGTGACAACAGAATAAACATACAGGCAGCCCCTCTGAATCAAATCTGTCCTTTTTGCTAACAGAGTGACTCTTCATGAGCAGTTATTCTGCAAGGAAACATCTGTGTGAGAGGGAAGTTGTTGGAATACTTGGTGTCATGGGCATGACATTTCTCAGGTTCTTCTCTCTCCTACTGAAAGCTGTAGCAAACCAACATCTATGAAAGCAGCAGATGTGCACTGTGATTGTTAAAGCTCTCTGTGGATCCTCTTGTGGTAAAGTGGTCTGTTCAGAGTGGCTTGATCCTCCTTTGGTGAAGGCTGGGAGTTTATACCTAAACCACCTTTGCATTCTCACTGCAGAATTTACAGAGGTGCTCTGCCCCTGTTAAACTTACACCTGTCCTAATACATCAGAGCAGTCACCCAGTGACAGCCAGGGCTTGCAGTGCTTCAGGGCAGAGAAACTTGCACCCGAGGCTGTGTGGAGCTGCCAGCCTGGTGTGTCCCACTGCCTGAGCTGTGGCTGTGCTCAGGTGAGGCCATTGCAGCTGACAGCCATCCTGCTGTCAAATACTGCACTGGGTGAGTGAGTCACAGTGTATTTCCTGCTCTGGGACCTAAACTTCTAGAGCACATGAGCACGGGCTACTGAACCCTTGTCTCTGGTACAACGGGCAGTGAAATGGAAAGGCTATTCGATATATACTGTCCTCCTTACTGAACTTTGTCTGCAACTGATTGCAAGAAATTTGTTATCTATTTCTAATAGCTTACAACCACTTGATTTGGAAAACAGTTTTCAAAAACTGAAATATAGTGAAATGTGGTGGTATTGGTAGTATTTAAGGTCAGCTCTTGCTGTGCACATTGAAAAGTATTGATTTGTTGCAGCAACATGCTGGCAGTAAGTTTGCTTAACACCCAACTGGCAAATAAGCTAATCTTTGATAAATATGAACAGATAGAAGAAGTCCAGAAGGGTAAACTGGAAGATCAGCTGAACTTTGACATATAAAAATAGGAATGAAAAAGATCTTGTTCATTATACTGTCTTTAAATTTTCCCCCGTTAGCACAGCAAGATAATTGTGCATTGAGATGTAATTACCACTGTGATATGCTTGAGAAGAGCTGGTTGGTACAGTGGAAGCCTCAAGAGTTACATCTGAACCCTCTGGCCTACATTGCAACCACAAGCAACCTTACCTAGTTAATGCTTTCCGTTAAGCTCTGCTGCTGCTTCACTGCTGTTCTTTTGATTCAAAAGATAGAGACTTTCTGATGTGTGTGTCATCTAGGGTATGGGGAAGCAGACAGGGGTACAAAAGCAGGTGAAAAATGAAGAGATGGGATGTCAGCTTTTCACTGTAGGAGTGTTGTTAAGAGTACAGACTCACTAGATTAAAAGATATGGAGCCAAATCAACCCCTGCTGTCAATTAACTTCTGTATAATAACATTAGAGGTAATTTGGCCATTTATATTTAATCTGATTTGCATAGATGGGCAGCTTGAAGTAGGTGGCTGGGAATGGAATGCCATTTCATGCAAATCACCTTCCTGAGTATTGGTCCGGTCTGATTGAGAGCAGCTGTTATCTCTTGCATTTTACTAGCACCAGCTCAGAGATATTAACCATGGTAATTATACTTATAACCACTAAAACCAATGATGGAGCTCATTCAGAGCTGAGGACAGGTAAGAACTTTCCGAACAGTGCAAGTTCTTAGTCTCAAGGGGCCCTTATAGATTGTTGTTTTTGATTTTAAAAAAATTGAAATACTGTATTTTGTATATTTAAAAAAAATAATAATTTAATGTTCTGGCTTACCTGTGGAGAACTTTTTGGAACATAATAGAAATCGAATGCTACACACCAGGGAAAAGAAAAAAAAAAGCACTAGTTGCTGGGAAAACAGAGATGGGTTTGGCCATGTAACAGCCAGTACAACTGTATGATATTTGAATAAATGCTTGCTGCACTCTTGGTCTGATGGTAAATAATTCAGTTTGTATTTTCCTTACTACTGTAGCTTCTTCCCTCTTATTCTGAAACTGGGCTGCAATATGCTCTATTGCTAGAATGCATTTCTTTGATGTTACAATTCTGATGTCTGCTTATTGCTAATAAGCCTTGTTGCCTACATTCTCATCCCAAGGCATTTATTTTGTGTATGGGATGTAATTTGTAATTTTTGTAGCTCAGGGCAGTGCTGGTTGCAGCTAATCAAACCTGCATTTCTAAATGTTGTAATTTGAATAAGCTATCTCTTACAACAGTCTGTGGTTCAGCACTTTGTGGAATGTTTTTACACATATCCAACACATTTAATAGGATATTTTTACTATGTATACAATATATTTGCTTTCACTATTACTTTTAAATGTTTGTTCTTTGTTGTTACATGCCAAGGTAAAGTGAACTGCTATTATCCAATCCTGCTATCAGGCCAGGATCATTAGAAGCTATAGGGAAAAGTACAACATAATTCTCCAAGTGTTTTTATTAAATTTGCTATCTTGATGAGGAAATAATGACCATTGTCAGACTGCAAATGAAGAAGTTGGGAATTTTACACTCCTCTGTTCCCATGTGCCTGAATGGAAAGTGAGCTTATAATGAGTCCTTCTTCCTCTTCATCCTTTCTCACTCAGACTTCTTCCTGCTGCTGTTGGAAGAGCTGATCTTTCTGCAGATGTTGGATAATATGATTTTGTCTGTCTGCTTCTCGTGGATGCTCTTTTATTTTTTTTCTTATTCCCGTCAGTGGGGCTGTGGTGCTCTAAAGTGCCCCGTGAGCCCTCTACTGGCACTTTGTGCTTTTGCTTTGGGCTGCGGGAGCGGCTTTTCCTTCCCAGCTATGCTTGCTTGAGCCTGAGGAGGCAGGTTAGCGTCTGTCAAACTGCTTTCATCTTGCTGACTTTTGAAAACTGAGTGAACGTGCGAAGGAGTCCTTGCATTCAATGCTGTACTCGGCAGTTTGGTACCCGTGGTGGTGAACTCGCACCCTCGCCAGGCACGGTGCAGACACGAGCATTTCCTGCGGAGCTCCTGGTGCCGGAGCGGGGCCGTGCGGCTGCACCAGCCGGGCACCCCGGGCCAGGGCAGCTGGCAAGGCCGGCTGGGCTCTGTGCGCGGTGCCCGAGGCAGGGCAAGGCAGCCCGGAGCCAGAGCTGGCCGCGCTCCGTGCGCCGTGCCCGTGCTCTCCCTGCTCCCGGGGTGCCCGGGGCAGGGCAGCTGGCAGAGCCGCCTGGGCTCTGTGCTTGGTGCCCGTGCTCTCCCCGTTCCCAGGCTGCCAGGGATGTCTGGAATAGGGCTGGCCTCTGTGCTTGGTGCCCGTGCTCTTCCCGTTCCCAGGCTGCCTGGGTGTCTGGAATAGGGCTGCTCTCTGTGCTTGGTGCCCGTGTTCTCCCCGTTCCCAGGCTGCCCGGGTGTCTGGAATAGGGCTGCTCTCTGTGCTTGGTGCCCGTGCTCTCCCCGTTCCCAGGCTGCCCGGGTGTCTGGAATAGGGCTGCTCTCTGTGCTTGGTGCCCGTGCTCTCCCCGTTCCCAGGCTGCCGGGATGTCTGGAATAGGGCTGGGCTCTGTGCTTGGTGCCCGTGTTCTCCCCGTTCCCAGGCTGCCAGGGATGTCTGGAATAGGGCTGGGCTCTGTGCTTGGTGCCCGTGCTCTCCCCGTTCCCAGGCTGCCGGGATGTCTGGAATACGGCTGCGCTGCCCAGCGCCGCCGCCTGACGCAGAGCTGCTCCAAAAGCTGCAGGTGCCGCGAGGAGCGCCCTGAGCGAGACCCCGAGGCAAGAGAGAGCTGCGGTCTGCGGGGAGCGCCTGCTCGGGGTTTGGGTTGTAAAAGCTCCGCATGCCTGTTAGAAAAGCTTCTGAAAAGGAGCAGATTGGTATCCCCCCTTCTGCACGACACCTGCCTGTGATTTTAACACTTTCCTTCCTGGCACACTCCAGTCAAGCCTTTGCAAAGATTTCCCAGACTGTGTCTTTCCTCACTGGGCAGGTGCAGTCCAAACCAGTTCAATGCGGGCTCTGGGATTTTTTCGGCACACACACGGAGTATACGTGCTCTAAATGCCTACAATACAGAGGAATCCAGCTGCTTCTAATGGGATGCATTTGCAGAGAGGAAGAATTCCTCATTTAAGATGGGTAATAAGCAAACGATATTTACTGATGAACAGCTAGATGCCTACCAGGTAAGATATCTTGGTTTGCATTAGGGGATGGAAGGGAGTAATCTACATATGTTTATGATTTGGGTGTTTGTTTGGTTTGGGGAGTGGGGTTTTTTGCAATATAATTGAAAACTTTCTTTGTAACATGCATGTATATATTCTACTGTTCCTTCCAGCAGCCGTAATAATATTCTAAGGCTGGGTTGTCAAATATATTCATTTAATTCCCTCTCTGTATAGAGGGAGAAGACTCACATCCTCAGTGTCAGAATAAAGATTGTGACTAGCTTGACAAAAGTGTAGCACCTTCTCTCCCTGATGCCTTTGCTGACAATAGAGCAGAAAGGGAAAAAGTAGATCTTGTCTAAATTCACTTCTAAGGATAAGTCAGAGAAATATGCTTAATGTAATTCCTGAATAGGCGTTGTTATGCTTGCATCCACTCCTGGAAAGCAGTTTCTTACCTCGTTGTAAGTAAGTGTGCATTTTATGTCAGGGATAGCTTGGAACTTCTTTATTTACTTGACATTGCATCAACTGCTTTTAAAAAGGGTAAAACAAAAGTTCCCGGTTTTTAGTCATGTTTCAGCACACCACAAATCTCACCATAATGGATTGCAGGAAGCTGTCTGCACTTGTCTTGAGCAAGTTTCTGAAGATACAGTGAGGCAAAGCAGTGAGTAGAAGCATGCTAAAGAGGGAGGCAGCTGACTGCTTATTAAGAGAGGCAGCCAGGGCTGGCTGCATTGCTCTGTCCTCCTACCTGAAGTGACAAACATTGAATTAGCAGCCTAGGAAATCAAGATTTAGTCTATCTTGTGATAACCAAGGGACAGATACAGACCCCGAAAGTCTGGGTAACTTAATAGCATTTTACCGTTGTGATCTTTGATTAAACTCATTGAAGTAGAAACTATTATTTTGGTTACTAATTTTATTTCAAGTCACTGCTAACATGGACTTGTCACAGGTGTAAATATTGAGTCACTGAGTGAGGTCAGGTGTAAATGCTAAAATGCTTCCAACCGTTATTGCACACTAAAAGTAAGGCATAAATGAAATGCTTTTATAAATACCTAGTGGGTTTTTTGTCATTGTAGGAAATGTGACAATGTACCTTCTTAATTTCCGCTTTGTCACACTTCTTACCAGCTGTCTGTAATGTATTAATCTAAGTTAATGATCTTAGACTTAGCAGATCAAGATCCAAAAAAGCTTTTTCACATCCCTGCTGGATAGGCAAGGGCGAAATCAAAGATCTGTAAAGCACCAGTGTCTGTTTTCCTACTAACAATAAAAGTGAACACAGAACAGAGCACAACTGCAGTGAAACAAAACAAAATCCAAATGTAATTAATGTTATCTTCTTGACATAACTGGCAAATGCAAGAGCTGAAATGTCATCCCTAATTCAGTGCTCTTCATGCAGAAATGGCCTCTCTCTAATGGCTTTTGCAGCCCCTGCCTTTCATAATGCTGGGTAATTGATCTCGAAGCCTGCCAGGAGTTGGGCCCAGTGCATTGAGTCACCTTTGGGATTTCTCTGTTACAGGCAGACTTGCAGTTCATTAGTGCAGAGCTAGACAGTTTTTGACTAGTAGCACTTGTTATGTTTGGCAAGTACCATAAATAACAGGTTTCAGGACAAAAACTGACCTGCAGAACTTGTCAGGAAGGAGCGTTAGCCTCATTCTGTGAAGAATCAGATAAAGACATAATTTTGATGGTGATTTGCCTCTGATCCATTAGTTTTGCATCCCTCTTGAGTCTTTTAAACAAAAAGAGCCTGGGCTGGCTGCTGGAGCCACCCACACAGAGAGCTCTTGCCTCTTCACGGTATCCTGGAGGAGAAGGCAGTTTGTGTAATACAAGTGGAGCTGTTTGACTTGGAGTTTGCTGTCTTACCTACCTGCTTCTCATTTGTGGGATTTCTTCACAATAGAAAAGGGAGGAATGGGGCAATGTTTCCATTATTTTTTCAGTGGAGGCTTTTCATGTCTTGAGCCAGCAGCTGAATTACCAGGGCCTCTAAACCATGGGCCAAAGTAAAACACTGCGTAGCACAGTCCACTTTGCAAGAGTCTGTTGTGCACATCTGTACCCCAGGAGGGCATCTACATATAAATTGCTTTATAAATTGATCATTGAGTCTTTTTTTTTTTTCTTTATTTCCTAAAGCAGTTCCTTGTGAATTTATGTGTCTATGAGTTAGTACTGTACTCCTTACAACAGTAGTCCAGGGTGCAGTATTCATAGTATCAGCATTCAGAAGCAAAAGTGTCAATCTTTTTTGTAAAATATATCTTGGTTGTTTTGGTTGTTTTTTTTTTTTTTTTCTTACTTCCTCCTAGTTCCTACTGGAAGACTGTTCAACACTCACCTCATGGTTAGACTCATCATTTCTTTATTGAAATATATTTTTGGACATTGTATTATCTGGTTGTAAGTTCTATTATTTCTGTCTTTCATACAAATTGCTTTGAGCTTATAGCACCTAATATTGTTTCGGGAGGAAAATTTTTATCATTTTTTAAAAATTCATTGTGTTTTACATGCTGGTTCCATAAAAGACACTATGAGATGAAAAAGTGAGACAATCATGTGCTTAAAATATGGTAAAACCTATGCAAGTGGTTTTGCCTTTAGAGAGTGAAGATGAAGCTGCAGAAAAATCACCTGCTTGAAGAGCTAGCATACATAAATCTCAGATCATTAGTGTGATATTAATGAAATAAAAGAAATAAAATTGTTTGATTTATCTGAAACATTCTGAAAAGCCTACATATGCACCTTTTTTCCATGTAAGTTGTCATATTGAAGAGCCAATTTTTAGCAGAACTTTTAACTTTAATTGAAAGAATTGTAAATGTGGTCACTCACAGTATGACCTCAGTGTTTTCAATGGACAGGTTTTTAAAATGCTCTTCATTAAGGCTGGTGATGGGTAGCCAGTTGAAACTGTTTGTACAAGAGACCTGTAATATAACTTGATAATACTAAACCATTCACCTTTTTTTTTTTTTAATTCAAGTAGGTAGAGGTAAAGTAAAGAAAGGAGATTTGCAGCTTTCCAGTCTAACACCTTGTCCTAGCACCTGCTGTTAAATCACATCACCTGTTATTTTATGATAGTGTTCTTGTTGGCAGCTCTTCACATTTTCATAAGATTAGTGACATGTTTTACAGATTAGGCTTTTGCTAGCACTGGGTTGCTCATAGATTCACATCATTTAAAATACTGCCCTCGTAAGAAAAGGAATTTTACTGGGCATTTGTGATTCCTATGCCCTCAGAGTTCTGGTTGTGGTTTTTAGGGTTTTTTGGTGAATGGGTGTTTTGTTTGTTGAGGGGTTTTTTGTACAGAAAATGTGGTATCTAACCAAGGCCTGGTGAGGGAAAATGTAAGTATTGATAGGCAAGAAAGGGTGTTTCTTTGCAATAAAAGAACATTTTAAAAGTGAGGTTTTAAAACCTGCCTACAGATTTTGGAGGTCAAGTCTCATACTGAGAAATGAAGTGAAATTTTAGGGTGTTTTGAGTGATGCTGTGTACAGCAGATGCTTGAAGCAATGGAAAATACAGGTATGCAGTAAAGCAACATCAGAGCCATTTATTCACCTCAGTGCACAGCACTTCCAACTGTAAAACAATTGTCTTGAGTAGGAAATGCAGAGAACTGCACTGGGCTGTGGACAAACTCCTGCACTGTTCAGTCAATCTCATTCCCTTTTCTGGGAATACTTGAATTAAGAGATCTGAATGCAATACAAATTCAGTGGTTTTTTGGTTTTTTGTTTTTTTTTTTTTAATTTTATTTCCTGTCTAGAACCTAGAGATTATAAGGCATATTACTGGTTTTATTGGAAGCCATTTGTATTTGTTCATTACTGGTATTATTTACTCTGCATTATTTAATGCAGTCTCAAAACAAACTGACGTTTACCCTGGCAGTCTTATAGGCAATATTGCAATACATTCTAGTATGATGAAGGGATGACTTTCTTCTTTTACACAAGAATTTCTCTATTACAGAGCTGACTTTTTTCTTTTATCAAAATTGAATACAAAGTGCAATTGAACTATGTTCTATGAGAATTATGTAAAACCAGATTAAACAAGTTATGATATGATCTGTCGAGAAACATCATTTGTAAAGTAAAAATAATCAAGCTGTCTTTTAAAAAGCCATGCTTGACTTCATCCAGGGTCTTGGAAAATTAACCCTTTGCAAGAATACAAAAAGTGCATTCATGGGTTCCCCCAGATCTCCTGTAAAAAGTATTTTCCATTTGATACAGTATTGCTGTTACTGTGCAAGTACAAGTAGCATAATAATGGAGCAAGTTTTTAGTGAAAATATTCTTTGGTCAGGTTCTGGTTTCACATTACCATTTGGTGCATCTGTAGATTGAGCAAAATTACTTTTGTTGGCAATTTGCTTCTTTTCATTCCCTTCTAATGTCTGTCTTGTTTTCACTCCCCTGTTGCCATGTGAATACATAAATCAGTTCTTAGAGATGCACAAGTTTTCCTTCTGAAACTCAGAGGGTGTTTTGGTTGGTTTGGGTGTAATTGTAAAGCATGTATGATGACAAGTATGGATGAGTGGTATGGTGGAATTTTCATTACTGTTCTGATGCAAACAGCATTTTTAACTCATTGACTCTATTAACTCTTTATACACTAACCTTGGTAAAAATACATAAATGTCTTGCTGACTCAGTCTTGCACAACTCTGTGCCAGAGAATTGTGTGGAACGTAGAACAAAAGGATTGCATTTGTAAAACATTACCAGAACAGAATCAATAATAGCTCTTATATAAAAGTTCAATTGCTTCTCTCTGGTACCAGATTCTTGGTTGCTTCACCAGATGATGTTTTGATGGAGTTTGATTAAATGCTCTTACACGCATTTTGTACTTTGGCACAGTACAAAATATTATTTGTGATTTTAAAAATGAAGCCTCTGAAGTAATTCGCTTGAAATATTACCTTTTAAGGTGCTGCAGCATCCAATAGTTAGCATTTTTTAAGAGCTGCACTCTCAGATAGCTATATGGTTCACAATATCTGCACTATATGTAGTTTACTAGCTTTTGTTTGAGACTGCGTTGGCTTTTTTAAAATTTGCAGTGATTTTGTAAGACTGATTTATATTATTTTCTTATTTATAAAAGTTTAAAATGAAGCTGTTGCAGAATCAAAGTAAACCTGACCTTAGGAAACTATACATATACAAAGCAGAATACATATGTGTTGTCTTAGAAGAGAAATATGCATTTAATGGCTTCCAGAAATACTGTTTCACAGCATATTTGAGTATTTGTATTCTTTCATTGTGTTGTTCATCTCTCCAGTTTCTGTTCTGTAGAGGAGTGTTTTGTCATGCAGTTAGCTTTGTTTCAGAGCTGTGCTTCATGCACAGTGCTTGTCTCTGGGAGCGGTGATTGGTGACCTCCCATTCACTGGGCTCTGCTGCCATTCATAAACCTGTGCTGCCTCGGGAGCTGGCAATCCATCCCCAGAACAGCTGAGTGGAGCCACACCTCCTGCTGTGCTGGATGGACACTCTACACACAGCTAAGTACCTGCATTGTCAGAGACTCTCTCTCTCCTTTTTTGTTTCGTTCAAATCTCTCTAGAACTCGATACAAAGCAGAACCAGCCAAGGAATTTGCAGTCCAGTCCTGCAGATGAGTGGAAATACGGTGGACCACCATATTTCAGTCTGTTCTGTCCTAAGTCTGCATTCATCTGACATAGGAAATGAAAGAGTAAAACACAGCATGTGCATGCTGCTCTGCTATAGAAATAAGTTTTAAGGGCAGAGACTGTTGACTGTGCTTTACAAGCAATGCTGAGTGACTTGCAGAAAGTCTAATTACCAGCCATGAGCCAAGCTACCTGTGGAACCTGAATACACCAGCTGTCTGCCTCTTCTCTCTGCAAAGTATTTTAATAAGTAGTTAAGCCATCTAAATGCTAAATTTGAGAATCAAGTCCCATTATACAGGGTCATGATCTCATGGAAATCAATGGGAAATTTATTTTCTGTTTGCTTGATTGTATTCAATTTGTTACAACATGTTAAGTAAATTATTGCAGATTTGTTTTAGTGGTATCTTACCTCCAAACAGCCATCGGTGATCTCATGTTGGACTTGTAATTAACTTGATTATTAAGGGCACAAGGACAGACTGAGTGAGAAAGATGACCTTGGGAAAGGTGTGTGTTTGTTCTCTGGGGCTGGAATAGGTGACCTGCCAAGACCAAGCCTCTGTTCTAGAGAAGCTAAAACCCTAAAGGGCCTGCTGTTAGCAGAAGTCTTTCAGGCTGTTGTACAGCACTAGAAATAAAAGCAATAATTCCCAGGATCAATTCTTGCCAGTAATGTTGAACTGATAACCATTACCAGAGTTTTCATAATTCTTATTTGTTCAGTATTCAGTTTGGTTTTTTAGCAGGACTCCCAGTTATTTTAGTGTCCAGAAAGAACAGACAGGTTGCTTTTTATGCTCTTGGTAAACTCAAATACAGTCCACAAAATAGCAAATATGTTCCATGATACCTCTGGCTTGCAGGAAAATCAAAGTTATCATGTGCATAAATGACAAATGCTTTCCAGAGCCCACTTCACCTTTCCTTATGAGAGAGTGAATTTAACAAGTTAATTTACTATTTATTGTCCTTCATTGTGTATTTTTCTGTATGAACAAAGTAGCCAGAAGAAAATTGGATGATTCACCTCCGTGGTTCTTCGGCCAAAAGTCTTCAATTAAATTGGAATTAAATTGCTGAAGTTCCAGCAACTATAAATGTAATTATGTTATTCAGACCTTTTTTCCATCATGATTGTAATCCAGCTGAAGGCTATGCTTTCAAAAAAAAAGGAAAAATAAGTCAGTCCTGCACCCCTTTCCTGCCATCAATAGATACTTGTTTCACCTTCATCTCTTGTACCAGCACTGCCAAAGCTATATTCTAAGTTACTAAAAGGAAATTAGCCAAGCTGGAAATGCATCCGTTATTGCTAAGTTCATTAACAAACACATGAGCTCCCTCCTTCAGAGTTCTCTGATCTGTCATTCTGCTCATCAAGGTGAAGTCTGCATAAAAGAACAGGCAGAAATAAGAAGGTGAGAGAAGCAAGGGGGCTGGCTGGACTTCCCTGTCACATGGGGCTGTGGTTTTGCATTTGCCATTTGACAGCAGACGGGATTTTTAACTGTCAGTTGTTTCATAGATGGTATCATCTGGCTGGATCAAAAGTATAGGCCAGGTCACAGTAAGTTTGTGGTGCTTTGACCCTGAGTAGCTTTAGGCTCTCTCTGAAGAGTGAGACCTTTCTTAAATTTCTGCCACCCTTCATCCCTGACAATTCCGTACAGTTGGCAGGTGTAATTGAAATGGAGCTGTCAATAACAGTGTTCAGGCAGATAATTGCAACTACTTCTGCTATAGAGGCTTTCAGTATTCGTGGGGTTTAGATTGCATTAGTAAAAATGTTGTTGATTAAAAAACAGGCAGGCAGCAGTGTTTGTTGTCAGTGTCGTGAAGCAACTCAGAATAAAATATAAAAAATATGTGGACTGTCATCGAAAATGGTTTATTATCTCCTGATTTATCTTCCAATAGCATTTTTGCAGGACTTCTGCAAGGTAAAGGGTAACTCTTCCTTTTAATCTTTGTCTCCATTTGTATATCGCTTCCCTGTCAGCTTTCCAGTTAAGTGGCTGCTGTTTTCCCCAGCCTGTATAATTACAGATGATTGCTGCTGAGGGCATTGCAATCATTTGTGAGATTACACCTGCCCTTTCTTCACAAATGAAGCATCCTTAAGTGACAGTTTGCCTGTGTTGATTGTGTGGGATTAAGGAAGACTTGAGCAACTGGCTCAGATGTCACTTTGTGCAGTTGCAGACAATGTGACATCAGTGTCAGTGACACATCAGCGTCAGCAGCTCCTGAGGTGCTTTCTCCTGGGCCTTGTACTGCACAATCCCAAAGGAAGAGCTGCTACTCCATGCATTCTCTATGGAGGAGAGCAAGGCAGCTCAGCCATTGATCCCTGCAGCACTGATCCCGTTCCTGGACACCAGACAGGCTCTTCTGCCAGCATCCTTTGCTTCTCCTGTCCTTGGAAGAAGGTGTTTAGCCCCAAGGAGTCTCAGCTGGAGAAAGAAATACTGTTTCACTGGTTGACTGAAGAGTCAAAGTAGTTGTGTGTACCCTTGAAGCATGACTTAGCAAGTCTGATCCTGTTATATATGTCACAAGCCCATTTTCAAAGATTATATGTCCTAAATATCTTTACATTAAAGGGGGAAAACTACAAAGAGCTGAGTTGTTAGGGAAATGCCCTGCCACATCACATGGGCCTGTGAGAGAGGTGGGGAATCAGGAAGAATTTTCTGTGTTGGTGGTTGTCCCCTGTATACACCCTCAGGACCTGGCTCTAAGATGGAGTTGCATGTTCTCTGAATTGATGAATGATGTTCTCAAGATTAGCAAATATTTCATTACTACTAGTGATCCTAGTCTTGGATGCAGGGCAGAATTTCCATTAAATCCATACTAGGTAAGAGTGGAGATTAGGGGATTGTTTTTGATGGGACTGGGGATGGGGCTGATTATTGTTTCCTCACAGCACCTGAAATTATAACTTTTTTTGTGACTGATGTGGAAATGCATGAAATGCAAACTCTTCCACTGCCCATATTTTGATTCTTTGGTGGAGTGTTTGAATTCTAGTATAACACAAGTGTTCATGAAGTGAATTAAACCCATGTCAATTCAGTCACATCACAGAGCCATTTAAAATGCAGGTGAGTGCTTATGTGCTCCTCTCTCATGCTCAGCAAGCTCTATTTTAGCATTTTAGTAAGTTATTTCTAGTTCTGTGATAGCACAGGGAGACCTGGATGGTTTGCTGCTCTTCAGGGTAGGGGCTGTCCATTTATCCAAAAATAGAGGAGTTTGCAGCCTTCAGCAAAGTGACTACAATGCAAACTGATTGTTAGCAAAAAGGGTTAATAACTAATAAATGACCACATTATTTTATTATTAAACCAGTTGTCTCCAGCAAGGGGAATACTTCAAGTTAGAAGACAGTTCTGTTACCTTTTGTTGTTTATGATTTTCCATATTCATTTATTGAATGAATGGATTTTGCCAATTTACTTTTGGCATATACCTTCTTTTTTGGATTTAATTTTTTTCTGATCTGATCATTCCACATTGGAGAAGTATCTCAGCAACCTGTTTTTTTTCTTCCTGAACTATCACATTACCAATATCTTTCTTTTTACTGATAGGCCTCTCCTTGGAATATTTCTGTTATTTTATAGCATATATTGCTTTCTGAGTCAAAAGTAGATGGCACTGAAATGGCACCTTTAATGTTTCTCTGTCAGATCTGAGTTTCCTTCCAAAAGGTTGAGAAATAATTTCTTGCAGTTATTTTCAATATTTCTGTGGTATAATGACACATTTTGTTTCTTTAACAGGATTGCACGTTCTTCACTCGGAAGGAAATTCTTCGGTAAGTAATTGTTTTACATTTTTCCTTCGTTATTCACGTGGAAGGGGCTAAATGTATTTATCTGACTTGTGAGGAAACCAGATAAAGCCAGTTATTCTGCTGGAATTAATGAGAGTAGGATTGGATTTAAGATACACTTATAATGTATAGTTGTCATAAAGGTGGTGATTAGCTTAAGGTGAATGTCACAGATTTTCTTAGGGTTGAGCCAGTGACTTTTATGAAAGGGATTTGCTGCTTTTGTGCTCAGTGGTACCAGTGAGGGCACGTCCTGCAGTCAGTGTAGAATCCAGAAGTGTTTCTACATGTCTGAGGTGAGGTTTCAGGGAGCAGGAATAAAATGGGTTATGACCCCCTGGTTAATTAGCACTTACTGATTTAGCATCTCCCTGTCTAAGTGAAGGGGCAGCCAGGTACTGCTGGGCACTCATTTACACTGCAGGATGCTCACAGGAGTGATATGGAGGAAATGCAGGTCCAGTAAATGAACTGAACTTCTTGTGCAGCTGCTGACTTCAGTGAGATGATCCAGCAAGGAGCAACCTTACAAAAAGAAGAAGAAAAGAAAAGAAAAGAAAAAAGCCCTGTCTGGCTCACCATCCATTTGCATGGCTGTTAATGGTTGTTATGTAGGTGGGGATGAAGGGATTAATATGGCAGCTTCAATTTAGATTGCTGTGAACTGATGTAAACCAGCATGAGATTGCAATTAGGTGAAATGGCCTAAGTGTTTTTATGTGTCCCTGCAGGGAAAGTAGCCAAAGCTGGCATAAGAGCCAGAGCAGCAAATGCAACTGAAAATGAGGAGAGCATTTCCCTAGCAGTGAGGTGTTAGATTTGCTTACACGCTGACTTTAGTGGGCAAGGCTTTGGTGTCAGCATCAGCTTAACTCAACATAAATGCAGGCTGTGGTCAGAGGGGTTGAAGACACATTTTTTCATTAGTAATCGGAGTGTGGATAATTTGCAAATTATTAGAAATAGCATAAAATTATTAGAAATTAGTATAGCTTATGAATTTATGGTGAAGAAAAAAATAACACAAAATGCTGAAAATGTATCCAAGAAAAAGTATAAAGTAAGACTGCAGCAGAGGCAAATGTGCCTGGTGAAAGAGAAAAATAGAAACCATTGGTGTTTGATAGCTGTTTATCACCAGGCTTTTACATATTCCAGTTTGTGTTAGTCCTTTTCTACTTGTGTAAGGGCACTGAACTCTTGGTCTAAGTGCCCCTGAACATAGAAAATTGGTGAGGATGGTAAGAAACATTGAGGTGAAGGGAGTTGCAGATGCTATGAAGATCAAGATTAGCTTTTTGTGTCAGAGAAATTACTAGAATCCAAGTGAGCAAAAGGAAATTCACACACTCCAGTCCTAAGAACTAAGAAAAAATTTGCAAGTGCAGAATGCAGTGTATCAAAAAAATAGGCTGAGGGGTTAGTGATCTGAGCAAAGTGAGTATAATTTTAACAACACCACCCCCACAATGCTCTTTCAAAAAAGACACATGCATTTCTACAATGCATTAGCCTCAGCAGTGCTTATAAAATGGGAGAATTCCAGTCAGCACTACTGCCACCTCAGTAGGAATAGACTGTTCAGTTTTGGGCATCACCATTCGAAAAAGATTTTTTTTCCTGGAAAACATCCTGTAGAGAGAAACAGGAATGAAAAGAAAAAAAATTGTGTGAAGAAAAGTTGGGAAACCTCTTTAGTTATAGCAATGAATCTGTTTGTATAACGTGCCTCTCTTGTGATTGGGAACAAATGGCTGAGTTGTCTCTTATAAGGAATTATTTCTCTTACTCCACTTTACAAATCTGATTTTCTGGCAGACAAGCTTTTACTCCAGCAATAATGCTTATCTGCTCATCAGCCCATCTGTTTCTGCTTCTCCCTGCAGACTGCACAGTTTGGCACCCAAACAAGCACTCAGGTGTTCTTGGATGTCTGTCCCACCAAAAAGCACAGAAGTTGTAAATTCAAGTTGTATTACTTGAGAGTGACTTAACCTAGTTAGGCAACTGCCAGGGGAATATGGCACTAAATGACTAAGCTGGGCTCCATTTGGGACGTCAGCAAACCTTTGACCCTTTTCGTAGAAGAAAAATAGTTCTTCTGTTGCCTTCTCTTCTCCTCCTGTTTCGTGGCTTGTTCTTGATGGGTGAAAGGTGAGGTGACAGGAGCCCTTCTAGCCAATCCAGCTGAATGTTGGATTTTAAATCTGAAATCTGCCAGAGAATTAGGCAGTGGTTTCCTTCAAGTGTCTGGAAAGCTTCCTTATAAGGGAGCAAATGCAGCAAACTGCTCGGGAGGCAGCTCCATGTGGAGCAAGCTGCTACACAAATGGAGGGAGGAGTTAGAACACAACTCCTGTTTTCCTTTTAAAGAGTTTTGAAGTTTTGTACGCAGAAAGGGGAATTGCCCTATTGTCAGCTTTGGGGGGAAAAACACCAGCCAAAAGAATGAAATTGAGGGGAACTCTATATCCTTGGGAATGTTCCTGAGTTTTAGGCATGAAATTACATACACAAAGAACATATATCTTGAAGCTACTGTTGATCTTCTTGTTAATTACGTTTCTATTCTTGTTGTTAAAAATGTTCCAGTATCCTCCATGAATGAAAAGAAAAAGGAGGTTTTTAGGCAGTTCCTGCACTTCTGTACCATAAACTTTTCCTGTGTTGTATTTTAGTCAGATTGTACCTGTTTTGCAAAGGCTTGTGAGAGGAGAGGATCCTGGCAATGTTGATCTGAATGGAGTCTGGAGTGCTGCTGTACTGTGTCCAGTTCTGGGCTCCCCAGGACAGGAGAAATAAGGAGCTGCTCCAGGATCTGGCAAAGGGCTGGTGAGATTCACAAGGGACTGAGGACTCTCTAAGGAGAAGAAAGGCTGGGAGAGCTGAGATCTGGAGGGTGCAGAGGAGACAGAGGCCCGTGCCAGGAAAAGGAGGGTTGGTACAGACAGAAACACACGTTCTGGCTGAGCACAGGGAAGCACTGTGAGGGTGACCAAGCACTGTGAGGCTGCCCAGACAGGCTGTGCCATCTCCAGCCCTGGAGATACTCAAAAGCCATCTGGATGTGGCATCCTGCGCTGAGTGCCCTTGCTGGGTAGGAGGTTGGGCCAGTTCATCTCAGGAGTTCCTCACAACCTCAGGCACTCTGTCGTTCCTGGAACCACCAGCAGAAAAGAGGCCTGTGAGCAGGGCTTTGAGTAGTGCTTCAGGGAAGGAAAACATTACAGTGTTTTTATCTATGCTCACTGTGCATCATGTAGTTCTGGGAACAGTAGGGTACATGTATTGAAAGTCAGAGCTTTCCTGACTATGACTAGATTTAGAATAGATGTATTATAAATTGTCTGCCAAAAACATTTCTTGCAATTTCTTTTTAATTTTACTGCAGATGATTTGGGAGGATATTTGTCTAGTGTTATCTTAAATTAATTTGTGCTGTTTCATTTTGCATTGCAAAGATGAATAAATACTTTACATGCTGACTAAAAACTAGCAGAAGGCTAATCTATCCACTTTTTCTCATTATGCTGCCCTTTTATAAATCTGATTTTTGTGCCTGGTTTTTGTGTTTTATTGATACAATGAAAATCATTTCAACTGGAAAGCATAAAAGGGACAAGGCATATCAGTAACAGAATTCTTTTAACTTTCAACTCTTCCTGCTTGTGTTTCTCACTGTTCTTTGTTCTTTATCTGTTTGTCGAACTGTGGCAATTTAGTGAGTGGTGGTTTCAGTTTCTGTCTGAATTTCCTTGTATCATGTTTCCTGTCCTTTTGGTTTCAGCTTCACGTGGTAGACCCCCTTCTCTAACAGATTGTTCTAACCTCTTGCGATTCTTGGAAGCAATAATTCAGAGGGGAATTGGTGCAGCACAAAGATTTATGCCTCCTCTTACCCTGTGTAACATTTAACGTTTATTGTTGCAAAAACAGTTTGTGCAAGTAAGGCATAAATCTGAGACCCTGCAAGACTTTCTCTTTCAGTTGCTGACAGTGCCGAAGGTCCCTCCTTGCTCAGTTTCTCAACCCCAGATTAAAGAACCTCCTTCTCTTTGAGCTATAGCAGCTTTTTCTCCCTGTGTGGCAGACTTGCAGATCTTGGTATGTCTGGCCCTGTTCCCCAGCTGTCCATTAAAGGGCTGCAGGACAAGAGAGCACGTGCATTTCACCAATTTGCATCGGTACAGGGCCACAGCCTTACAGGGGCTGTAGATCAGTTCCCATCAGTGCGTTCTGTCCTGCACTCTGTACAATCCCATCTTCAATGCTGCTGCTTTGACTTCTGGCCACCTCAGGTGCTTGGAAGGGCTGATTGCTGAGACCTGGCTCTTTCTAGGGCTTTATGTTGACTTGTCAGTTCTCCTGATGGTCTCTGGAGTGGTGAATTCTTCTCTGTGTATCACGCAAAGTCCTTCACCAGCTGTTCCATTCAGCTCTGGCATCTGGACAGGAGCCTGTAGCTCTGATTGTGGTGAATAACCAAAAGTGGAGCTGAACAGCAGCTGTGCACTTCTGGTCCTGCTGCTGGCACGGGTTGTTCCATCCTGTACAACCCTGTGTGGTCAGGTCATGCCACAGCTCCTGTGAACCCCTGCTGGGACTGTCCCTCAGCACTCACTGCCTGCTTCCATTGCTCTGGTTAAGCCATTTGCTGTTTTTTTTCCTGAACATGCTGAACAGTGCAGAGCAATCTAGAATTTACTCTTTGAGATGGTCTTGAGTGTAATGTACAAGTCTTTGGATGCATCCCTTTTACCTAGGAGTAAATAGGATATATATTGCTGAATAAAAATGTTTTCCCCTTAAAGTGTAAATCAAGTGTCTGTTGCTGTGGGACCCAAACTGGGGAGATATTTATTTATTTCTAAAGGCCACTTTAAAGCCTCTACTTATTTCCAATCAATGAGCCCTTACAAGCTTTTATCTTTTGTTTTCAGACTCCTTCAGTGCAGAGTTGCCTGTTAAAAGGCAGCTCAGCCAGTTGTAATGTGTTGTCACTACATTCAATTGTGGAGATGAATGTACCCCAGGCCAAGGAAGAGCTGCTCTGTGTTTTAACATACCCACTGGTGACCTTGGGTACAGTCTGACTGCCTCCCAAAGCCCCATATGAATTGAAATGGTCACTGCAGGGTGTAAGCTTAGAAATCTCTTTTTTCAGATCTATCCAGGTAGAGCTGGAGGCTCTGTTGTAAGTTTGTAGACATCCCAAACTGTGCCCAGCAAATACCCACAGCGTTACCCTTGCTGACTCTAGGCTGCTTCACGCTTAAGAAGTGGGAACAGACTCTGACCTACCTTTTTGCCATGTAAAAGTCCCAAAGTGGTAGAATGAAATTTATCATCAATCAAAAGTAGGCTGTGGGGACAAAAGTGTGTTGTGGGTTTTTTTCTGAACACAGCGTTTTTGGTTTTCACTGGTTGATGGGCAGCTGAGTTGATTTTAAAACTGCTGCTGTCTACAGGGGTAAGTCTTGTTCTGCCTTTACTTTATTGATTAATTTAATAGAAAAATTAAACCCACATTTTCTTCCACTGCTGTCACAACTATTTCAGTAACCTCAAGGAGCTGACTGTGAAAACTTCTATAGTTTCAAACACATCAGTTCCCTGAACCTCACTGCACATTCTTAAGTGTTAGTGCTTGTACAAGGGACATGAGTAGCTGGTGGGCTTCAAATTTCTGCAAGGGCAGATCAGCAGTCTGGGTTTAGACTGGATTAAAGCCTTAATCCTTAAATGTTGTACATGAAGCATAAACATATACCAGTACCTGTGGGGACATCATCAGTTAACAAAATTTGCCATTAAATTTATCACCACATTCCCTGCCACTCTCACTTGTGACAGGGAAGACACTGCCAATTTTTCATTTCCTACTTCCATGTGAAGTAAATGAGGAATTTGCTGCTGACAGAGAGAGCACATCCAGGAATAGGAAAATGATTCTGCATGCATCCAGAAGAATCTTTCAAAGGAAATACAGCTGCAGGATCTGTAGTAGCTACTGCTGCAAAGACAGTGAGGCTGGTCTTGTGCTTCTGAATATACACAATGGTCTCTGTATGATAATGGCAGCTTTTCCAAATCTCTGTGTTCAGACAGCACTGCAAAACCTTACATTGCCTCTCTGACAAGACATAAATGTTTCTGTGTCTAGGACAGATAAAGAGGCTTTAGTTTGTTTTCAGACATGCTTCTTGTGAAGGGCATGCTGAGTAAAAGCACAAAAAGTCTTTCCTCTAGGTCACAACTGCATTGATGTGTTCAGGTCACCTGAAGAGCCTTCTGCTTCTCCCAAACAGGAGAAATATCTGAGCCTTTAGCAGAGCTTTGTTTCCTCTCTATTTGCAGTTAGGAATCAATGTTATTGAGAGATGTGAGAGAATAATAATGAGAGCAGCGTTTAGGAAGTGATTACTGAGTCTGACTCACAGGATTTGTCATAGTGCACAGCACTACAAGGTGTAGTGAGGAATTGCATGCAGGCAGGAGCATTATGGGTGTGAATAACTCTGGTGTCTACTGGGCTTTGCGTCGTCTTACAGAGTAATTGATGAGACATGTATTGTTTCCTTGCCAAAAAGTACTCACCCACTGTAACATAAGTTATTCGACTAAGTGGGAGTTGTGGTGGAACTGCTGTAAAAAGGACTATGTTCCTTGTGACAGCTGGTTTTCTTGGCATCCTGTTAAGAGGCTGAAGCAGGTCTGTTATTTTTTTCTACAAAATCCAGCATTTGATACTGGCAATCCCGTGTATTATAAAACAGTACATAGTGTCCCTGAAGAACTTCCCAGCATCAAGATCTTACAGAAGGAAGGTGTTACTGTTTCTTGTGGTTGTTTAGTTGGTTGGGTTTTTTGTTTTTTATTTTGAAGGATAATGGAGTAAGTGCAACATACTATGTGTTGGGTATAGAGAAATCTTATGGCCCTTTTCACTGTCATAAATGCTAGCCATGCCATGTGATGAGACTATTACAGATAAGAGTTGCTGGATCCTTGCAGATAAAAGCACGTGGAAGATGTATTTTATTGCTGTAATTTAGTTTGCAGGAGTTAGATCAGAGCCACTTTCTCCAGACTCATTTGGATGCTCTAGTGTGAAATCCACTCAGGCAGAAAGCTCTTACCTCCACAGAGCTTTGACTGATTTGGGGAATTAGCAGCAGAGTTAGTTGGGAGGAAAACAGGATGTGAGAGCTGCCTTCAAATCTGCAGTTAGTTACCTGCATATTTCTGTGCCTTCCAGGCAGTTCTGGCAGAGTCTGGGCTGGAGCTGGGAGGCTTATCCTCCTTTCAGCTGCTGAAGGGCATGGCTGAACTTCAGTATAAATAGATTGCCATTTCTATGGGCAAGCTAGGGAATTCTGTCGGCAAGAAATGGCAGGCTTACTTTGCATTGATATTGCATGTTATAAAGAGACAAGTCTAATATTAGATGAAGTACAGAAGGAAATCTTGGCAGTTAAAATAAGCAGGGATTGTCAGCTCCTGAATTTCCAAGTGCTGTCCGCAGTGGTCAAGTTTTGCCAATAATGAGTGCTTCATTTTCTTGAAGGCTAGGACACCATTTCAGTATTCTAGCTTTTAAAAAAGTAGGTAGCCCATAGCTGGATATTGGACTTGAAAGTTTTGCTTTCTTTTAAGTTTTTCTTTTTAAGTGCTTTAAGCTGCTTTTTCTGTTGTATTTAGAAGCGTCTTTTTAGCTGCTATTTACAATGGAGAAATCAGTTGCTAGAGAGGGAAATGGCTATTGCATCTTGAATTACACAGTATTTATGAAATGTCAGGGTAGGCTGTGGTGAGCAGCTGAAATGTGCTGAGATCAATGGATATCTGGTTTCTGGTATGGCACAAAATATTGCTGTGCAGGATGAAGGCATCAATTTCCTACAATGGAGAAAAAAATGTGTTTACATGTTTCATGTGTTCTTTGTGGCACATCATAATCATAAGAAAAGGGATGCCTGTAGATGATTTTCTCCTAGTTTTTGAGTTTATTTAGACACAGAAATCTGAAGTAGTTCATTTGGATGTGGGGCTGCTGCAGCTAAAGCTGGGGAAATGAAGGGGTTGCTGAGGCATTGCTTGCTATATTACTGCTTTGTTTATGTTCTGCTGATAAAACGTGGTAATCTCTATGTGTAATTGTTAGTATGCCTAGTGAGTAGGCAGGATTTTTCGTTCAAAGGAAAATAAGTCACAAGATACAGCTTTGTAATGTGTACAAGTAGCACATGTTCCCTCCTGAGAGATCAGAATACAGTGTTAGGACATGACAAAGGGACAATTTTCTGTCCTAAGCAGTTTATGAATCACGTGAATAACTTAACTTCCACATATGAGACGAATTGCATTTCACAGTACATGCCTTGGTTCAGGCCTTGTGAACACATTTAGGCTGTGCCTAAATGTTCCATACACACAATGTGAAACTCTGAGTTACAGACCTTGAGAAACACGTGGCTGCTGGTAGCAGTTATGCTGGATACTGCATCAAAGCCCTCTTTTTTCAGAAAGATGGGAATTTGGTGGGCTCAGACTTGTGCACTAAAATCAATGATTAGAGCTGCAGGACAGATTTGTACCTGATTATTTTCCGAATGGAATTGATTATTTAAAATTGGTTATTGTCTGTTTGTTTCTGCTTGTTTACAGGTTACACGGCCGATACCATGAAATGGCACCAAACGTTGTGCCCATGGACTATACAAAGGACCCAGATGTTAAACTACCTATGCAGCTTATAATAAACATGCCTGAGCTAAAGGTACCACTTCTGACTGCTTGCAAACTGTATCTTAACTTCTGTAGCTCATCTGCCAGACTTTTTGCCAAGATTGATATCCAGAAGCGCTGTGGCATGCTGAGGTTTTCTCCTTCCTGTTATTGTTCAAGGGCAAAAGCAGCCCCAGAGACTGGAAAATATTTAGGTGAATGTCTTTCTTGCAGAGATACTTGGAGTAGATGTTAAAAAAATGAATAGGAAATAAAATGAAGTTTAACAATCTTTGCCCTTTGTGTATATCCCCCACAGGGATGTCCATGTGAAGAGCCGGTTAGAAATCTAAAGTTCTTATCTCAGTCTGTTCATAGGAAATTTGCCAGCTGTGTGCGGTATATTTCTAATAAAAAGTAAAGGTTTTCCCCTTTTTTCTCAGCTACCTGAGCACAATAAATATTATTTTTCTTAAGTATCAGGAGCTTTCATTTTCATAGAGACATTGCATGATAGGAAGTGGATAAACTGTCCATGTAACTGCAAATGAGAGAAGCAGTAGGTGTAAGGCAATCAGTGCAAAAAAAATGGAGACAATATTTGTTTTTATTCTCAGTTCAACAGTTTAATAATTTATGGTTTTAACAGGGCAAATGTGGACTTTTACCATTTATTTTTAAGTAGTTCATTGAATTATGTTGTATTTTCTCACAGTCTATTTTTTATGTATGCTAGTCAATTCATGTCTATAAATTACTATAATGTAAAGAAAATTATGTGTTCAATCTGATAGCTGTGTGAAACATTATTAAGCTTTTTAAGAACAATGCTATAAAAACCTTGTAATTGATGGCTTTCCACTTAATTTCAACGATCTAGAAATTTGTCCTTAGTGTTGTATTTTTTTTTCAAATATCAGATATTTTTCAAGCAGAAGCCATGCTTTAGAAATTCAGTTGTGGAGGACGCAAAGTCAACATGAAGTGAAAAACACTTGAATTAGATTTCTAGTTGGAGTTCACAGAACTCTTTGTTCCTTTAATACCACACTTGCTGTAAGTTTGATTCTGGGAGAATATAATTTGTTGAAGAAGAAGCACATTTTGTTAAAGTATGTGTGTTAAAAAAGTGTTCAACCAACATTTCATGGAAATGGGAACATTTAACACATACAAGCATTTAATTCAATAGAAAACCTTGAGAAAAATTTTATCCTTCAGTTATTCTTCAGACTGATTTAGCAGATGCCTATGGACATCTTGGGTTTATAATTTAGAATTCTTTTTCACAGTAAGCTTGGGCTTCTTGAGCAAAATCTGTTTATGCTTTTTCTAATGGCACCAGTATTCCTTAGGGTTTATGTTATCATCTCTGGGATCTTGATGGCACAACGTGAAATCCTTTGGCACAGTTCTTTGACTCCTCAGAGTTTAACTGCCAGACAGCTGGGAGTTGCTTTGTGACAAATCAAGGCTAAGCTTAGAAAAGAAAGTGAGAAATTATAATCACAGAGAGCCTTTTTGGCTTCAGTGATAGAAGATTGAACACTTAAGGAACAGCTCATTCTATGAGAACTTTTGAGATGGAAGGCCTGGTACTGAAGCTGATGTACAAACCAGAAATTTTATACAAGATCATATTTAGATTGAAATACAGGAGCATATCTTGCTAGCTTAG
This sequence comes from Rhabdornis inornatus, assembly GCA_013397075.1. Taxonomy (NCBI): domain Eukaryota; kingdom Metazoa; phylum Chordata; class Aves; order Passeriformes; family Rhabdornithidae; genus Rhabdornis; species Rhabdornis inornatus. Next base: position 4,063,407 of record VWZS01008407.1, on the reverse strand, counting down.
CAAACTTAGGTAATGATAGGCTTCCTAAGAGGCTTCCAGGTATGAAGTGGATCATAATCTATTTTCTGGCACCACAAGTCTCTGAGACTTTCTGACCCTGCTTTAGAAGATGTCTCCAGGTCATGGAACTTGACTTTATGAAAGTAACAGGACAAACTCAGTGTTGAATTTTATACAAATTCTCTCTCAAGTTTCATAAGTCTGTGGAAGAACCTTAGAAATATTGGTGTCAAACCACTCATTTTATTTCAGGATTTCTAGGAGCTCACAGAAAAAAGTGCTTTCAATAGCTATTGAACTTGTCTCCTGTAAAGCCCCAGTAAGAGGAGACTAGGTCTTATTCCATAGCTCTTTCACAGCATTGACACTAAAAGATATTAGAACACCTGGGATCTTTGTTATAAACTGGGGTCCACCTTGGTCAGGTCTTGTGGGCACCTGTGCAGACGGGGGTGGGAGGACAGAGGCTTTCCTCAAGAGTTTATTTTTGAAGCAACCTAGGTACTAATTTCAGCTCATACACTGAGAAAAAAATTTTTAACCTTTGCAACTTGACCAGACTGCCTAACAAGTCATTATGGTGTTTTCTTTCTTCAGTGAATTTTCATCAAGGTGAAGACAAAGACAACATTTGCATCTTAAAATAGAAATAAATGTCTATTGAATTCTAATAAAATTAGTGCTAATTTCAAAGCACCTGGCTTTTTTCATATACACATTATATTTCTAGTTACTGGCAATGTTGAGCTCAATACCACTGCAGGTTCTGACAAACGGATAGAATCAATAATGCACTTTTCTAAATTAGATTCTGCTAATATAAAGAAAGATCTTTACCTCATGCATTAATGTTTTGAGCCAGGTTTTTTGTGTTTCAAGGAAAAAATAATGCTGATGGTCATTCACTTTAATTGGTAATGAATTATTCACTAACTCCTGGTTCTTAAAAGTTGAAAGTCAGGACAAGAAATAAATAAATAAAGAAGGGAAGGTACTTTAAGTTGATTAGGTCTACCATTACATTGAAGTTAACAGAGCTACTTTATTCCATCAGTTTCATTGCGGTCTCTGTTCTCTAATTTTCACAATCTTGGTTACACAGGCACCAGTCTAATAAATTAACTTCGGGGCATTTGGACACCTGTGAGATTGCAGTAATTAATATTGCAAAACTGTAGCCATGATATGGACTGCTCAGTGTGGGACCAGGGAGAAAGCAAAAATGTTGTTGTTTTTTTTTTTTTAATTAAGAGTGATTTCAGTCACGTTATGGCTGTCATTGCCCCTGAGCTGCAGGGGGGGATGTAGGAGCACGGTGATCTTCCCAAGCCCCAGCCCTGCTCTGGCCAGTCTTTGCCTCCAGCTCACTTCAACATCCTTGCTGCATTCTGTTAGTTGTTTCTGGTTCTGATGGGATGTTTTCCCCCCTTGAGACCACTCTCCTCTCTTCTCTGAAGTCTGTTTATCTGAGGATGTCAGCTGTGTGTGCTCCAAGGGCTGTTTTCTCTGCATGGAACCCAGACCTGCAGCATTGTCTGTGCACCCCTGGCACAGTTAGGAATCCATTCTTGTCACAGTGCCTTATGTGCCCATGAGGCACTGCTAGGCACCTGGAAGTAGGTTCTGGGAATAGTTAAACAGTTCTGTATACGGTCTGAATCTTTGGGTTTTTGGCTGTGACTTCAGTAAAGAGTCATTGCTGAACGTGTGCTTCTGCTCTCTGACAGAACAAAGTGCTCTTTTCTGCTAAGACAAACTTATCCATTTAGCCCCATCTTAGCCTTGGTTTCTGTAGGAATTTTTTAAACAGTACCCTGCAGGCACCGCAGAGAAGTTTGATGACATTAATGTAATCATAAACACATTGTGCTGGGTTCGCCTGGGAAGAAGAAAAATAAAACATAATTATTGATTTTGAGGAAGAAGAAAATTAAGAAAAAAATCCCTGCGAAGAAACTCTTTGTTCTGCCCCAGGGACAATTTGCTGTTGCACTTATTATGCCTCCCTTCTGAAGCACCAGTCTTTCCTATGGAGCTTTGGAAATGTACAATTTAGCCACTTTTATATTAATGTTTGTCTGATAGCTATTATTTTTTCTTTTTTTTTAATAGCTCTTGAAATTTGAGAAAGATTAGTTTTTACTGTTGCTGAAAAAGTTCTGATTAAAGCATCAGAAAGGATTCTGACTTGCAATAGTCTGCAAAACAGCCTTATTTGTGCTTTTAAATATATTCTCTAAAGTCAGTGGGAACTTATGTTCAAATATAAAAGGGAAAACCATCATTGTGTTTCTTTCTGTGGATATGAAAATTAAGTAGCATTTTGTAATGACTCTCCAGTATCTCCAACAATTGTCTTGACCTATCTTTGAACTTCACTTGCAACCTCCTATTTCCAAAATGCAGTCATCTTGTGGGAATAGGATTGGATGCTTGAAATTAATTCCTCAAGCTGCAAAACAGATAAGGCAAAAAGCCACCAGAGTGCTTTCCTAGTGTGGGATGGAGGACCGGGGATATAACAGGTGATTTAGCTGCAATGCCAGGAATAAACCCTCTAACAGTTGGTTAGAGAATTAGTGGCTGTGTTTTATTATAAGCTGTTATAGGTCTGTATGTTGGGATAGATGCTGTGTGAGATTTAAAAATGCATAGAAACACAATTATCTGAGTAAAAGAAGTGTTCCTTACAAAGAGGGATTGCACATTAAGGGTTCTCTCAAGCCACTACAGCAACAACATCAATCTGCAAAACAGCAGAGTGGTTTTCCAGTTGTAGCAATTCTTTATTGTTTCTGTCTCCCCTCTCATTTTTATCATGAGAGTACAGAAAAAGCTTTTTAAGACAAGTTAAGTTTCTAGTTTTAAAAGGAATCTTTTTTCAACAATTAGTGCTTATGGGAAAGCAGTCTAGGAAAGAACAATATCATTTCCCCCTTTACTCCCTTCCCCCTTTCTTCCTTTAAATATGATGGAACCCTAATCTGTGCTCTTTAGAGTAGAGGTAATGAAATTACAGAAAGGATGTGAAAAGTATCTGTGAAGGTAAGCTAATACTTTCCATTGTGTAAGCTACAGATATACTGCCTGAAGACACATAATATGAGAAAGTTAAAGGAAAGAAATCAATATCAGGAAAGATTTTATTTTTCATTTCAGTTCTAGAGATCCATTTGGCAAAGAGTTACTTAAGAAGTATGCTTAGGTTCATTTAATTCATTCTTAATTCATCAGTGTTTTCAAGATCTCTGACAGGCCAAATAAATAACTTACCTTATGCAACTGCAATATGCTTATTGGGTCAGTGAGATCCTGCCCCAGCCTTCCTAAAGCACAAAGTCCTGGGCTTGATATTCACAGCTGATAGGGATATTTGCATCTGTGTGCTCCTGGTTTGTTACCCAATGCTGCCTCTAAGATGTCAGCTTACTACTGTTACCATGACACTTCTGATCAGGTTTGTTCCAAAGAAAGCTATACAGCATTTTAGAAATGAAGTAAATTTCTAACATGTTTTGATGTCCATTCTGATGCTTGGCATTCTCAAATACTAAGCATGTAGCACCTTTTTTAGTGTGCTTTTAGGAAGAAAGTGGGCCTTTTCATATATTTCAGCCCAAATGAATCTTACTTTGGCTTATTTATAAATTGGCAGTTTGGAATTATAGAACCAGTTGTTCTTCCCTGCATGTCTGTGTGTGCATATCCCACAAAGAGGTGTATGTGTACAACCACAGGTAAGTCCCACAAACATTTCCAGGCACATTTCCATCATTTCAGTGAGATACTTTACCCTGAGCAGTAGCACAGATGCACACCTGCTGTACCTACACATCATTCAGGAGACATGAGTGATCACTACCTATCCTTTTACAGGGAGGTTCTCTCAGCCACCTGCCTGGGTTTGGGGTGTTGTTTTTCATTCTCAGGCTCTGGAGAGATGTGACCCTGCTACTTTTTGAGGCTGCTTTTTATTTTCAGGAATCCTTCTTTTCTATTCTATGTAATTTGGTTTTATCTGGCCTGGTTTTGTCTCCATCTGAACAATGAACTTGTTAATCTCCTGTCCTTTGAAATCTGTAGGCCTGTTCCCTCTTGGGTATCCCTTCAGTCATCAAAACCTGCAGGAGAATTTGTATTTAGTATTGGCTACTTTAATGGGCTGTCATTTGAGCCTCAGGCTCTGTGGTCCCTACTTCACCTGTCCATAAAAACGGCCTTCTTCCTGGTCATTGCTTTTTCAGTCTTCACAGTTACCAAAAATGTGTTCTATAGATGCTTTTGCTCTATCTGTGAATTATCAGAAAAGAATTCAAGTTAACTGAAAAATAACATTTTCTGGTCACTTGTCTCTCAAATATAGTCGGTTTTTGAAATTTCATTTTAAATGATTGGACGGTTTATGAATACCTGTTAGGTAACTAAATTTACAGAAAAAAAAAAAGAAATTAAATGGGTATATGATTGAACTTCTGAGCTTTCACACTACTGCTTCTTTAAAAGCCAAACAAAATGCTGCATGCATATTAAAAATAGTGAATCTGATATGCGACCACCACAACTGTATATATTTATGGATCAGTATGTTAATCAGTGTCTTGGCTTCAGATAAGATCTGTAGCACAGCTTTAATGACATGCTGCTCACAGCCCAAGTGATGTTTGTGTTCTGTTCATATTCAACTGAATTGAATTGATTTCCCAAGTTTTATCCATGCAGCTACAAATTAGTGTTGGATTTTTGTGTAGCTCTGAAAAAGATGATGGGTTTTTACTGTAAAAACATTTGTTTTGGATTTCATAGTAATAAAGCAGGTTTTCTCATGCTTGCCTGTGTTTTTATGGTTTTAGAATATTGTCCTATTCTAAGGTGCTAAAAATTATTTCAGGATCATCTCCTGTGGAGATTAAATTTCATTTAAATCTCTAGAATTTTTAGTCAGTCCAACCACAGGTTGGACATTGACATGTATCAGTGGAAGTAAAAGACCAGAAGTGGTACTATGCAGCAGCAAGGACTGCTGAAACTTCCTGCTAAAGCATACAAATGTAAGTTTTTGGATGCATTTGTGGGGGGGAATGTCTTTAAAGAGCCCACGATGCAATTAAATATTCATTATCAGGAAGTCTGCAGGTTTTTTCATCTTCCCAAAACCAGTCTATATCTGTCTTTCACAGGAGAATCCCTTCAAAGAAAGGATTGTGGCATCCTTCTCAGAAGATGGAGAGGGGAGCCTGAGCTTCAATGACTTTGTGGATATGTTCTCTGTGCTCAGTGAAATGGCTCCCCGGGAGCTCAAAGCAATCTATGCCTTTAAGATCTATGGTACTGTGGAGGGGCTCGAGGTGCTTCTTGTGTTTGGAGTCCATGAGTGGGACACTTGGTGATCTTTGGTTCTTCTGTTGTTTAGATTTTAACACAGATAACTTCATTTGTAAAGCAGACTTGGAAAAAACCCTCAATAAGCTGACCCGGGAAGAGCTGACAGAAGAGGAAATCACTCTGGTTTGTGAGAAGGTCATAGAAGAGGCTGACATGGATGGTGATGGGAAATTAGGATTTGCAGATTTTGAAAACATGATTTCCAAGGCACCGGACTTTCTCAGGTATTATTTTAAGAAGAGAGCCTCTTGCATACTTGCAGGTATTTTTTTTAGGATACCACTGTGCAGTCTAATATAAGAAGTGTCAGACGTAAGTATTTTACTTGAGAACTGACTAGGGGATGACTTCTTACCTAGCTTAGTTACTTTTCTAGGGCATATTCCAGTTCTCTCCTAATTTAAAACTAAGAGCTCAATGACTTTTAATTATCACCTTTCCTGCCCCTCCACTCCTCTTGTTGTGGTTCATGAAAATATTTTGATCCATTATCAGCTCAAAATCATGTTTTTCTTAAGCCTATAGCAAGGATCCCAGCTGTCTGCATAGGAATGTGTGTAAATATTGTATACATGTTACAAATACACATGGAAACACATAGATCTCTTTGCTGAGAAAGTGAGGGTTTTTTGAAGAACTGTAAAGTGTCCTGCAAAACACAGAACAGTATTTCTTTCACAAATGAAACTCCTGAGGAAAGATGTTAGAGCAATTCAACAATACAGCAGGAGCACATGATTCCTGGAAACCTTGAGAAACATCAGAGAGAAACATCTCTTCTGGAGAGAACACACTCAATGTGAATGTCTTTTATACATCTCAGATATTCCTCGGCTAATCAAGTGTACCAACGGAAACCCTTTTAGAACAAGATATATATCATCATTATGGTGAGGCTCAGCTCAGTAGGTATTCTAATATTTTGTTTACAGGTATTTCCAGCTAAGAAAACATTTTCTTTATACTGCTATCCAGCAGAAGCTGCTGGGGTCAGGTAGAGTTTCCTTTAATCGATCAAAAGGCTGTGCTGTTCCTACAAATCTGGTAGAGAGCAGTGATCAAAAGTGAAGAATTGAAGGCAGATCTGAAGATTCAGCAGAAGCTGCAGTTTCAGAAGTTTCCTGTGTCATGACTGACTTTACTGCTGTGTTGTAGAGGCTTGCAAACTGCTGACTGAGAATTCCAGCTGAGGATGCTGTGCAGTCCAGTCATTTCCTGAGAAAGCTGCAGAGAGGAATGTTTGCCAGTGTAGCCTTGGAATGACTGTCACAGATATTTTTCTTTTCCAGCTTGGTGATGTTTGGGGAAGATGAGGAAATGTATGAAAATCACTGAGTGCTGGGTATTCAGCAGGGCAAGATGATGAGTTTACAGTGGAATGAAGTGAGATGTGTATTATAGATTAGGTAAGAGAAAGTGGAGAGTACCAGTAAAATCAAAGGACAAGGCTAGCAAGCTTTGGAAGACTGAGCATCCAGTGGCTCAGGTTAAACACAGGTGCTTGGATCCATGCCTGGGACAAGGTATCTCCTTCATGGTTAGGGTGGCAGTGTGCATATTTAAGGTACATGTTTGGCATCCCTGGCTTCAAGGGGAGTTGTGACTTCCCCCTCCTTTCAGGCTCAGGAGTTTAGCTGGGTCATGGGATTCATCTGTGAACTCCTCAGGCATAAGAGCTCCTGGTGATAGAGAGAAGGGTCTCCTTCCACCTCCTAACCAAAACACTGGGTTAGAGCCTCTGACCAGGCAGTTTCTATGTAACAGCAGCTTCTGTGGGGATAACAGTACAAAGAAAACCATTTCTTGGCTGGAAATATATGTAAAGAAAATACTGGAATCCTCTGAAGAATCTAATGTTTCTCATGGTTCAACAACGTGTGTCTTTGAAGCTATATTGGAAAATGAGAGTGTAATGGAAAAAAGTTTCAGAGTTGAGAATGTGTAGGTTCTCTAGTTTGGTTTCTGTTTTAATCTGAGTTAACAGATGCAGGAAAAGAAAGTAACAGGGTCATGAGACTATTTTTATCCCAACCAATTTTTACATGGAAGATTTGATATCTCTGCCTTACTGTAGTTTACTGTTCAATTTGTCTGTAAAGATATTTTATTCTTTTAGGACATTGTTAGTTCTATTTTTCTTGTGTGCACTGCATCACAGACTGACATATTTGTTAATACTGAATTTCGTGTTCTGAGGAACTTATTCCAATTTTTAAAATACTGTGTAAATGTGCATTCTAAAGAGAGATTTGGCTTTTGGAATGAGATTCATTGAAGTTTAATGCCATAATAGGTTCACCAAAGTCTGACTGGGACTGAATCTAAACAAGCACTCTCTGGCAGGAGCCAGTGCCTGCCAGCAAGTGACAGGCTTTGTGACATGGGACAGGAATGCAATTCCTGTAGCTGATCTCTCACCACAAAAACCCCAGTTCTTGTTCATTAAGTGCAATTGTACCATAACAGTCTTGGACACATTACCTACTCATTTACTGAACAATGCTTTCTTACATCTTTGTGAATTAATCTCCAGCTCTATTCCTGGCCTCTCATTTTCTTCTCTTCTGGGTCTTCAGCTGTAATGGTTGTCTTAAATGATAGCCTTGGGCTGTGTGCAGCCAAAGGGCAGGCAGGGCTGTGCAGCTTCACTGGGTAATCTAATACAGAGCATGCAAAGCACAGGAAGTGTCTTAATAGCAGACCACCAACCCTATATGCCAGTGGTGAACTGAACTAGCTTCTGACTATAGCAAAAAGATAGAAAAACATGCTTTCACCTAAAATAAATTGTCTCTTTGAAATCTTAAGCAGACATGTGGAAGAAATACCAACCCATCAATGTCCAGAGGCAGTCACAATTTCATTTCTTTTTGCATATCTCCACTTTTTGTGCCCAGTTGAATGCATTCCAGAATTTAAATTCAAGGAAGCCCAGGAGTCTAATGATTTACACTTCCAGCTGCTCAGCCACTGTGAAAATAGAACACCCAGGAACCAAAGCAGTAGCCACACTGAAAATGATTGCCAGTAAGCAATTGGAGATGCTGGGTAACTGCAGTTTGCAGGGATTTTGCTGTGAACTCATGGGCAGTCAATATTTCTGAGCATCTGATCCCAGAATACCATCCTGGCACCTGGTATGAGAGCCTTCTGAAAATGCTGAATAACTTGCAAGGCCCCAGATGATTTTTATCTCGTAAAGGATTTTTAACTCTGTTCATTTCCTTTTCTCCCCACCAAAGCCACCTGTTCATATCATAAAAGGAGGAAATGTAGGATTCCAGGCAATTAAGTTTTATCCCTGGCTCTGCCATTGCTTGAGCAGGTGATGTGTAGGAAGCCATAAAACACTTTTTTCTCTCTGCTCTCTTATGTGGGACCAGTGCTCACCCAACTTGTGACAAACATTGAGAGCTTTCATGCAACTGTAAGTTACCATCATCATCAATGTGAGATTTGAAGTTACTGAGGAGGAATATCTTCTTTACTCTGTGGAAAACCTTTGAAAGTCAGGTTCTTGTAGCAACATGCACTCAGGTTTTGAAGCATGTTTTTTACACGTGTTGGGGCTTTTTAAGCTGTCACATTATCACACTTACTTAACCTACACAGCCAGCATTAACTTTGGCACCATGATCCAAGCTGTGACCTGCTGTGAGCTGGAGCTCATCCACTCTACCTTGACTGTTTTTCCTTATCCCTCCTTTCTCCAACCTTTACTTAATGACCCTGTGTAGGTTTAATCTCCTACAGACCTTTGCCAGCTCTGTGCTGCTGTCAGGGAAATGAAGATGCAGTAAAGTCTGTTGCTTGATTTGCACTGCTGTCGTTGAGGAATTTTTTCCAGACTAGAAGAAAACACTGTTAATCATTAACCAGGGAAGATCTATGCACTTGGCTGTTATCCCAGAGCTGGACTAAGCTGTAAACGATCATGACAGTTACTAGTTCAGAAAATTTGATCCCAGTAGTTTTATTTCACTCAAAAATGTTATCATTAAGAAGCTGCTTGTAGTTTAATGGAAGCATTGGCAGATTGAGCTGGCACTAGCTAAGTGTTCTGTTCTACAAGACTGGTTACGTTTTCCACAGGAAATTGTTTTATAAATCATCCTCGAAGTTTCAGCTTATTTGAATGTCTTGAGTGTGAAGCAATGTTGTAACAATATGTGATAGGGTTTGAGAGGAATATGGCATTAGTAATACCTGGGAGCTGCCAGAACCACACAGGTCACCATGTTGTGACCCCAATCCTACCAAATGCTGAAGTAAAGAAAGCTCCCTTATAGAGAATGTGCATCCCATAAGACTGTCCCAACATGCAGATTAATTAGTTCTTAAGAACTAATATTAGAGCTAGCGACTAATTGGCAAGAGATGCTTAGCAAAAAAACAATGGAAGGGAATAATTTCTGTCAGGTTTTTTTCAGAGTATTTTAGCTGCTTCTTAGTAAAAAGCTGAATGTTCGAAGGCCAAAATGACACTCTGATAAAAGTAAAGCTTTTTTCCTAATAAATAGATTTCCTGTTAGGTGGATTTGGGTGGATTTTTTGGGAGAATCATGCCTCAATGGATGTTTTCACATACAATGTGATGGATTTTTAGCTTCTAGATATTACCTGGGATATTAGTCCTGGATATTATATGGGAGTTAAATTTTTGAAAGCCTGGATTTATATAGTCTCTAGACATTTCTTGAATTGTGAACAAGATATTTATAATTCTTTTATTTAAAAAACCTTAGTGCCATTTGCATCACTATCTGCTCTCTCTCACAGTGCTTAGGCTGGTGTGCCAGGCTGCTATACAGCATATCTTTTACTGTCACCCAGATGGAATAAACTCCTAGAGACAAAGTTCCTAGGGACCATGGTGAATATGAAATTTTATCTCCTCCAAATACATACCACAAGCTTCCTTTACTGAATTTCTGATTCAAATCTAATAGCTGTAATTAACTTAGAGTATTCTTTTGGTAGAACAAAGTCCAAAGAGTGTGCATCCAGAAAGTCTGCAGCCTCTCAAATGTTCCAAAAAGGTTTTCTTTCAGTGTAGGTAACAAAAATACAGACTTTACCTACAAGAATACATCGTAATCTCTTCTCATTTCAGTCAGTCAAGAAAGCAACAGTTGATACTGTCATGACTCTAGCAGATTGCTGCCTATAGGCAGTGGGGTTTCAATATACCCTCTTTAAATTCTCTCCCTGTCCTGCTGAGATGCTCAGGACCTCTCCTGAAGCCTGTGGCATTGTAAGCCCTGCTGCCTGCCTGTATTGAAGAGCAAATAGAGGATAACAACCAGCACCTCTTTGGCTCAACAAGAGAAGCAACTTTACCTCCCTGATTTGTCTTGGTTAGGACCCAAATGCTGTGCCAAAGCAAGAGTAGCATTGGGAAACACTTAGCTCTGCTCTACATCCCATAAATTGGGTGATTTACACTTGATTTAATCCAGTATTGAGCTTGGCCCTTGAGCTAACATTTTCAGAAGATGGAATTTTCTCCCATGAGATTTCAATCTTCTCAAAGCGTGAAAGAAGAAAGTAAGGGTTTAAAAAAACCCCTTACACAGCACCTTCCTTTTTGTACTTTAAGGAAAATTTTTTGCATCCTGACAGATGTGTTTGTTTCTTGTGTGTTTGAGTCTTTTTCTTTCTTTTGCAGTACTTTCCACATAAGAATCTGAAGATGTTTCTGCCAGTCCAGCCTTTCTGAATCTCAGGCACTCCAGGGGCTTTTGTCCTCTAATGAGGGCTTCTTAGAACTCAGCAGAAAGTACTGAAATAATTCTGGTCCACAAAGAGACAGAAGCATCATGTGATCTACAGGATATTTGGAACAGACTCATTTTTATCTTCACTGCTGGACAAGCACTCTGGCAAAGATGGTTGGTTGTTGGATTGTGGTTTTTCTTTCTTTTTCCCCCCCTTTTTTTAACAGTCAGAATCAGAATATTATTAAAGGTATTTCCACAGAGTTTTTATATTTATGAATATTTAATACTGCTCTTAAAAGTGCAAAAAAAAATTGAGAGAAAGATTAGCTTTGGTGTGTTTTCCAAGAGTATTTGAAAGAAAGCATGGGCCTTAAATAATGAGATGCCTCTATCACTGTGTTGTACAGCTGGGATCTTGCATGGAAAATATCTGAGGTGAAAGAACTGCAGTCAAGATCAAGCTCCCGGTGTTGAAGACAACCACAGCCCAGGTTTGCCCTTCAGCCACTGAAATGGCAACTTCTGGGTTTGGTGCTTACCTTCAACCAATATTTTATGGATTGTTGTGTCCTTATAAAACTTGAAATATTTGCCTTTTGTATATGATAACTGCGTACGTGATTCATTTCTTCCCAAGATTAATGTTAAAATTGTGCCCTTATTCTCAGAGGGGCTCCTGCATTTTACTCATTCTATGGGCTGATAATGTTGATTGGAGGAACATGGTCATCTGTAACTCATGAAGAAGTTGAAGAAGCACAGAACTACTGTTAAGGACATGAAAAGATATTTTCTTTCTAAACAAGCTATGCAATCTCTCCCATAAAATGCATGAATGCAGTTCTATGTTTCTCTTTCCCCTCCAGCTGGAAAACAGCTAGATCTTTTTGTTGTTTTGTTGTTGTGTTGGTTTTTTTTTACTTCCAGTATTGTTTAGGTACTGGGGCCTGAAGACAATCATATGTGTATCAATTACTGTTCTAACAGTCAATAGAAGGGCTCTGTCACTTACATGGCTTCTGTATCAAAGTCACCACAATTAAAACTTTTGAAGCATTCTGTTGTGCTTTGAGAATTTTTAGGCCACATACTAATTTCCTTTCTGATCATTATACCAATTACTACAAAGTTAAGTCTTTCAAAGGATGAAATGTGTTATATAGAACACTGTTAAAGTAGAGAACCTAACCTGTTTATCACTTCTGTAGGGGTGGTGATCCTTATCTACCTTGGAAACCCTTCTGTGTAGGGAGCTTGCAGGGTTGCTTGCTGTTCAGATTTACACCCTATGAACAAAGAAGAAATATTTCTCTAGCAGTATGTGTGTACATTAAAAGCTTCAGTGGAAATTTTGGATATTCAAGGTACACAGGACAATGACATTTGTATGTTAGTATGATAACATTTATTTGTAATATATATCTTAGAGCTATCATGTTCAGTGATGTTTATAGCATTTTAATGCTTCCTCCTAGTGATTTCTGTTTGGACAAAGGAATTAAAACCTGAATTCCCTTACCCAAGTTAAAATTAACAGAAATCAATCCTCATATTCAGTTCTGATTGAGTAAAGAGAGATTCAAGCCTGTTTTTCATTTTGAGCAGATTAAGTTAGCTGTATCAGCTGATTCAAACTATTTGCAAGGCATTGGCATTAAGAGAGATAATGTTAAAATTACTTCCTATTAATTGAGGTATCAGCCTAATTTTTTTTAATTTATTTCAAGAGGGACATTGGATCTTGTAAGCCTTGTGAGGTGTGTAGGAGGATATGATTAGGGTGTATTGTAAAATACGAGCTTGCAAGTTTCGGGATCCGAATCTTGCTGATGACATAGGTCAGTTCCTTTTGGCATCTACATTCTTCTGTGTGTTAAGATTGTTATTAGCTAAAATTCCTGTTTTCCTGACACTGTGTCATTCCTGGGTTATATCACATTCCCCTCTCAAAGGAGAGTGGCCTTGGCAGTGCTCAGTGTGTTGTTTCCCTGGGTCACAAAGCCCTCAGGAGACATTTGAGCTTGCAGGCAGATGTTTGACCTTGGAGTTATCCACCTGAGCTGAGAAACAGAGAGAAAAAGAAATTAGGAGCACATTGTGGAGAAATAATCCTGTCCATAGAGACGAGTTCTTGCAAAATACTGCAGATAGAAATGTGTGCAGCTGTCCTAACTGTCTTTATTTTTGTGACTTACGTTCATGTCCTGTAACAAAAATCGGTGCGACGCTGCGTGTCCCTGGCGTTTGAGAGCGATCCTGCACTCAGTCCTTCAGCACTGCCTAGTGGTGGGTGAGTATTTCCAGCACCTGATGGCAAAGGTGAGGGATGGATTTCTGAGGAGCTTTGTGTTTGTGCTTTCACCGTTGTCTGAAGCTGGATGTCCTGGAACTGGCAGTTTTCTCACAGCAAGACTGTTGAGTGAGTAGTTCAGTGTGATGCAAATTTAATCCTATCACGAGGATTAAAAACCTGCTGGCCTTTGGCACTTGTATTACTGGCACAATCTAATAGATTCTCTAGCAAGTGTTTCTTCAACTCTAAAAGAACTACCAGGCCATGTGGAAAGAAACTGAAATAGTAAAAGAGGTTTAGATTTAAACCAGTTTTGGATTTGGCCCAAAAACAAGAGGGCATACATTTTGAATTTCAGAAAAGTGTTAAATATAAACAGATACTACTATATTCCTTCAAAAATGGACAAAGAAAAATGAAAACCATTACCTAAAGCCTCTATCAAAACAGCTGTGTGTGTGATCTCTTATTTATATACAGTTAAAGCATCTTGGGGACCAAAAAAAGAGTCGTGAAAGTAAATAAAATGGTATCAAAAAGTAAGAAATAACTTGATTATATTTAATTGATCATTGTTTTAAGGAAATACTGTTAAGCCAAGATTTGCAACAGCCTGCAGGCCAAAATCTGATTTGCATTACTTCCACGTTAATCTCCAGTAACTGCTGACTTCAGTGGAATTAACTCATGTCTGTAATTGGATCTGTGCTGGGGAAAGTACTTGAGGTTTTGCTGCAGTTCTTTGTGCCCTCTCATGCACTTTTAATGTAATCTTAAAATGCTGAATCCTCTTTTCTTAACACGCTCCTCTTTGTCAACAGGCTCACTGTTGGAATCTCTTGCAATTTCTTGCAGTCACAGAGGAACAGTCTCCTTTCCTTTTCTCCCCAGGGCTAATTTTTATCTCCTTGTGCATGTGCAATGAAACCTCACAAGGTGGCACCACACCACCATAGCAAGCCATAACTTCATTTAACAATTCAAATGTCCTGAAATACAGGAATTCTCTACAGAACCTATGATGCCACAAACAAAAACATGAAACTATGGTTAATTACTGATTTTAAAACTCTACCTAATTACAGAGAAAGTTTTGTGTTTCTCAACAGCATATCAATAAAAATATGTTTTAATAAAGTCCCTGAAAATTGAAATGTACATTAAAAGTTAAAAAGGGATTTTCTTGCTGAAACTGTAGAAACTCATATTCTAGACACTTGAATAGGTTAAGATTATATTCTAAAAAAACAGAATATAAAGTAGAGTAGAGTTTTTGTTGTGGATGGGAAATATTATGCTTGTCAGCTCAGAATACCCAGTAAATCAATTTGGGCTGAAATAACAGCAGGATTAAGAAGAGTTTATAATATTATTGCTCAATACACCTCGTCTGGGACAGACAATGGAGTGAAATTTGATGAGGGAGACATTAAAGATAATAAAATTATAATTGTTCATGTCCTTAGGAAGATGTGTGTCTGAGACAGAAGTACAGGACACGTGAACAGATGTTCTCTTTTGTCTGTATCATTTTGCAGTTTTGGGTGTCTTGTAGAGATGTTAGTGATGCTGAGTGACTATCACATTCTTTTTGGTGGGGAAAAAGAGGAGACCATTCTTGGTAGAATTCGAAGAGCATTGGCATTTCAGATAGCAGTGCCTTTATTTAACAGTGAGTTCTGCCATTCTTGTCTGTAAGGCATTTTACAGTCTGAAATTCCCCAGTGCCCTTTCCCTCTGAGTGCCTCCCATTGGCAGGAGCAGTGAGAGCCCAGGTGTGGCAGCCCCGGGTGCTCTGCAGCTGCAGTGCAGGTGAGTCCTTCCTTCCCTCTGCTCTTTCCCAGTCAGGGACAGCTCACAGCCAGATGTCCCCATGTACAAAGCCCTGAGTGCCCATTGCTCCCTCTCTCCAGGTACAGGCTCAGGGCTATGGCTGTGTGCTCAGAGCCCTGCAGCTCAAGGCACTGTCTGTACCCTGCTCTCCAGCTCCTGCTCTCCAGCTCCTGCTCTCCAGCTCCTCACAGGCAGCTTGGGGCCAGATGTGCCTGCAAATGGAGGGCAGAGCGGTTCAACTCTGCTCAAGAGGGTTTGGGCACCAGGCCAGCCTCCTCCTTGTCTGACTGTAACTGTTCTCCTCTGAAATCAGGGGATGTGGCAGCCTGCCAGGAGCAAGGCCACTCCTGCTGTGGGCTTAATCACAGCTTGGGCAATTCCATAGGGACCAAGCTTGCCCTGTGCTCTGCACACTGACAAGCTCTGGGAATTGGTAGCTGCTGGTTGAAGGGGTGGTAATTGAAGACTTGGGTCTGGTCCCTCATGTGGAGCTCTGAGCAAGCAGGTTCAAGGTGGCTCTGTTTACTTGATGGAAATGGCTTACAGTTCAGTCTGGGAAGGTGTTCA
Source organism: Rhabdornis inornatus (assembly GCA_013397075.1). NCBI lineage: Eukaryota > Metazoa > Chordata > Aves > Passeriformes > Rhabdornithidae > Rhabdornis > Rhabdornis inornatus. The sequence goes on along the minus strand of VWZS01008407.1, from coordinate 4,047,612 downwards.
TGTGTCCAGAAGCCAGATCCAGCTTTTTCATTGGCCTCTCATGCCCTTGGTTATGGGTGTTATGGCTGTGGGCTGTTCCTCACATCACCCTGGAGACAGCACTTCACAGGTAGTGAATTCATGCTGATCATTAGTAACCTTTTATTAGCAATCTAATATTCAGGGTTACTTCAATGGCACTTAGAAATAAATTGATATTCACCAGATTTCTCCCCATCCCAGCTGCAAGGAAATGATGTCCTACTGAGACATCTGCTTTCAGAATCAGAGAATCACAGAAGATGCTGAGTTGACCCCTCAGGATCACTGAGTCCAGCTCCTGGCCCTGCTCCAGAACAACCCAAGAGTCACTCCAGGTGCCTGAGAGGTTGGTCCAAACTCTTCTTCAGCTCTGTCTGGTTTGGTTCTGTGACCACTGTCATTGTGGGCTAGTAGGCCCTAGGAGGAAAAAGAATATTGGTATTTTATCCAAAATGGTATTTTGGGTGTTTGAAAATGATTATGCTTTTTTTTTTTTCTTTATACAAAGTTCTGCATATGAAAAGCTGTAAATTCAGAGAGAATTCCCTCTAGAAGAAGTTTGAAAATTGAAAGACTGTTACTGTTCTGCCCAAACAAATGGGTTAATTGATGTGTATATTCAAAGAAATAAATTCAATTCCAGGAAATTCAGTGAGGCTTTTGATATGTTTAAAATGTTTCATCTCTTTTATGGCCATTTTAATGACTATTGTTCTTCTAATGTTAGAACCAAATATGATAAGGAAATATAGAAAAATTCTCTATTGTAATTTCACACATCCTCATAATGACAGTAGCATTAGAATTTGCAATCACAAATCCCTCTTATTATATGTCTTTAAAATTTGGCTTTCTGCAGAATTTGCTTGCAAATACTTCTAGTGAAATGACTTAGTCCCACATGAGTAATTCTCAGGTTTTTTTTCCACTTCCAGTTCTCTCCTCTAACTGAAAAAGCAGAGGGAATAATTGATGTCCAGAGATGTTAATGTGTTTGGAGGTATTTTCATTGCAAGAAACTCACCAAGTTCAACAGTGAGTTACCAATGTCATATTCTCAGCCTGATTGCCTTAGAGGGGGTTTATTTCTCACTGTGATCATTCTGTAGTAGGCAGATATCCTCAGCGGCCAGATCTCCACAGGACTCCTACTCACTTCAGTAGGCAGGCTTCAGATCAGGTCCTTAAATAGTATTTTGCTTTACTCAAGCATGGAATGCATAAACAGAAAATCAAAACCTGCAGAAAGAAAATAAATTATTCTGTTTCTGAAGCAATACTAATATGCGGGCAGAGATGGAAAACAGATTTACTGCAAGTATTTTTACTGTCTCATTCCTTATGAGACAGTATGTAAAATGGAACATTTAAACTTTGTATGGCAGATAAGTGAAGAGGAATTGTAATTATCTCTAGTATGTCCCTTTGATTTTGAAGAGCTTATTAAAACATGAATAGCTAGTCTGAGAGTATTGAAAATGCAAAAAAACTTCCTTAGCAATTTCATCTGTATCTGACATATTTTGTTTGAAAGTCTATGCTTTACTACAGTAAACAAAGAACATTGGAGTTCTCATAAAGAACACAGGCATCAGAGTTCTCACTCTATTTTTATTTCCTGTAAGACTGTACAGAAGTCAGCTAACATTCCCTCTCATTTGCTTGCATGAAATGAGGACATTGTGTTCACAAAGAGGCTGCAGACTTCCCACTAATGCCACTGCCCTTCACATTATCAGTAGGCATTTGACAGAACAAGTTCTGGTAAAGCCAGAGGAAATACTTTACACAGTATTTTCATATTTTGACCAAACTCCTTCTGGGAAGAAACTTGAGATTTGTTATATCCTTTTGAAAATATCAGTGTGTCCTTTGAAGGTACACTCTTACTTGTATCTTCAGCAGAGATGGGGTAGAACACCCAATGTTTCTGCAGCTCCTCTGTTGTTTTCTGGAGAATAACAATGCAGGGAAAATTGAGCCTGTTATCTGAGAAGAGCCTAGCAAAAACCTTGACTTGGTAAAATGAAGCTGAGGGGATTATGGATGCTGATGAAACACAGGAAGCTTGATTGAGTGATCTGAATTTGGAACCCTACAAAACCTTCCTTATCCTATTTATCTAAGATATAAAGCAGGTGGAATTATTTAATTGATGTCTGATCCAATAATCTACAAATGTGATTCTTCATGGCCTTGAATTCTTTTTATATTTCACTAAAAAGGGGGAAAATGAAGGGTACGCCAAAGGAAAGAGAATCAAGGGCATTTCCCTGGACATCTCATGATTTATTCTGCCCCCAAGTAGGATCTTCAATCACCTCCACAACTGCTGAGGCAGCCAATTTCTAAACTTTTATATCTTAGAAGGCCATTATAGGGGCAGGAGGAAAAGACAATCCCAGCAATAATTTCAAATCAAGATACATGGGGGATTTCATTTTTGTGAATGGGACTTCCTTTCTATTTTAGACCATCCTTCTTTTAAATGTTTCTACTAACAGTGACACTGGAGTAGTATTGCTGGCTACCTGTATTTTCTTTTTTTTTGTTTGTTTTTTGAACTCATTAAACAATCTATATCCCTTCTTTAATGATTTTTGTTAGCTCACAATAGAAGTTTGGAGGGTTGTTGTCAGCTGTGATTTATAATTGCCTGTGGTGCCTAGCAGGGATTTATGATCTGTCTGGTTTGCATCTTTTATCTGGGAGCATAATGAGCTGCTAAAAAGAATTTGTTTAAACCAAAAATAATTGTATTCAAACGCCAGTACCACAGAGAACGGAATTTTGGACTGATGCTTCTTTGAATGCACATGATCAGTGAAAGCAAATGAAGAGAATGGAAATAGCTCCATGTGCTTCTGGAATACTCCCACTACTTTGGGATCTGAAGGATAGAAATTCCTCTTCATTGCATTTGTCTTCAATCCAGTTGAAATGCAAAAGTGCAGAGCACTGGTGCCAAAGTTCACAAGAAGATACAAGATATTTTGGTCAAAATTTTAGATAGATTATGGAAGATGAGTCCAAACTGCTCGTGTCAACAACTGTTATTCTTGGGTGTGTGGTTGCAGAGGTTTTTTTTCTGAAGGATTGTATTTTGTCCATCACTGAACTGGGAGCAAGATGTATAGTTTGCATCCAGAGTCTGCCAAAAAGCACAGGACAGTGTCTAGACACTATTAGAAAGGGTCTTTTCTTGGTTAAAAAGTTATTCCACTTTAAGTATGATCATTTTGTCTGCTTTAAGATTAGTGTTATTAAATGTGATTAAGTGTAATTAAGTTTGTCCCAAAAAATTGTCTTTTTGGGGGGTTATTTCTGTTATTTTACTTAAGCTTGTTTATTCAGCTGTAACTGCAGATGTCTAACAGTACCTTGAGATGTCTGAACAGAGAAATAACAGCTATCAAACCATACCTTGGTGTAAAATACTGCCAGAAAGCCTTGGTGCTGTGGGTGTCCTCAGTCCCAGCAGTGCAGCCACAGTAGCACAAACCTGTACTTAGGTACACAATTACCCTGCCAAAATATTGGCCTGAGCTGGTTCTGCTTCCATGTCAGGCTGTACTGTTCAGTGGATCCCTTAGGTTTATTCTTGAGGGATATTTCTTGTCTCTTGATCCACTTGGTGCTGGAGCTCTCCACAGAAACTGCCCATATCCTACCCTCTTTCCTCAGGTAAATTTGTCACTCCTTCAGGAATTGTCTCATTTGGGACTTAATAGTCTGGACTGACAGTGCACTCACAGTAAATGAGCCATTTTAGCTGTCCCCATTACTCCTTACTTTCAGTTCTTCCATCAGCCTTCTCCCAACACCCTCCTGCCAGCCCTCTCTCCTATCTGCTTCCTTTGCAGTTCACAGTACTTGAGATACTCCTTTTCTCACCAAAGGCCCTGCTTCTGTGTGCAGATGTTGCATGCAGGAAATAACTGGGTTATGTCAGTACACAGCAGTCTTGTGACTGGGGAGCTGTTGTGGTAAATGCTTGAGGTTAACTCGGTGAAGCCCTCAGAAGATTCCAAACAAAAGTGATTGCTAGGGCTGTTAATTGCTTTGAGTAGGGTATCTCTTCCCTCTCTTTGTCAAGATTTCCTCAGGGCGCCAAAGGGCAATAGAATGCAGTGCTGGTGATGTAAACTGGCACATGGACAGTGTTTTCTGACAAGTACAATTGCAAATGTGGCATATATAATTCTGATAATATTGGATACAGGAGAGAAGTTGTCTGGATATGAGGGGATAATTTTCTCCTCACCTTTTCTTGGGTAACACTACTATTCAGTACCTGCCTCAGTTGGACAGGACTTGGGGTTAGTTTGGCTCCAGATCTAAATGTTATGACTTACTCTTGAATCTGTATTTTTTCAGTTGTCCATGTGCTTCCTGCCTTTCTACAAAGCCAAAACCAGGAGTTCCAAAGCAGAAAACCACAGGAAAAGCTGCTCTGCTAATGTTTGTCTTGAGCGGAAACAAATAGCAATTGAGATTTCCTGCAAAATAATTTTCATGTGACAAATGTAGCCTAGATTCTAGACCAAATAGACTGTCTAAATCTCTCTATTTTTAGTTCAGATTATAGCTGTTACAGCTTTTTCTTTTTTAAAAAATACATAAGTATCTTTCAGTTAACCATCTGTAGGGTTTTTTGGTCCCATTCATCTTTGACAAATACAATTACCCTTTACTAGAATACTTGATTCACTTCTTGAAAAGGGATGGATAGACTTTTTATACAGTTAAGAAGTCAAAAATTAAAAGGATTTGAAGAAAGCTCATTTGCAAAGAGCTGATGTGACTGCCTGATGTAACTTTTAGCTAATACCTGTAAGTATGTTGAACAGTTCATGGTCTAAACCAAAAGAAAAGTTCCTGTCCAAAGCATTTAGGCTGGAATTCATCCTGCTGAAGTTCAAACACTGCAATGATTTGCTCTCCATCGTTATCAATTTCCCACTGATGCTGGATGGAAACTGGAGGGAATGGATTTCTCACTCACAGCATACCCTCCATCTGTGGATTATACTGAACTTGCCACTGCAGCTTTAAGCCCCAGCTAAATATCTAAAGACTGGGCAGAGGAATGAGCTCTCGGTGAGATGGACATTCAAAGTGAAGATAAAATGGTAAGAAATAAGAGGAGCATGTCTGGATAAGAATTACAACCTTGGGTGCTGGTGGCGCTGGGGGTTGTGTGTAAACTGTAGCTGTAATTACAGAACCATCCACACGTCGTCTGGGCTTGTTCCTACTGCAGTTCCTGGGAAAAACAACTGCAATAAGACAGTGAAGGTTTCTCAATATTCCCATGACCACAATTATCTGACATCAGCATTAAGGCTCAGCTATGAGCTGCTCTGTCTTTGATGAGGTTTCTCTTCCAGTATAAATGGAGGGAGGGAAGTGGTCCACAACTACTGCACGTGGAAAGAGGGAAGTTTGGGAGCTACTGAAGAAATGCAGTTCCATGGTTGCAGTTAATACAACAGAAAGGTGTAAGCCAGGCTGCAGTGTACCAAGGAATGAATTAGACAATCAGGAAAAAGGTCACAGTGTGATTGACAGGTGAGAAAACTGGCTGGGCCTCTGAAATGTGCTGAAAGTAAGCACAACTTGAAACACTAATGGGCTGTATAAATGCTATTTAGCAGCTGTAATCAGATATAAATCTAGGTGATCACAGAATCTTTCTTTTTACGGGACCCTTCTGTAAGTCCCCATTGTATGTAGATATTTGGTTCTCCAAATGAATGAAGTATGGCATTGAAGTATATCCATGTATGTAATAATAGAAAGAAAAAATCTATATGAATGGAAGTAAGTTACACTGTATGCAGCTGAAATAATTGTGTTTTATTAATTGTGTCATTGTCTTTGGTTATATCTCTTATCCATTAATCATTGAATCTCTACAACAGTACTCAAAATTCTGCTTTTCCTCTTCAGCATACCTGCCAAGCCTGTAGCAGTTCTCCAGCCAGTGGGGATCCACATGGATGCTGACAGGCCAAGGATTGTGTGCATATGGATTGCTCAGCTCCTTGCCACAGTTAAGTAACCCCTGCTTTTCTATTCATAAGGAGTCTAGTTTGACCTTCCTATGTGACTACCAGCTTGCCTGGATATCTTCACAAGTCAGATTACAGATGTCCAGCTAGAAATCAATGCTGCCATTCACTGAGTTGTATAGTTGTTGCTTTTTAATAGTGAAGAGTTCTTGCTAAAATGCAGTGCAATAACAGCAAAAGACAGTAAACCCATGTATTAATGTAGTCATATACTCAACTGGTGTTAGATGAGACAGTTAACTGAAGGTAAATAAGATCTTTCCTACTGAATCACAAACTGCAGCTAAGCTTCCCTGCTTATCCACAGCCTGTATGTTTTTTCCATTTTGAGAGGGGAACACAAATGGTGAATGTGCAAGAGGAATGGAGCACCATCTAGTGCTTAAAGAATAATGCTGGAGAATGAAACATTGTTAGCAGTTAAAACAGCCCATGTAATTCTTTGGCTGACTTGTTTGCATAGAAGGAAGGATTACATTCTGGAAATGTAATATTGTGATGTTCTTCATGGACCTTACTGTGACTGAGAGACAGGGGGATGTAGAATGGCATGTCAGAATGCATCAGAAACAGTCATTTGGAAAAATACTTTGCCTGTTAGTTGGTTAAAGAAAAAACTTAGGAAAATTTTTCTCATTCTCCACCTCCAAATAATTTAAATAATAGTAGGCCAAAACCACTCAGCCTTTGAAATGGTGTATGATACAATATGCAAGTACTGTACATAGGCTATAGCAGGGTGGCAGTACTTACCTTGGCAGTGACAGTCATAAATAGTATTTTGCAGGAACCTGCAAAATGTTTGTTACAATGGAGTAAAAGTAACAGTTTAGCCCACATCTCAGCATGCAGGTTTGGGCTGACCCTGTGTGGGAGAGGAGTGGAGAGGGACAGTTGTACAGTGAGTACTGCTTAGTGCCACTGTGTCACTGTAACATCATCACATACCTGCCAGAACTAATTTGCACAGTATGAGCTCATGGTTATCAGACAATTTTTCTGCACTGTGCTTGCGCCTCCCCAGTTCAGGAGTCTCGAGTGTCTTTGATGAAGGTTTCCAAGGTCATCTTCACATCTGAACTTTTCAACTTTGTCTTCAGAGAAAGAGCAGTTACAGTGTTCCTTGGTCTGTCTGGTCTTAACTGGCCTAAGTCTTTATTTTGTTGCTAATTGGCTTTATATTTCCAATTTCTCACTAATACTATATTTATCTATGTCTAAAGCTGTCCACTTGGTGAGTTTTTTCTTCTTTTTTTTTTGTCTACTCAGCATTAAGCAACTAGTTAACCATATACTAGCCATTACATTGTATAGAAAGTTATTTATATCAGCTTATATAGGTATAAAAGTTATTACTCAGCTTAAATAGGTATAAAAAGCTATGATTCAGATTATAGAAATATATATATTATATATAAATATAGGTCATATTGATATCTTATAACTCAAGCTATATAAGCACCTTGTAACTTAGATCAAAGTTATATATGCATCATCTGTTTTGTGAAAAGAAGCACTGTATGCTCCCAGACACTGCAATTTTGGAGCTATGATCTCACTTCAGTCAACAGCACAGTACAGATGTGCTGCTTTATTTATCAATGTTTCCTACACTTCTGTAAACATGACAGCATGAGCCTGGTTCAGACACAAGCTGTATTCCCTCTGCCTCCATATTGATGATAGACTTACTTTTTCTTGCATATTTACCTTTTTTTCAGAATAAATGTGGACTTAGTCAGGAACCATGAATGCTCATATTAATGATAAGATAGTCATTACAATTATAACAAGTTAGACCAGTCTCAACTTTTTGAGAGTAAATACATTTTTATCTTTTATGTGGAGTTATTTGCCTTGTCAGCCAAAAGTGCTATAACTAGAAAACTAGTTAACTTTAAGGAGAAAAAACCACACCAGAATAAAAGGGGATTTCGAGTATTTTTATGTTTGACAAGCTTTGTGGTCCTTTTGGGACTGTCTCACTGTGCAACGCTGGCTTGCCTGCTGCATTATGCCTAGGAATTATGTGCACACCAAAAGTTCCAGCGACCCTGGCCTGTGGCCAGGAGGGAAATCTTGTCTTGTTATATGCTATTTTTATTTGTTTTCTAGACATTTGTTAGCAACAGAATGTCATCTATGCATCCTGGACAAGAAAACATAGAAGGAAAAAGCCAGGTAAAAGTATTGTTTTCGTTTATATTCACCACAACAACTTAGAGATAGGTTGCTGTTATTTGCCTGTCCACATCTGGATCAGTATGTGAAAAAAAGGGCGTACATGAAATAAGGAACTTACTTCCCAACAAGGGGAACTGTATGCTTACGTGAATCAGCTGTGAAATTAGGGGATTCTCCTGCTACGAGTGTAGTAAGGAAGCTAAACAGAAAACTTAAAAAGAGAAGTACTGACAGCAAAAGTTTTGAGGATTTGGGATCCTGTGATTCTTCGATTTGCTGCAGGATGTAATCACTGATAGCCAGCAGGAGTCCCGGGTGCTGAGCACACAGAGAACAAGGCCACACTTCACTACACTGATGAGATAATGTAACAGATCAGAGATAAGTGCTGGGGCACTTCAGCCTGTCTAAATGACTGAGATAAGAAAGCAGCAGCCTCTAAAGAGAATCAGTGTTTCCCGTGTAACTCATGCTCTGGTAAATGACACTTGCCTACAGAAAGCATGATGAATACTTGGTATTTGGGAAAGAACAGACTGAGCAGGATACATGGAAGAAACATTATTGAGCTGTTGTTAAAGCAGGATCAACCCTTCTTGCTGTCCACATTTACTGAGAGAATCCTAAAAGAAATATATCTAGCCTTAATTTGCAATGTGTAATTTTTTGGTGGATCCCACTCATGTCATGTGAGTTGAGGGAGGTAACTTCCACGCCTCATTTTCTGTAACAAATCACTCATGTTTTCCTGCCAGCAGAACACTGGCTATCTCCTCACTTGGCACATTTCTTGTCAGGAGTGACAGCCGCAGGAGAGGACTTGAGGAATGCTGCAGTTCCTTGTGCCAACGTCTGAGTAGAACCCGTGGACAGCCATACCAAATATTCAGGTGCTTCATATCCTTTATATGCTTTACCATAAAATTAAAATATTTTCTGGCTGATGAGACAGTTACTTTTAAATGAGAAATTCATCAAGGCATTTAGGAATGAGGACAGAGTGAGAAGCTCTGGAGAATTTAGGATTTCTGGGTAACTGGAACTTCCAAACTGTCAAAATTCAGTCAGATGCTATTTCATAAATAGCATTATACTAACGAAAACACCATAGCACATAGCAGCTTCAACAACTATGTTGACAGCAAACCTTCCTTGCTGTATTTAAGGGTGAGAATGAAAAGCTGTATGTCATTAAACATGGAAAAGTCTCCTCCCATTTTTGGATGAACATGCCACATCAGACTGTTTTCTGTATTAGTACCAGAGCATTAGGCACGTTCAAAGGAAACACGCATATACTGTGCTCCAATTTCTCCACATGGAGAAATGAAGCTGTGTGTAACTCCCTGTGGTAGCCTGGTGTCCTCACAGTCAAGCTTCCTATTTTAGAAGTTCCTTATTATTAACACCAGAAGTTCCCCATAGCCCAAAACGTGCTGGACATTTCACTGACAGAAAAATAATTTGGTCTGTAGTCATTCACAAGCCCAATCCCTGTAAAATACAGCGCCTTTTACCCACCGATGCGCCTGCATTTCCCATATATTTTCCCCACTCCTTCGGCTGCTGCTGCGATGCCGGGCAGGGATAGGGTTCGGAATGGGAGACTACACGAGACTGCAAAAGAAGGATTTTAATCTGCCCATAAGCCAAAGCATGATTTGGAGAACGGTATTTGATTCGGTCAGAAAATTCGGCAGCACGAGAGCAACGAGAGCACGGCACGGAGCGTGCGGAGCGCGGCAGCGCCTTCCCGCGTCAGCAGCGCCCGATTGCCGGGGCCGCGCTCCGGGGCCGCGCTCCGGCGGGGCGGTGCCGGCGCTGCCCGGGGCGGGGCGGGGCGGGCCCGCACTACAAGTCCCAAGAGGCGGCAGGCTCGGGCCGAGCTGTCCCCGCTCTCTGCGCGGCTCCGGGGCTGCGTCCGCGGCGGGCTCAGTGATGCCGGCGGCGGGCTCGGAGGGGGAGGAGAGTCCGGCCGGGGAGCAGCCCGGCCCCGGCACCCCCAAGCTCTGCGGGTACCTGCAGAAGCTGTCGGGCAAGGGGCCCCTGCGCGGCTTCCGCAGCCGCTGGTTCGTGTTCGACCCCCGCCGCTGCTACCTCTACTACTTCAAGGGGCCGCAGGAGCCGCTGCCCCTCGGACACCTGGACATCGCCTCCGCCTGCTTCAGCTACCACCAGCCCGAGGCCGGCGCGGCCGCCGCGGGGGACGAGCCCGCCGCCTTCGAGGTGCACAGCCCCGGCGGCGCCGTCACCGTGCTCAAGGTAGGCCCGGGGTGGGCGGCACCCGAACCTGTCCCCATCCCTGTCCCCGGTGCTGTCCGTGCTCCCCGGCCCGGTACGGCCCCGGCCGGCGGGGCTCCTCCGCCCGTCCCGGTAGGAAGGAAGGAAAGAAGATTATTGCTGTTTGGCAAACGCCGCGGAGATCGGCAGTACCGGGCTGGCCCTGGCTCTCTGGCAGCTGCGTTTTTCTACTGTACAATTCCGTGTTTACAGTGCTCCTCTGAGGGGAGGAACAACTTCTTCTGAGCATGGGCTGAGCGGGTTCTCTGGAATCGTCTGGGCAGAAAAAAGATTTCTGAAGAAATCTGCTGGGTTGGGGTTTTGGGAGTTTGGAGGGAGTGGTCTGGTTTCAGTTTTGGGGTGTTTATTTTGAAAAGATGATGCGTGGCAGGAGTCTGCGTCTAGGCTGCTTGGGGAGGAAGGAAGAGGAGGGAGAATTGTTTCCTCATAGTAGCAGAGGCTGCTTATCGCATTGTCTGTTCAAGGTCTCCGGTTTTCGTATGAGGAGAGGTAAATGTTTGGATTATTTAACATATCTTTCCTCTACTGTCGTGCCTAGGGGAAAAAAAGCAAGCAGGGAAACCATTTGGACTCAGTAAAGAAGAAATAAATTATTCTTAGTATCTATTATGTTTAAGTTCTGTTAAGGCAGATTTGTGCCCTTCAAGGAGCGTTCTTCTGCATAGAATCCGGCGCTGCCCGGGGCCTGTGTACTTTCTGAGCAACATTCTTAGTTTTAGAACATAATCCACTAACTGTTAAACAGAACTTCCCATTGAATACTGGAAAATACCTCTTACACCCTTACCTAACAGTGGAGATTTGAGCAGTCATGAATATGTGCTGGGACTGTGGAGCATGATTGCTCCACAGCATCTGGTTTGAAGCTCTTCAGCATTCTGGTTTGATGAAATATAGCTGAAAATACAGACTCATTAATATGCTTTACTGGAGAATAAAAAATTTATTTACCTAGAAAACTAATACAATAATAATTTAAACTATATTTGCTTTGGTAGAAGCAGTGTAATCAGTTGCATGCAATCACATGTAAAAACTACCTTTGCATAGCTGTAAAAGATTTTACTGCTTTCAGTGAATCTGCCTTTATAGCACAAGTGTTTGTGGTATGGACATTAAAACTGCAGACTTGGTTTAAGCATGCTTTCAATAGTTTGAGGGTGCTTTGTTTGTTTCAATTAGCATCCAGTGATTTGTGATTTTTTTGGTGGAAATCTTCAGAAAAAATTTGTGTTGAGGGTGCTTTTTGAATAGGAGGGCTTTTTTTGAGAACCACAGGATTTGTGATTAGGATTGCGTGTGAAATGTTATCTGCCACTTCATAAAGTGTAATAAATAATTTATCAGACTGTATTTTGGCAGCAGCCTTGGGTGTCTTCTGCTGTCATGAAGACACAAATCATACTGATACACAAATTTAAGACATGGGGGATTTATTTTTCATATTTTTATTGGTATCTTTTGGTCTGTGATGTTACTACTCTACCCATATTTTATGTGTTAATTTTTTTCCAGTGCTCTCTAGGAAAGAACCTGCTTAGTTTGGAACTTTCCCCATGTTATGGGGATTGAGAAATGGTGCCAGTTAAGAAAGTCAAATTAATTTCTGCAATTAGCAGAAAAAGATAATTTTGTGTTGCGATGCCCTAAAGCGGCTAAGTGATTGTCCATGAAAGTGCTGTTATGTTGTAGGGGTTTATACAGTAAAGAATTAGTTAAAGCAAACCTTAAGGGATATTACAGCACCAGCTGGTGTTTTGTGGCTGTCATTCACCAAGGAATAAGGTTTTTGTAGCTGAAATTCATTTTCTTCTGTCCAGTATGATAGTTCTTTAAGGCCTTTAGAAGCATCCTTCAGCTAACTTAGGTATAAGTGGAATTGCAAATTAATTCAAGATGGTAAATGAAAAAAAAACCAAACAACCCAACCCTTCTTCTTCCCCCTCCAATCCAGCCCCTGGTAAAAACAAATGTGATTTCATCTATCGAGAAAACATTACACACAGAGCACGAGGAATAAAGTCAAGTCAAATGCATTCTTCAGCCTGTAACTCATGTGCTTTGTTTTCCTCAAATTGCTGCTTGTTCAAAATTTCCACATCTTGTGATCTGGCCTTTCCTGTTCAGTGTTATAGACTGAGAAGAGCAATAAAAAATCAGCTACTGGAATTTCCGGATTGAAATGATGGTGATATTGAGGAATGCATTATTTCTTATAGAGCCTCAGTTTCTTATTAGTGTAATGATTCCATCGTCTGGATTGCTCAGCCTTTTGTCAGGTAATGGGAGCTGAGAACTTGATGATGTACTCTAGCTTTGTTTCCCACATAAAAATTTTGGAAAAAATGATCTGCAGCCTTTACAGCAAATAAAGCAAAATGTTCATATTTTAGAACTGTAGATAACCAACCTGCCACTTGTGGTTTTTCTGTACACTATATATATATATAAATGGACAAAGGTGGCATTTCTCATTTATTTTTAAAGCAGTGTCTTGTAGTGATACATTTTGCTTGCTTCAGGAACAAAGGAGCTCTGACCAGTGATGCTGGACTATGTGTCTGGTCACTTGTGTGTGGGTAACTTGTCTGTGAACAGTGCTGAATTGGGAGGGGGACAGAAATTGTGCAGAGTTGTGAGAGAAAAAAAAAATTTCTGGGCTATTGGCCAAGTGTAAGCATTCCAGACAGTGCAGATTTCAGGGCCCTGATGCTTGGAAGTACTGGACACCAAACTTGCTGAGCTGAGAGTGGCTTAGGGAGTGCTGGAATTGCCAGGGATCCTGAAGGATGCAGCAGGATCAGTGAGAATAAGCTTGAACAGTTTTGCTGCCAGGCCTGACACAGCACAGGAGGGAGCTCAGCACTGAGGGTGGTTTGTTGTCTGAGCTGATGCTTTTTGCTCTAAACTTTGCTGGTTAGTGGTTGCAGTGCTTTAATTAAAAGTTGGGCTGCCCTCCAGAGGAAGCCATCTGGCTCCAGATTTGCTGTTTGAGCATAGCAGGAATCATAAATCTTAAGAAATGCAAACTTTCTGGTGTGTTCCCTTTTTGCAAAGTTACTTGAGGGAGAGTTTGTCTGTGTTCAGAAATGTAGCAAGAATTTTCATGGGATTTCTCAAAATGTGAGGTCTGCTGGTTGCATTTCTTTGGACTCTTCTTTGGAAGTGTTTAATGTTGGTATACGTGTTCCACCAGTGGATCCAGATAGAGGATGGAAGTACATGGATGTTTTCCTCAAATAATTCTTCTATTTGTGTCATGTCTGCATCAGAAGGTAACAGTTCTGCATCATTCTTAGTGGGAGAATATAGAGGACTATTTTAAATTAAATTATAGTCATTTTCCATTGTTTAAGTTGAAAACTACATGGTACTGAATGGCTTCTCACTTTAAAGCATCTTTTACTCTCGCTGTTTCCTGTAAGTTTGCAGTAGTACACTTGAAGTGGTTCCTTATTTCACACCAGTTCAGGTGACATTCATGGTAGTTTTTCTTCTCACAGAAATGCATCCATTAAAATGTGACTGCATGGCTCTGCAGAAGAAAGCACCTTAGCAATACTTTAGTAGCTATAATGATTTTTTGTGAGATTGACTGCTGCTCTGTCTGGTTAAATGTTTCAGCTCTCATGGTGAGCAGTAGCCAAATACTTGGAAAAGTCATGAGAAATGGGGCAAGCATGGAAGTCTTCCTTTCTTTGACAGATAAAGTGAATTTTAAAAATACGTTTCCAAGTTTGTGCTCTTTATGGTTAGAGGAAGAGGAAGGCTTAAATATTCTGTGTGTGGTTCTTGGTTTTATTTTGTTTTGGGTTTTTTAAACAGTCTATTTCAAACAACAGCTTCAACGATTAATTTTGTTTAAACAAGACTAATTTTAACAGAGATTTTTAGAATAGTCTTTTAGTTGTAAATAACTGAGATGCCTGTAATAAACTCAGCCAAAACTGTTCGAAGGGAGAGGAAGACTGCAGAAGAGGAGTGTTTATGGGAGGAAAGGAAGGCAAAGGCTACAGGAGGGAGGAACAGGAGGCCACTGAGTAATTCTTGGGGAAATTGCTTAAAGCAGGGGCGTGAGAACCTTGTGCTGCTTTGCCTTGGCACTTTGTGCTGAAGGATGGGCACTGCTGCTGGCCCTGTGTGTAACAGCAACATTGCCTGGGAGCTAAGGGTGTTACAGTCTGTGCAGCTGGGAATTGAAAAGCAGTGAGGAGCAACTCCAGTAAAAGCAGTTCACGGCTCTCTGAAGGAGATTGGCAAGATGGTGATGGGACAAATTGTGAGAGAGGCTCATTAAGTTCAAGAAGTCATGGGCAGAAGTTAATTGCAGGTATAGCTTTGATTGCAGATGGATTGCCTCATTAGCTGTGTTGTGGTAGCAAAGAGAACCACGTAAGTACTGCATCCTGTGCTAGTGGAAGCTCTGTGAATTCTTGGTGGTTTTCTGCTGGAGCACAGTAAAACACTGCTTTACATGGTGTGTGCAAGTGTCTCTAAAGCAAGTATAAGCTCTCAAATTTACCAGGAGTGAAGACTTGCCACTGGCTGAAGCTCCAAAGGAAATACTTCAGTGGTAGGAATAGAAGAGAAGACGTTCACTTCTGGCAAGAATTACTGTAGTCTGTAGACTTCAAAACCTGCTCCTGTGGTGGCCATTCCCAATCTGCCAGAGGTGCCTGTGGGGATTGGCATTTCCCAGAGTCCAGTTCTTTGACCTTCTAAACTATTCTTTATCCTATGTATTTTTTTAATAAGGGATATGGTTTTCTCTGGTTTCCTGTGAGTAAGCAAGAAAGAATATATGAAGCTGATTTCCATTTCAGATTAGAAGTATCTTGATTACATATCTTTCTTACCAACAGACTCTGCAGTGTCCTCATGTATCATTTGTTTGTTTCACTACTTGATTTATGAATGTTTATTTGATTTATATATCTTGTATCCTACCGTGTGCATAATGTACTGAAAGGAGCTGGAGCAGCAGGAATAACTGAGGTTTTCTGCTTCATCTCCTTGAATGGTGCTTTGGAGTGGATGTCGTGGATGTTAAAGCTCATAGGGGTACAAAGAGCCAAAAGGTAAAATAAAAATCTGCATCTCTTATTGCTAAACCGAGATGGCAAATTGCTGAGCCAGAGAGAGCACCCTGGGGAAGCATCAGTTTTTGTTTGCTGTGCTGTTTGTGCTTTGTCTTGTCATGAGCTGCTGTTGGGGCCAAAATACAATGGCCCATGAATCTTCAGTTTTACTAGACCAGAAGTGTTCTCATGTGAAAAATGAAGACAATTCTGAGTCATTGCTGTGCTTCATGCAGCACTTACTGTATGCTTTTGTAAGGAAATATGTGGTGTTTGCTTTCCATTCTTCTGCAGCTGTGCCTGGCACAGGTGTCCTCTTAAGTTGTGAGAAACAGAACAGAAAACTGTTTGAATTAGGTTGTCTTTAAAGAATAAACATAGTCATTTTTTCCACTGATAATGCCATCCTGCTCTTGGGAGGAGGTAGGAGAAAGGCTGGCTAAAAGATAAGCACTCCCTGTGCTAACAAGCAAAGGTGTTAGGGGAGGATCAGTATTAATTTTTTGTTCCTGAACAGTCCATGTTACGAGGCCAGGTGCTTGTCCTAGACTGGCAGCTGAGGATGTGTGTTGAAATAACAATAACTTCTCTGTGAGAGCATTTGCAGTGTCAGATACCTTCACTTGTCTCTTCTTGGTATTTGTATATTGTCATTTGACATGCTGTGAAATGACTTAGAGCTCTGATTCAAGGTGTGTTTGAATTCTTCCCCGCTTGCTGCACATTCACATTTTTGACTATAGTCTTGTAGGTTAGGCATTAATGTTGGATTTTGTTGTTTGTTGCTTTTTTTTTTATTATTCTTTCTATGGAAGCTAGTTAGCTCATGGGATCATCAGGAAATATAGTACATTGATTCAGTCATTAAACCAAGAGGCATAGCAATGCATTATTCATTTGTTGGTTTCTGCTGGTAAGAAAGCAAGTTAAACGAAAATGGGAATTTTCCTGAATGTGTCTGGGATTTTTTTCCCATAATAGAGATTTGTAGTTATATGTTCAAACAGTGCTTTGTGTGTCAAATAGAAGATGCTGCCATGTTTTTTAAAGTTTGCGTGTAAAACTGAAGAAAAGGAATGCATGAGACTAATGGAAAATTTTCTAGTGGAAAATTCTGGCATGAGAATCACAGATATGCATGTGAGCACGAGGTGAGCCTGGTGCATTGTGGTTATTTCTTTTAAATCATACTGATTTCGAGTGATGAGACCTTGGTGATGTGCTGATTGTGTGTGTTGGGTTTATTATGGCACTGGGAATTCCTGAGTTCGTGTCCCAGGGGCATGCAGAGATCTCACCAGCGCTCTGCTCTGTCCCTGTGCTGCAGGCTGCGACTCGGCAGGACATGACCTACTGGCTGCAGGAGCTGCAGCAGAAGAGGTGGGAGTACTGCAACAACCTGGACGCAGCCAAGCGGGACAGCCGGACCTCCCCCACGCCCAGTGACTTCTCCAAAGGTCTTGTTGCCAAAGACAGCCCTGGTACGTTGGGAATGTGAGTGAGAGCAGGAGGCACGGCTCTCCTCAGTGCCAGTTCATCAATACAGACTTGCACAGTCTTAGGAGAGCTTTTCACATCTGCTTATCAAGTAACTCTGTGTAAACTTTGCATATGTTACAATTTTTTGACATACATGTAATTTTATATGTGATTTCATATCCTTTGCAAAATCTTTGGATTTCTTGAAAAACAGGTTTTTAGAAATGAGGCAAAGTTGAGTAGCCTTATGACTAGGTTTCATGAAGCTTAGATTAGGTAAGTTGTCTTTTAGTGGTTGCAATATCTTAAAAAGTTAGTATGGTAAATATCCTGAGATGTAAACTCCAGCTTTTAATGGGAACAGGTATATTGTGCATTCTGAATGACCACGCTTTGTTCCTGAAAAGGTATGGTGGATCTATCTGACTGTGATAAAAATGCCCTGCCTTTCAAAACTGGAAGACAGTCTGCAGTGATATTACATAAGTGAAATTCAGTCTCTGAAATCCCTTTAGGCAAGGAAAACATAATTCTACTCTAGTGTCAGAGTTGGAAAAACATCTGTGCATTAGACAGAGTTATTCTGCATTTTTTACTACATTGCACAGGGACTTGTGAATTGTTTTATTCCTCAGTCCCTACAGAAATGGATTCCTTGCTGATAATGAGTAAAATGCAGTTCTGTGCCTGGTCAGGCATTAGTAAGGCTCTCCTGAGTTTAAGCATTCAGACATGTTTCATCAGCAGATGGCACATTTGGTTGATGTCGCTTTGTTCCTGCTGTAAACCCAGCGGTGTTGAGCTGTTGTTGTCACACCTTGTCCCCCCCTGAGCTTCAGGTCCCGTTGCAGTGTTGTCCTCTGGCCCAGTTTGGTGTGCTCCTTTCAGAGAATGCAGCTTGTGGCTGCTTGCTGAGCCCTTACACGTGTTTGCTGGGGGCTCAGCTGGGCCTTTGAGCCTCTGCAGGCAGCCCCTGCTGAAAGCAGAGCCCAGCTCCTGCCTTGAGCTGGTGCAGGGCTGGCCCTGCCAAATCCTAGCTCAGGGTCTGTAGGCAGCAGCAATCAGCCTCCTCTCCAGATTAGTTTTTTGGCCAGTGTAGTTTCCAGAAGTGGTTTACTGTAGGGATGGGTGAGTGGCAGGATTAGCCCAAGAGAATTGCTGAGGATGGTTTGAGACCTCTTTCTTGGCAGCAGCCAGTCTGGGTAGCAGCTTGTCAAACCATGTGCTCCAGAGCACATGCACTGCTGGGCAAAAATCTGAGTGTTGCAAAAGGGAACAGGCTTTGGCTCTTCCAGCCCTTTGTGTCTCTGCCTTCAGCCTCTTGTTCTCTGCTGCACAGGCTTCCTTTTTTTGTTGTGTTTAACTGACCCTGTGCTGAGCAGTTTGAGTTTAAATGTTAGCCAGAGAGGACTTTTTTTTCATTTCTGCTAGATTGATGGGTAGAATGTGTTCAGTGTGCAGTCAGGTGATTGCAGAGCTGCAGAGGAGGAAGCAAGGCACAGTGACTAAGTACAGGAAGGCAGAGCAAAGCAGCAGACAGGCCTGCCTTCTTGGCAGCAGAGTGTTGGATCACATCAACTCTAATCAGTAACTTGGCCACTGAATCTGCTCTTGTTTGTGCTGCTTGGGGCACAATGTGAAATGAGCCTCTGTCACTGCAGCCTGTGCAAGTGCTGTTCCCTTTTGCATCGCATCCAATCGTTTCATCACTGATCTGGTATTTTCTGTAAGTCATTGGGGGCTTTCTGGATGAGCCAGCTTAACCTCTTCAAGAGTAATTTAAATTTAAAAAATCACATGTTGTTATATCCAGGACAAGGAATGTCAGCATAACCTACATGGGCTGAGTAGGCCCCTGCCTTTCAGGGGCAGCCTGCAGTTAAACTGCATTATGTAGAATTTGGGGCTGCGTCTAGAGTATCTCATTTTCTAGGACAAATCGCAGTGATGACTCGTACCATCAACAGAAGTATGTAAGTAGGGATTCCTTTTGGGGAAAATGGAAATAGCCAGAATGATTGATTGTTTCTTCTTTTTAATCAAGTTCCCCAAGGGTTTCTTCTAGAGTTATGGGATTCTGTAAGGCTCTGGTTTCACGGTGATGATTAAGATATGCCTTGTGGCTTTTTTTTCTGTTTTTTGAAGAAGTGCGTGTGCATGCAGTGATGTGCTTTATAATGAAGCATAGAAATTGGTTTATTTTGTTAGTGCTTAAGTACAGATGCTATCACTAATGTTTTAAATGGGGAAGAAGTCTGTCTTCAGTCCAAACCCAGAACTGCTCACTGCAGCCTTGTCCCCTGTCCTCTCCCCTCCCAGTTCAGAAATCTGGACTAACTGGGGCATACATGGAGCTAGATACTGCTTTGTGGATCAGCCTTGAAAGGTTTCTAAGAACATTCAATGTAGTGAAAAATACTTGGAAGTATTTTCAGAATGGGACGTGGGAAAGTTAATGTTAACAAAAATTACTCTGTAGGATTTGTCGTGCAGGTGCATTACTATCACGGAAGTCAAATTATTTATTCTTTATAGGATGTGGGATTATTATTTTTTATTGAAATTGATTAAATGTTAATGTGGTTTCTATAATTTCAGTTCTTAATTTGCATTGATAAAACATGCAATGCCATGCATCTATAAGATTGTTGTCTCTTGAAAAAAGTTCCAAAACCAGATTGGTTGTTTTGGTTTTGTTTTTGTTTTTTGCTTGGAGGTTGCATGAACAGCCACACTCATTTGTTGTGCTGTGCAGCCCATGTTTCTAACCAAGCTCCTGGCTGGTGTGGGCAGGAGGTGATGTCCAGTGAGCAGCCTCAGGGTGCCACATTCACACAGTTGGCATGTCTGGGAGGGGAATTGCATTTGTTGGGAATTCAGCTCTTGAGCAGTTCCTTTACCTGGGCCATCCTCTAAAGGGACTTTGCAGAGTTAGACAGGTAGAAGATGCAACAAGCTGGAAGTGTAAAGGCAGAATGCTAGTATTCCACCCTGGCTTTATCTATAAGTTTTTGGTCTGTATGTTGTGGGTTGATTTATTTTTTTTTTCTTTTGGAACATTTGGGTTTTTCCAAGGGGGTGGGGTGGGTTTGGTTTTGTTTTTAATTATTATTTTGCAGTTAAAACCTACTTATTATGTTTCCTCTTTGTTAGACAGGAAATATGATCCCGTGTTTAGTTTTATCTAAGCTATCTTAGCTGAACTGTGCTCAGTTCAAACAGCCAGAGTACAAAAACACTTGGAATTCCCTTTGGCTGATAAGGCCCTGAAGCATCTGTTCATAAAAGTCAAGGCAGTATGGTTCTATTTGAAACATGACATGATACATTTCTGTGTCAGATACCATTTTTCAAGGATTTGAGAGATTCCCAGTGTCAGTGATCTTTAATACTTCATATTCTTTTTCACAGAATGTTCTTTCTACTTCTAATATTTGATGCTTGATAAAAGTAACTCTCTGCTGAGTAAGTGCAGCGTACAGTTTGCTCAAAGATGATCTTGCTGCTGGTGCCAAGCAATTGTCAGAGCAAGGGCTGAAAGACTCACCACTGATAAGAGGCCATCATCATTTCCTAAGGTTTTATTGAAGTCAGAGCCCATCCAATATGTCACTTTCTAATACAAATGTTGAATCAAGCACTGTCTCAGGTCTGCAAAGCTCACTGACTTGAGCAGCAGTGTCACTTTTAGGATGAATAACTTCCAGGATGAGGCACACCCTGGAAGCTGGGTCAGTGTTTTTGTGACACTGTTCTAGCCTTAGTTCTGAATTAAAAATCACTCATGAAATAATGCTTTGTGAGCATCACACAGGTCCTGTCTGTTTTCAAAAGTATGTGGCTGCAGTGAGATCTCACTGAGAAGTTTGCTATTTTTAAGGTTCATTTGAACTGAATGTTTTATGAAGTTATGTTGCAATTTAAAGTAAAACCTGAACAATGTCACTGACAGACTGAGCAGTATATGACTTTACAACTTTACATAGCCATGATTCTTTTACTTATTGAAGGTTATGCTTTTTATTTATTTATTTATTTTTTCTTTTAATATAGATTTGAGTGTCCTAAGTCAAAATGCTTCAGCAGAGAGAGCTAGAAATATTCTAGCTGTGGAGACTTCTCCTACAGACCTGGTGGGAGAACAAGCAGCCTCCCAGCCTGCACCAGTCCAAGCAAGTGCCATCAATTTCTCACTTAAGCAATGGAGTACTGAGATCAAGTAAGTTGGGAGCCTGGGAGAAAGAGTTACCATGAGATTGGTAGTTCCTGGTATTTCCTACATCCCTGTGTGGTCGGTGGAGCTCCTTGGAATGATGTGAGGTGGTGAGGGTGGATTAGTTTGCTGTATTGTATCTCTTCAAGTAAACTGTTTCTTTATTCTAGTTCCTGTTTGAAAGTGTGAGGGAACATAATTGTGCAGCATCACTGGTAGCTGGAAGGGACACTCAAATCTTCTGCAGCACTGCCAGTGCTGGCTTTGCTCTCTGAACCCCAGCAGTTGTTGAGGCTGAGTTGCATTCTCAGCCACTGCTGCTTTTTCATGGAGCTGCCAATTCCCAGCATGGTAGTAGTCATAGTACTCAGTGCATAGGAATTATTTTTAGTGATGAAAATCAAACCAATATAAGTCCTTATTTTTTGTTTTCTTCTTGAAAGAAATGAAAGCACAGGGCACAAACTTGAAGTGGATGTAGTTTGAATTCCTGAGCAAAAATGTGGTAGACCCCTTCTGAACAATATCAAAACCCCTCACTTATAATGAATTTACTCTTTAGTATTAATTGCTTTAAGGAAAGCAATCCCATTGGTTTTCAGCTCTCCTGCTGGGTTTCTTTCTAAAGAATTTTGTGCTTTGCTTTGCCCACATTGATGGATTTTCCACTTCTGCCCAAAGCATGTTAGAGTGCTAGTACAGAGCAGCTCACAAAGCAGGGCTATGGTTTTGGTTAACCAGACCAGACCACATCCTTCTTGAGAGAATTGAAAGGAGGAAAATGTTCATTTTCATCACCAATGCGAAGTTCAACAGATCCCTTTTAAAGCTTCCTGGTTTAGCTCAGAGATCTGAGAGGTTACCAGATGTGTTGGTTTTGACTCTCTTTCTGGCTGTGTTTTTTTTTCCCCTAGTGTTGTGGTTGATTGTTTTCCTCCTTTCTCTATGAATTCTGTGCCATTTGGGACAGGGGATGATCTTTGAGCCTGTGGAATATGTGTGCCCTATCCAGTGTCTTACTGCATTGTGATTAGTTACAGCCCCAGTGTTAGAGGATGGATCAAACTGTGTCTAAAACTGCAGGGAGTTTCCTCTTTTGCTGCAAGCATATTTTTGTTTTATATTTATTAATTTGTACTAAGGTGTGTAGATGTCTCAGCCAAAGCCTTGTCCTTCCTCCTGAACACATTTACGTTGGTCTGATAAAGAAGATATTGCTGTAATAGCTGTATTTGCATCCTAAGTAGCAGTTGTGATGTAATAATGGGGGGGGAAAAAAAGAAAAATATATCTTGGAGTTAAGCAGTGTATATATTTGCAGTAATTAAAGTTGAAATATGCTTCTCTACTTTTAAAATTACAGTTTCAAATAATACTTGATATATACAGACCACTTTATTTAAATGGTCTTTAGGCTTGATTTTTTTGGTTTTTTTTTCATGCTTTCAGCTACTTAATTTATGCAGAATATAGATTTGGAAACATACTGAACTATGGTAACCTCCAGTTATATAACTATAAAATAAGACTTAAACCCCAAACATTTAAAAATAGAGACTCATTAGATCATATGATTGGCTCTTCCATAGGTTGTCTGATTGTGCTTAGAAAAATAAATACTGTTTTCAAATTTATCTATTTAATCTTTCATCTTATTTAATCTAATAGAAAGCAATGAAGGAGTGCTGCTTGAGTGCCCTGAACAAATTTGTGCAAAAGCTTTACAGAACTCAGAATCAGCTATGATTTTTCATTGGCCTAACAGCAGTTCTTTAGAGAAGCTTTTCTGGAAGTCCCTTGACTTGTTCTTTGTGGTTTTTTTCCAGCTTTAGAACGTGGTGTTCGGGTTTTTAAGTGTTGAGGCTGAGTAAGTGCAGAACAGGCAGTTTGGAGTTGCCTGGTAAGAGATCAGCCACCATTTGGATGAGAGATGTAGTAGAGGTGCCAGGGGACACTTCCTGAGACACTCAGTGATACTGGGTGCCCAATCCATCATCAGGAAATACATCAATCATCTCCCAGTTTGATCTACTCAATCTGTGTGGAACATCTGAACAAACAAATTAGGCTTCTTGCCCCAACAGGAATTGGGATTCTTTCTGGAAGAAAATTAAATCTGTAGCATAAATGAGTCTTTGCCAAGCTTGTAAATTGTTTGCTGAAATAGTTTTATTAATAACCATTAGGATTATTTTTAAATTGTAAATATTTACAAGTTCATCATATTAAAAAAGTGGTGCACTGCTTAATGATTGGCTTAGAGTTCATGTTGATAAGATGTTAAATCTCTTGTGAAGCTGAAAGACTGGCTGAGATCATCAAATGATCCTGAAAGTGTGATATGGGTTATTTTCTGCTTAAGTTTTAAGAGAGAATGTGGATGATTGAGTGAAAGCATCTTTGTGAGCTTGCACAGACTGTGTGGAGAATGCTGAGATACTAAATAATTTCCAGTTTTGGACCTGAAATATTGCACTGGTTCATATGGGTTGATTTGGAGTGTCCTTGTGAAGTTGAACAAAGGCTTTGCAATACTGAGCTATGTTAATTGTCACAGATGTAAGAGTGGACATTCCTGGGTGCATGATAGCAGGGGGGAGCTGGGTGAGGTAATCTCATCCTGCTGGAATATCTGTTGTTCTCTATAGATTATCTGGCTGGAATTCAGAGGATGCCCCTGAAATGTTCTTGCAGATAGTTGGCCATGTTGCACCGTAGAAAAGAGACTGCAAAGGAGTCTTGTCATCAGCATTTCAGCTGCAGCAGGTCTCTTGGATGATCCCAAGTTTTCCATTAATCCCCAACATGGAGCTATAACATCCATGTGTTTGGACTGCATGCTGTTCACATAATGCTTGGCAGTTACCCTAAAATTCTAAACCACAACTGATAAATAAAGAGATGCTGCTTCTAAATCCTAACTTTGTTTTGTACTTGCCCGCTGCAAAAACAAGGCTAAAACAGGGGGATGCAAAAGACCATGGCATTAAAGAAAAATGATTCTTCTGTTTTTTGGAATTTAGCACTGCTGCTTGCAAGTGCTGTTTGGTGGCATATGCCTTGTTTTCTTTGAGCTTTTATTTGGTGTTGGTTTTGTCTGTGTTTTTAGTTTATTTTTAGTTTGCAGTGTTTGAACTGTGAAAAGCCCCTTATAGAAAGAGTGCAAAATGGAGAAATATTTGTCACTTTTTCCTGCTGCCTTTTTCACAGAAACTCCATGTCCTCCTTAAGAAAAGGAAGTAACGAAAATCGCAAGAGTGTATTTTATACCACTGAGGAGTGGGAGCTGCTGGATCCAACCCCAAAAGACTTGGAGGACTCAATGGCTCTGGAAGAAAAGAGGAAACACGTGGCAGAAGGAAATAAAGGTAGACGTGGAGGAAGGAAGGGGATCATATGCCTTGCCTTGTTTAGCATAGAGTACTGTGTTATGTCTGTCTCTAGGAAATAAGTGGAAGCTTTTCTTTTTCTTCACAAACCACATCCACAGCTCTGTGAACTGTTTTTTAAAAAACCAATTCCTTATGATGTGTTTGGGGTCCCCTGCCATTCAAATACGAGAGAATAAAAACAAAGCCTTGTTATCCACTGTTTGGGGTTTCCTGAGCGTGCTACTGGTTCATTTTGGCACGAGTTGCAAAGTAACAAGGCACTGATGTTTGTGATTACTCACTCGAGTATCACCCACTGAAACAGCATTGCCTTTAGGCTCTGTGTGTTTACCTGTTACATTGGTTTGCTTTGGAAATGGGGCAGAAGCAGGGATGGAATGAAGCAATAGCTCATCTGTGTGTTGTAACTGGTTCTCAGATTTGACCAGTGTCTGGAATAACCTTGTCAAGATGTTTTTACATCTCTTTAAGAGCACTTTAGGTGACATCCAAGTGATTTTATCTGTTGGAAAACATCCTGTATGTGGAGGTGAAATCTAACATTGAATCCTCCTACAGGAGCAGCAGGCTGTGATATCAGAGATGATTTTGCTCTGATTATTTGAAGCAAATTTACTTTGCTGTAGTTAGAGATGTCTGTTATTTTCTGTAATGAATTGTAAAATTATCTTAATGTCTTACATGAAAAGTGTTAATTTATGAGCCAAGTCTTTTATCTAGGAGAGGAGAAGATTTTGAGCTTTTTTTTTTCCCCACCAAAGGAAGCAACTTGGAAAATGAGGCATGTTTAAGATTATTGTATTGAGTGGTTTGAGAGCTGCTCTAAGGCTAATGTTAATGAGTATATTTTTTAAGGAAATCTGAATGCTTTGAAATGCTTTTTTACTAAGTGAACCGAACTAGAAGGAATTGTTTCATGCAGGACTGACTAGTTCAGCTTTTCCATTTGATTTTGGCCGCATTCCACACAAAGCAAGGCGCCCCTTGAAGGAGATGATTGGATCAAGCAAAAACCGCACCAGCAGCGACTCCTCCCCAACGGAGTGGTGTTCTGGCAGTGGCAGCAGGCTGGTCTCTGAGCTGCAGCTCAAGTATCAAAGCCAGCAGGAAGAGTTGGAGAAGCTAAAGAAAGATCTTTTGAGCCAAAAGGTAATGAAACTTTCAGGTTAAGCACACAAAAGCACAGGTCTAGCAGGTGATTGTGAGTTTAACCTTTCTGGCCACCTCACTGTGTTAAGACCTGGTTGGTTGTTCCAAAATGATGGTTCTAAAAAACCTTTGTGTACAAAAAGTCTGGAAACAAGAAGGACCATCTTTTACATCTGTCGAAGATAAGATCCCTGAATAAAACTTCCATTTGCACACTGTTCATTGAATTGGTTTCTCTGTTTTCCTTATTCTCTGGAGTTAACTTGTTTGGTGTCTGCCAGGATCCTGGCTTATAGTCATAGCTTCTTTTTCCATATGTATGTCCAATATCTGAGCAACTTCTCCTTTCAGATTATCTTTGTCTTTTGATTCTTTCAGGGCTAGTGCAGTGGCTGGGAAATAGACCTGGCTTCTTTCTCTCCTCAGGACGGGTTTTGTAAGATAGGCCTGACTATAATGTGTGTATATAGACTGCACTCACATGGTGGTCATGTTGTGTGCCCTCATAACTCAAATTTATTCAATACTTTGGTTTTATCTAAAAGAACAACTACTCATTTTAAGAAGAAAAATGTTTTAGATCGTATGTGGAGCTGCTACTTCTGCTATTTTTATTTTCCTTTGTGTGAGGTGATCAAAAGGAAACCAAAGGAGGAGTCTGAGCCCCATATTTATACTTATATTAGATGTTATCTTTCTTAGCAGTACATTTGAGCTTCTGAGCGTGCTGCTGTGAGAAATCTCATTGGTCTAGTGCAACACTGCACTCACAGCTGCTTCTGTTTTATTAAGAAGAAAAAGAAAAACAGTGTCTTAGGTAGTCATTTCTGTGGCAAGATTTTCTAAACAGCCTTTCAAAGACTTCCTTTCTGGCAAAGCAGCATTTGCTTTGTACCTCCTTTTATTTTCTCTGCATCCGTTAGAGAAGAGATCTCTTAGTTACCTTTGCTTTTTCCATTCTGTAACATTTTCCTCTTAACTTTTTGAGCTTAAGCCTCTTCTTATTCATCCTACAGCAGGGATGCTTACAAGCAAGGCTTTTTTCTGCTTCCAGGTAACTGCTGGGTCTCAGCTCCACTCCCTTTCCTTATCCTGTTGTAGCCATTTCAGGCAGGATCCTTAACTCAGTGAAGGACACTGAAGCCATTCAGTGTAGGCCAGTCCTTGTAAGGTGTTAGAAATCATGTCATTAAGTGTTTCCTTTTTTTCTTTATAACACCAGCATGAGGTCTCAACCCATTCCAAAAGGTTTTATTTTGCTCGATGTTAGATTTCTAAGCTATAAAATTTAGAAATGTAAACGTTTCATCGGGTTTTTTTGCTGTTGTTTTTTAATTCTCAGGAGCTGGTTCGACTTCTGCAGCAAACAGTGCGATCTTCTCAATATGATAAATACTTTGCAAGCCACCTTTGTGAGGGGGTTCCCAAAGATACACTGGAGCTGTTGCACCAAAAAGATGACCAGATTTTGGGCCTCAACAATCAGCTTGAAAAGTTGAATCTGGAAAAAGATAGTCTCCAGCAGGAAGTGAAGAATCTGAAGTGTAAAGTTGGAGAGCTCAATGAACGGCTGGGAATGTTGATGGAAACTATTCAAGCTAAAGATGAAGTCATCATGAAACTCTCTCGTCAGCTCAGTGAATGTGAGGACAGCACATCCTCTCAGAGTGGGGCAATACATTCCCCCACAGCCACCTGTACTAATAAGGAACTGCAGGAACTGGACAGACTAAAAGTAAGAGCACTGTCTCTGTCTTGGTGCATAGGGAAATCTCTTCTCCCTGTAAAAGTACTTTTCAGTTTGCTGTAGTGTTTGTACAGCAGTTCCCCAGGACACTCATCAGCAGAGGCTTTCTCAGCTTGGAACTCCACTTCGAACTGTTCTGTGACAATCTACCCAGAATTTCCTTTCTTTGGGACATCTCTAGTGCAGGGTCCTATACTTTCAGTAAATTAATCACTGATGTGGAGCAAATGGGATGTGAGAAATAATCAAAGGAGCAGGAAGGATTAAGGATGAGAGGAAAATATAAGCGTGGAGGAAAACAAACAGAAAGGTTGCTTTTTTTTTTTTTTTAATTATAAATATCAAAAGTGAGGCAACAAAGAGCATGTGGAAAAGTGAAGGGAAGCTCTGAGGAGACAAAAAGGAGGGAGGAGTATAAGAACCTGTTTTACTAAAGCTGCTACAGCTCCTACTAATGCTTTACTTTTTTCTTTAACACACCTCTCTGAACATGACACAAGTTCTTAATGGAGTTACTGCAGTTACCCCCTTTGCTCTAAACAGGCTTTCTTGCCTTTGGGTAAATGTTGTATTTCAAATTTATTAACATTCCAAAGAATTTGGAATATAAATAAGTCACTTAAAATATGCATAAGCATACATAATTTTCTTTCTTATATGTGAGCCTGGTAAGTTTTACAAAACAAAGTTGGAACTAGAAGTCTGGTCCTGCCAGAAAGCAGGCAGAGCTTGCAGATGCTGGGGAGATGCTGTGAGAGTCCTGTGGCTGCTGGGAGGGTCCCAGCCTGAGCCACAGGCTCAGCTTTGAGGTTTATAGCCAGGATCTGAGTGGGTTAGGCAGGAGAGCTCATTGCTACGGATTTCTCTTTCTGTGTGGAGGCAGACATGAAACTTGTGCTTTTCATGAGGGCTGGTGAGGGTAGTGAAAACCCAAGGGCATTTATCTCCCCTTTTTTGTGTTGCTGTGGCCTCTGGGACGTGCGTGTTCTCCCTGCCTGGCCCCTGGCAGCAGCCAGCTGCCTTCCCCAGGCAGTGGAGCACTGGGAGGGATGCAGGTGAGGCACAGCACCACCCTGTGCTCATTTTTGGCATGTGTGTTTCATTCACATGAAGTCCAAAAATGATACTTGATTTGAACTTGATATTTTTCATTAAAAGTCCTATTAGTATCTGCTGTTTCTATGCTCTAAGTTGATCTTTGTCTGACAGGCATAATCCACTTTGTTATGTTTTGGCTTTTTTTTATCAATAGGACAATCTTCAGGGTTATAAGACCCAGAATAAATTTTTAAATAAGGAGATTTTGGAACTTTCTGCTCTACGAAGAAATGCAGAAGCAAGAGAGAGAGAATGGCAGGCAAAGGTCAGCATGTTCTCACTTGGCAATGTCTAAAGCAGCTTTCCATACTTTAGCTGTAAATCTACCCAGGAAATGGAACAATTTAAATGTATTAAATATGATAGCTTAAACAAAAAAAAAAAAAGAAAACCCTTTCAGTCCTTACAGACCAATCTTTCTGAATGGATTCTTGAAAGAAGTAATTGCTTTTAAAATTGTGTGACCCAGTGGAACATTATGATAACTTATGAACAGCTCCATATTCATGTCTGCAAACATTGTTTCC
This sequence comes from Rhabdornis inornatus, assembly GCA_013397075.1. Taxonomy (NCBI): domain Eukaryota; kingdom Metazoa; phylum Chordata; class Aves; order Passeriformes; family Rhabdornithidae; genus Rhabdornis; species Rhabdornis inornatus. Next base: position 4,018,349 of record VWZS01008407.1, on the reverse strand, counting down.
TCAGAATGAAGGCTGTAATGATTTTGTTTTAAGGTCAGTGGCAGAGATGTGTAAGGATTTGATAGGTCACTGGGTAGAGCTTTCTCCTGAGCATGAAGGATGACTGTGGTATGGAAAATATAATTTCTGTTTGGGTGGATTTGAGTGGAGAGATGTTGCAGGTAAATAATAAAGATTTCCTGTGCTTTGGGTTAGGGAAACCGCACTCAATTATAACTAAGGTTAGATAGCTGTAGCTGTGGTTTGGTAGGCTTTGCTTTTGGTTTTTTGGAAGCCATGCACTTACTGGCCAGGCTTAAATGCTGTATTTTGGCACAGAGGTATGTGTTTACAGTTCTTCCATGCTGTTACCTAACTCATATGCCCCTTAAGTTGTTCTTGTTCAAACATGCACAGACTAAATCTGCTACAATGCAACCATTTTGTTCTTTTAAGGTATTTCATACAATGCAGTGGTAACTAAGGTTTGCTCAGATTTTCCATATGCAAAAATACACGTGGTAGAAAACATCTGGCCTGCTATGCTGCCTTATGTTCCCTGGTGTTACAGAAATGGGAAAATTAAGCTGGCTGTTCTTGACTTAGATGTTTCTAAGCAGTATAAACCAATAGAATAGCATTGAGCCAGGTTTTAAAAGAAGTACAAAGTGTCTGAAGATTTATATCATATATTGTTTTCTGCAGTATACCAGCTTAGAAGCCAAACTCTGCCAGATTGAAAGTAAATACTTGATCTTGCTTCAAGAAATGAAAACTCCTGTTTGTTCTGAGGATCAGAGTCCTGCTCGTGAGGTCATCACACAGTTACTGGAAGATGCCTTGAAAGCAGAACCTAGTGAACAACCAGAACAAGCATTTTTCAAACCCCACCTGGTCAGGTAGTTTGGTCCTATTGAATTAAACATATGTGTGTCCTGGCCAGTGGGCTCTATTATAGCACTGCAAAACACAGTGAGAATATATTTGCAGGTTTGGGTTACTTACTGTATTTCCCTTATTAATGAGGGAATGGCCATGAAATCCTTCTAGCCGTGTAAGTACATTGTGTTGGGAAATACATCTGGTGCAGGTGGAGATGCAGGTTGAGCTCTGGGTGGTCTGATCTGGAAGAGAAGGGGCCATGAACTGCCCATTGTTTACACAATAAAGGGCACGGGGCCTGGTGGCACCAGCCAGGTCAGGGATTGGGAGAGGAGCCAGACTTGCACGGCTTGGGCTGTGAGGGGATAAAAGCCCCAGGGTTGCTGTGTTTGAGGGGCAGTGTCTGTGTTTCTGTGCCTTGAATGAGTGTTTATGGAGCCTGAGACTCTGCCACGGGAAGCCTTGACAGTCTCTGGTGGGAGTGTGGCTGCCAGGGAGTCTCAGGAATGGTCACAATGGGAATTTATTCATTCATTGAGATACAATATCAAACTTAGACCAAGGTATTGCCCTACAGCTGCTAAAGGTGAGATGCTGAGGAGATGGGTGCATTTCAACTTGACCATGTTGTTAAATAAATTGCTTAATTTGTGTAGTAATATACAGGAATGTGGGCACCAAGTCTTTTGTACGTGGAATTGTACAAGTAATTGTTAAATAAAGAATATACTTCAGAAAAATGTTTAATAAGAAGAACTTGAGAGCTATGGAGAGTGGCTTTGAAGTAACTCTACAGTGGGAACTAGAGAGCTTCAGGGCTACTAGGCGTATTTTTAAAACCTTTTTTCTTCCTCTCCATTTCAGTGAATATGATATCTATGGCTTTCAGACCGTCCCAGAGGATGATGATGAGGAGAAACTAGTAGCAAAATCACGAGCTCTGGACTTGAGGTCACTTTCACTCAGTGAAAATCGAGAGATCTCCACAGGAGTGAAGTGGGAGAACTACCTTGCAAGCACATTGAATAGAGAGATGATGCGCTGTGTGGAGCTGAAGAACCTCATTCGGTCTGGAATTCCACACGAGCACCGCTCCAAGGTGTGGAAATGGTGTGTCAATCTCCATGTTAAGAAGTTCAAGGACAGTGCCATTCCTGGCTACTTCCAAACCTTGCTTCAGAAAGCTCTGGAAAAACCAAATCCTGCATCTAAACAGATTGAGCTGGATCTCTTGAGGACTTTGCCAAACAACAAACATTACTCCTCCCCAACATCCGAAGGGATCCAGAAGCTGCGAAATGTGCTGCTGGCATTTTCCTGGAGAAATCCTGATATAGGATATTGCCAAGGGCTCAACAGGTAAGATTTTTGCTAATCTTGGGTAATAACTATGCAGGGAAACACTTAGTGAGCTTTTTAAATCACATGGTTTCAAACAGCAGTTTGTCTTATGGGTTGTATGGTCATAATTTATAATAAACAGATAACTGTCACATTTCTTAAACAAATGAAACAAGCAGTTGACCTCGATAATAAATTTTGTAAAATCAACTTGGCATCAAAACTGGAACTGGAATTAGCTCATAAGAAATTAGCTACTTAAATGAAGTTTTACTTTGACTTCATGGCATTGTAGGGGATTGTGTTGTTTTTTCATGCAAGAATTTGTTAGGTTTTTCTTCTTTTAAAACTAGCAGGAAAAAAAATGCTTGAAAGCTTTTTTTATATTGTTAAGGCGACAAAGTTCCAATGATGTCTTCAATCAGAATTGCAGAATTTAAAGGGGATTCTTGTTGTTATGCTAAGAAAAATTCTGATTCATTGCAGTTGACCTTTGCCAGAATAGCTTTGCTCTTGGAGATATGTAGTAAGGAAGGTGCTACTTAAAGCAGGTGTGTTGGTCTGACACCCTGTCTCATCCCTGTGATGTAATGCTGAAGATGTCCACTTGTGCACTATTTTATGTACTAGAATAGGCTTTTGAGCTCAGGGCAGCTTTGTCTTTTGGAATAGCACTGAAGCAGTAGAATAGAAGCAGCGAGTGATGCAGTAGAGGTGGTGAAGCGGTGCTGGCAGCAGTAGTGGTAATGTGGAAACCCCCACCTAACACCTCAGAATAAACATCTCCTTTCTAAATTAGACTCTGTGTTTAGAGAGCTCTTAAAATTGGCACCACCAACACTTCAAGAAATTCTCAGGGCAAGTTTTCGCCTTTTTCTGTTTTCTTACTTAGCTGAATACAAGCACTTGGTGTGGCTGAGAAGGCATGGCTTTGCCCCATCTTAAACGTCATTAAGTTTTGCTGTTCAGTGCTCTGCTGTTAATTCATTTATCTCTGCTGAACAGAAACAAACACTTTACTGTAATGGTTCTTAATATTGTTTGTGTTACTGTAATAATCTTCTCCTCTAAATAAACCCTGTTTTCAGGTTAGTAGCAATTGCACTTCTATACTTGGAACAGGAAGATGCTTTTTGGTGTCTAGTAGCAATAGTGGAAGTTTTCATGCCTCGTGATTATTATACTAAGACACTGCTGGGATCCCAGGTATGTGCTCTGCTAGGATAAAGCCTGGTCCTATAAACTGTAGCCAGTCGAAAGCTTTCCTCTGCAGCTGTCTGCTATGCCTCTTTGGAAGGGATGGGAGTGGAGTTGGCAAGGGTGGGTTCCAGGCACCAGGACCCTCGTTTGGACAAGGACTCTAACAGTGAGATAGTTGTTCAGGGTTCTGCTTGGAACTGCAGTCCTTAACCCCCTTCTCATTGGCAGCTTCACAACCCCAAGCTGTGTTTGTTGTTCCTTTCCTCACGTTTTGGGCATGGTGGTGCTGGGTGAGGGCAGGATGGGAATGCATGGGCAGTGCTGTGGGCAGTAGCCACTGTAGAACTCCTGCTGCCAGGTGATGCTCTGGTCCAGGCTGCCTCCTCCAGCCAGGTGTTTACCCAGCATGTTCTGTGCTCCTGTGCAGCTCTGGTGACCAGAACTGGAAGCACTCCACCTGTGTGAGGAGCCCTCTGAGTGGGGGCTGGGCTCAGAAGCAGACAAGGGCAATGTGCAGTGGGGTAGCTGTGTGTGCTTTGGGTTAATCTAGCTTGGAAGTGTGAGCTAGACAGTCCTGGGGTTCCTGGTTACCTCTGGGAATACTTGTACTTAGAGATGGGTAAGAGCCTTGTTCTGAGTAATGTGCTGAAAATTTGGGACAATAACACTCTATCTGTAATCTCTTTAGGTTGATCAGCGAGTGTTTAAGGATTTAATGAGTGAGAAGCTTCCACGACTGCATGCTCATTTTGAACAATATAAAGTTGATTATACTCTCATCACTTTCAACTGGTTTCTTGTGGTTTTTGTGGACAGCGTGGTTAGTGACATCCTTTTCAAAATATGGGACTCCTTCCTCTATGAGGGACCAAAGGTGAACTGAATAGGTTGAGTTTGTTCATTTGTTACCTGATAATGAAGTACTGAGGTGTTACTGAATGTGGGGTTAAAGGAAGGGTGTATTTGCAAAACTCCTGTCAGTTGAAATGACTGGTAGGAAAAAAACAAGGGAGGAACTGTGCATAAATAACCACTGAAAACATTTTCCAGCTTTTGGAAATACAGGCTGGGACAGGGAGGGGAGGTAGAGGGAGATGTGATTGGAGGGCTCAAGTGCAGCCTGTGCATGAGGAACTCTTGCTGGGAGTTTATAAGGAGGATAATGAGACTCAGTGTGTTCTGTACTTACAAAGTACCAAATATTGGATGTGTTTTTATCAGGTAATATTCCGGTTTGCCCTGGCAGTGTTTAAATACAAAGAAGAGGAAATCTTAAAGCTGCAGGATTCGATGTCTATTTTCAAATACCTTCGCTATTTCACACGCACCATCCTCGATGCCAGGTGGGTGACTCACACTGGGGTGGCACTGAAGGGCTTGTGGTGGGCCATGGGAAATGTCTGTCTTGTGGCTTTGGTGTTGTTTCCATCTAGATATTAATTCAGATGTAAAGCAACTAGAGATGCAACTGCTAGGATTTGTCATGAGGACTTTTATCTAGCAGAGACAAATCAGAAGTGATGAAGGCTTAAATAGAATTTTTGTGTGTGAAGGAAATTACTTTGTGTGGGTGTTGTGTCATGGTAGCAACACAGCAGAACTTCAACCACAGGTGAAGTTTCCCTCTGTATTGCAGATGTAACTTGTTAAATGTTTTGTGGTAGATAAAAATACATCCTGGCTCAAGCATTAAAGATGTGAGGCATGTCCCCTGCAGCTTAGGTCTCTTATGCATGGTTAATGCACAGGCTCCTGCCGTGTAGTTCCAGCTGTTTTTTTTTAACTTGGAAGCAAATTAGATCCTTTTCTGGTCTTCAGTCCTTAGTAGGACTTACAGTTTGGAAATTAGGGTCTAGTGTTTTTAGATTCCTGGTTTCAAGACTGTAGAGCAGCAGGTTCATCTTAAAGAAAAGTCAGATTGGGATTGGTTTAATGTCTGAAAATGTTTTGCACATGTTTTGAAGCTCACTAATTTTCAGTTTAGAGCAAAACTGTTTATTGAAATCTGAGAGGTATCTTTTTAGTGTAATAAACTCCACATAAATTTAGGCTTATACTTTGACTTCTGCTCCAAGAGCTTTATTATTTTTACTTCTTGGGTTTCAGTTTTGACTAGAGAGAAGTTAAAGCTGAATAATCTTGTGCTTGAAAGGGATTGCTGGGATTGATGCAGAGAGAAAAAAATAATTTTTTTTTCCTTACCTAATTCAAACAACATTTTGATATTTAGTCAGAGGTGTAGATTTGGCTTTCCATTCCTTTTCCACTTATGGAAATGATATCTTGATTCTCCTGTCTAAACTTTCTGGTGCTGAAATAACCTAGTTTAAAGATTTCTAAAGTTGCTGAATTTGATGTTAACAAAATGAACTAATTAGGGATCACTGGGAGATGGGGAGTTCAAGTGAGGACAGAATTCACTACATCAAAGATTTTTGCAATACAAATATGCTGTGTGCTGACCTGTAAGTCTCTGCCTTTTGGGCTTTTAAGAGTGGAAGTAGTGCAGTGCCACTTACGGAATATGGATTTGCCTGCTAGGACTGACAAGACAGGTTTCAAACTGCCTGGTTTCTCATTGTGCCATGTTTGTACAAGTTTTACATCATCAACAATTAAGGAGCACAAAAGCATGTAGAATGAGGTCTTTCTTGATATGGATGAAAGATGAACCTGTTGTAGAGGAAAAATTCAGAAATATTTATTTGTATAGAATCCATGGATGTTCTGAATGAGTTAAAATCATTCTGCACAGAGTTTCTAAGTTCAAACTCTAGTAGTAAGAAAGGTCTCTACAGGCACAGTTATATTCTAGTTACAGAAAGTCATAGCTGGGTTTTTCTCCAGAGCCATGGCATGTTGTGCACAGGTAGAGAAGCTGCTGGAATGTGTTCTGTGTAGAAATAGCAGGAAGTCATTCCTTGATCACTCAAAAATACAAACCTACTATGAAACCAACTGTCCAAAGAAGTTTTCTTAATATTTATTTCTGATAATGCAAATAGAATAAATTAAATATTCCAGTTCCTCTTTTTTCCTTAGTAAACAATGAGATGTTTTTGGGTGTAGATCAGCAATAATGATGTGGTTGGATGCAGTCTTTTTGGCCTGATTAGACTGACCAGCTGCTGGGTTTGCTGGGACTGCAGGATGGAATGATGCAGTGTGACTCTGGAAGGGGGCTGGATCCTCTGTGGTGCTTTGCATGGTGCCCTGACAAGTTTGGCTTGACACTGGCCCAGAGATGTCTGTGCTCCAGCCAACAGAAGCCTAAAGCATTCTCACTGTGTAGGAAGCTTTGACTTGTCCATGTTCTCTGTTATCCCTGGCTTTATCTGGTCTCTTCATTGTCAGGGGATGTTGGTTAACTGGAGAGCTGGGTGTTGGGGCTTGAAGAAGCTGCAGTGGGCTCCATGGAGGAGGCAGTTCTCCAATCTGTAAAGGGTAGCTGGATGTGCCCAGTATTCAGTGGAGCCAAGGACGCTCTGATGACCCAGCTTATGCTTTCTGCTCAGCGTTTCAGTGCCATGATCTCTACAGCAGAGGTTACAGGTGGCTTGGGGAACTGCTGAGTGTTTTGTTACACTTTATCGTGTGAAATAACCTTAAGCCTGAGTGCTTTCTAGAAATTTCTTGAAATATTGATAACATCTGAGACTGTGAAGTATGAAAGAGACCAGAGATATGTGACATGTGATAAAAGTCGATGTGGATGAAGTTGTAAACTGATTTAAAAACCCACCAAATATGAATGATTGTCTTCTACCATTGTGTAATCTTGCAGGAAACTGACTGCTATTGCTTTTGGAGACCTGAACCCTTTTCCCTTACGGCAGATCAGGAACCGCAGGGCCTATCACCTGGAGAAGGTGCGGCTGGAGCTGACGGAGCTGGAGGCCATCCGCGAGGACTTCCTGCGCGAGAGAGACACCTGCGTGGAGAAAAGGGACCTGATCAGTGATGATGAGGAGGATAGCTGAAACTGCCTCATAGAAACTGTTCTTTGGGATCCTGACCAAAGTGAGTTCACCTCCAAAACACCTCCTTAATCCTGTCAAACAGAATGTAAACTCCTTGCTTTTGGAAATATGCAGGACAGATTTCCAAGTCCCAGCACTTTCAGAAATACCACTTTGTATGGAGGCCAAACACTTCTGTTTACATTTATGTTCATGGAATCGTTTGTAGAGCACTTAATATCTGTCTCAGTTTAGTCAGTCAGCTGAATTGGCAGTGTTTTTCCAAAGTGCACCATTAATGCCTGGATGTGAAACAATAATAAAAGTCCATGCTCTGTTACATTCGTTACCATTCTGAGTTTAGGGGTTTTGTGATGTAATCATGTTTTTTGTAGTGCAGGCTCAGTGTGAGAGGGCATAATATTTCTTGGATTCAGGTTGGCTCAATCTAGCCATTCTTGAGGTCACTAACCAGAAAAGCATGGGATGAAGATTCCTGTGTCTTTTCCTGAAGTGTCATGCAATGGATCACCAAACAGAACACTTGAATATATGTACTCTAAAGTAAAGGTAAAATAAGTACCTATTTTTGTCACTTGACTGAGTGTGTATGAAACAATGATAGCAAACATCATTTCTACTTTTCAGGGCAGCTGTGTTGATAGAGTCTCATTAATGCAAAGGGGTTTAGAGATCAAATTCTCTTTAATCAGTTTTATTTGTATTCACTTTTTTGTTTGCAGTGGTTCAAAAAAGGCCACAACCAAAACTCCAGATACTATGTAAGAATGGAGCTTGTCACAGGAGTACCATGCTTTAGGAGCCAATTTTTTACATATCTGTTGAAAGTTTGTTTTGTTATGGGTTTTTTTTTGTTTCTGTGGGGGTTTGGGGGTGGTTTTTTTTGTTGTTGTTATTTTGTTTTTGGTTTGGTGGTTTTTTTCTTTTAAGGCTTCTTCCTCTTTAGGACCTAAGGTGAAGTCTTGCTCTTTAAGAAGAAACACAGCGTTCTTTCTGCATGATTGTAGAACTATTGTACAATGGTGGTAGTGACTGGGTTCATAAACAAATATTTAGCAATCAATCAAAGGAACCTAAAGGTCACAATGTGCACAGGGGAGCTGAAGATCCTTTTCCAACAGAAAAATGCAATATTCTCCTGATGTACTCAGCTTTACTGTGAGAGTTGGATGCACTTCCTGCAAGACAGCTGTAGGAGCAACATCTGGGCTGTAGTTTTCCTGGTGTGGAAGTGGGACTGGGGACCATCCTCTCTCATTTGGTGACTAACAGTGCTCATAAATGGTTCTGAGGAGAAGGAGGGTTTCTTTCTTGCTGGCTGTTCTCTGGACTTTTGCAATGTTTTTTCTTGAACTGCTGGATCTTCAGAATGTTGGATTGACTATAATGTGTCATGATAAAACTAGGATTCAAATACCAGGCAGCAAATCATTGAGCTCTGGGGAAGTGTGAATTGGCAAAAACCGAAACTAATCATTGGAAGAGTCAAGTGCATCAAGCTTGTATTTTATGTGTTTTGTTTTGGTTTTCTAGAAGTAGTAGTACTTTATTTGGTATAATCATGTAATTGTTTTTGTCAACAAGTGTGTGCGGAGAGAAATCCTGCTTCTGTTTCACAGCACTTTTAAAAACATTTTAGGTAATGTAGTTGTAGCATTCTCCAAGTAAGCATATTATAAGTTAGCTTATATGGAAGGGAACTATTTAATCAGAGGTGAACTTGTAACTTAGAGGATTACTTTTGATAAAAAATTTGTGCTTCCTGTATGACACAATCTTTACCTAGCCAGCAAATCCTTGCCAGTGAGGGACTGATGGTGTGATCATCTTGATTTGTATGTTACTAGTCTCATAAAATGTCCTCTACCTTGTGTGTGGTAGGCAGTAGCTGGGGATTTTTTCTGATTCCCTAGTTACTTTTGGTTGTGTACTGGAGGGCAGGGTTTTGATATTATTGCATGTACTGTATTCTTTTTCTACTTACAATCAGTATTTGAATACAAAAATGGGACCAAGTTTTCTACTTTTCTAGTTATGCTGTCTTGGTTTTGAAAGAGCTGGTCTCTAAATCAATATGCAATGTAGGCTTTTTGTTCATATGTTTGTTTTAATGTTGTTGTCAAGTGTTAAATGAATTTTCTTTTAAGGTGAAGATCTTCCTTTCAGTGACCACAAGTGGAATAGTAAGGGGAAGAGTTTAGATACTTGTACCTACCCTATTCATACAATCTGTTTTTCTTTGGCTTTGAGTCTTTGCTATGACCTAGTCCTGAGACTTCAGACATATTTTCAGATTGATTCCATTGAAGTGTTTGGGTTATGAAGATAAAACTAACTTTAAGGCAATGGTTCAGGAAGTTCTTTAGCTGCCAGAACACAACCTGCGATATTACAGGACTGTTTTTGTTAGAGTTGTGCTGATGGTTCAGTTAGTGTGTGCATGTGTTGCTGTGTTTCATTCCATGAAGTTGTTTCCAGTTGTACAGTAAAACTAAGTAGCTCTGTTTCTTCTGCCAAGGTGTGACTCTTACCCATGAATGTTAAGAACCCTGTGGAAGTTGTGCTGTCTCTGGGTATTTTGTCAGCTTGCAGATATGGAATGAGTTGATGCTGTTATGCTCAAGTTCCCTGCAAGCTGTTGGCTTCATTTTGTTAAGCTTTGTTACTGATTTAGTGATGAGCTAAAAAGTAAAAAAATTGCAGAGGCTTCTCACCTCTGGCCACTAGAAGTCTCTGTGGAACAAAAATAAGATGCATGTAGCAGGAAGTAACATCAGGGGAGCTTGCCTTGCTTGCTGCTGCAAATGTCGTTGTGTGACTTAGTTTTCTAGTGGTGCTTAAATCTGGTTCCCTTGGAGAGCAGAAACTCCTTAGGGACATGCAGGATGCACAGGCAGTATTCAAACCTGATGAAACCAGGCCAAAACACAGTGTGCCTCAGTGGCCTGCCAAAGCTGACCTGCGTGGAGCCCATGAGTTTGTGTTTGTGTGTGAACTGCTGAAGTGGTCCATGAGGTTGACCATTCATGCCAGCCAGACAGTGGGCAGCTGACCTGCTCATGCACATAACAACTCCCAAGACAATATTTCAACTTCAAGGCCTTGCATGTAATGTGCAGAGGTGCTCATGTGTGGTTCCCAGAATGTGATGTAACCCAGACCACTAAGTTGCATCGTGCAGGATATTCCTCCATCTCTATTCATGTGTGCATGGCTTCCTGGTGAAAGTTTTCATTAGTTGTTTAAAGGGGTCTGTTATCTTCAGTTGAATAGGCAAACAATTGGTGCACTACACCTCTGGTTATTAGAACTGCACAGTGTTTCAGCTTGACCTGTACACGTGTACAGGCAGTCTTATCATCCAGTGTTATCACATTGTTTGGTGGTGTTCTTTTTACCAGATATGTAATCAATAAAAAAGATTTTTCTGTTGCTGTTTCAGTGTCTTCTGTGAGAAATTCTCCCCTTCCCTTCAGTGTTTGTAAACATGGTAAGATATTTCAGCAGAAAGGGAAAGATTTTTTTTATTCCTTATAAAACATCAGAGATGAACGAATGGTCTTAAATTTGACAGAGCTGTATATTCAGACACATAACTGAGAAGTGGCAAATTGATTAACTTAATGAAATTGTGTAGCTGTTTAAGTGATTGTTCCCTTAAGTGCCATGTTAAAAATCAGCAATATGCGGTACAAGAAATTTGAATCACAAACATAAGTGATATTATCTTCATAAAGATTGTGTAAAGAAAAAATAAATTGTTTATTACTTTATAGAATGCTCTGGTTCTTTTTTTTTCCCCCATAACAGATGGAAATATCTGCAGGTGTCATCAGAACAAGCCAGTGGTAGAGCTCGTATTTTTGTCTGGTAATGAGGTCTGAAAGGATCTCTGTAAAGGAACACACAGATGTAAGTTTGGCTTTGGAGCATGAAGACGTGAACCATAGACATGTTCCATGCAGGTGTTGCTGGCTGGGTAAACTTGTCATTGGTGTTTCTTGGGAGAAGGAGGGGGGAGACAAAATTGGTATGAGCATTCACAGGAATTTTCTGAGTTCACACACTTTCTGGGAAACATACTTATATGATACATCCTGACACCCCAAAAGCTTCTTTAGGAGGCTTGGTACCGATGGTCTGACACAGTCTTTTGTAGTCAAATAAATAATTTCAGCTGTTCTGAAAATTTAACCAGGTACTCAGTTAATTTGGAAATCAAGTCTCATTATCTGTCTTTCAGATATGAATTCTGCATTTTGGAATTGCTTGGTTCCCTTAAAGAGGTTTGAATACCTCAGCTACTTCAGATGTGTAACTTAATAGCTAAATGTAAGGGAGGAAAAAATAAGAGTTAGGACATGACTGTAACTGCATATCTTTCATAGTGGAGGTGGATAGTGCACAGTTTTTGTCCTCTGGCTCTGCTACAGAATGGCAAGCTATTACAGGAGTAGATATTGGCACAGTTGGAAATCTGTTCAAAGAGGTTGCAAAACAGGATAGAGATCAGCAGTTGAGGCAGAACACGACTATGGCCTAAGGACCTTGTGTCCTGTATACTGAAAATTCAAGTCAGACAAATAAACAAAATTCTGGGAAGAGAGTGCATGGGGAGCAATGTCCTCACTTGGATACTTGGCATGTTTAGCTTGAGTAGGTTGTGTTGCCCTGAGCAGCTGCTGGGGCCTGTAAAGAACAGCTGAGACTCCCATTTGCTTCTTGGGACTAAGTTTGGACCATCTGCTCTCGGTGGGATTGCATTAAGGATGTGAGTGTGGCTGATGTGTGTTAAAAACCTGGTTCCTAAGGAATGCATAACTTAGGATAAACACAGCTGGCCTGCTCCGAACAGAGACCAAATACCTGCAGAGTCTCAGCTGTGCTCTAGGTGCCTCAGAGATGCAGAGAACACACTCAGTCTGCTGGTATTACAAGGTATCAGGTGCTCCTTCTCTGTGTTTTCACAAGTGCTAAACATAGCTTCCTTATCTCCAGCCCCTTGACCTCAACAGAAAGCAGAAGCCATGTAGTGCTGAAACTTTAAGAATTCCCACACATGAAGTATGTTCCCTCAGATAATGCAAAGGAAGGGGTGTGCTCTGCCTTGGAAACTTCCCCCCTGGAAAATAAGGTAAAAGGTTCAATCAGAAGTTAGCAGAGTGTATTTTCACTGTGATAATCTGCTGTAAAAGCCGTATTTGTCTACAGCTCAAGGATTCCCACCTGTAGTGCCAGCTTTTCAGAGCATGAGACTAGAAAGCAAAACGCTGGACTACTACTGAATGTGATTTAAAAAAAACCACAATTATTAAAAGTATATATCTCCAGTAATTAATACATTCAGTGCTAGAATATGCCTGGTAGATTTAATTACTTTGGCCAACTAAGATTCCCCCAGTCTTGAGCAGCTGTACCCTGCCTGTCTCTCAAATGTTAAGTACCTTTGGTGTGTACAAACCAGGTAGGTTGTGCAGTGAGTTGCCCGTAAGATGTCAGGTTTGAGCTGATGGATGGAATCAGTGATGTCTTCAGGCACTGTCATTGGTGATTAAACTGTGAAATAAGCTATTTGCCTGTTTTAAGAAGTGCAGGTTGTGTTTTTCTGGTTTTTAATCCTGGAACTCCCCCTTTGGAGCATAAGGTATGGTTTCCTACTTTGTCACTTCTAAAGGAGGCTGGCAAATACGTGGCTGCAGTGTTTGCTGGTGCTGCCTACTTGAAACACTGCTCAGGTTTGAGTTTTCTTTTCTGTTCTTGTCCTGTATGCAAATAAAGGCTTTTACCTTCATCCAGTGATGTTACAAAGAAGTCTTGAGTTAGTGTTTTAAGAGTGAATGACTACAAAACCATGAAAGAGCAACATCCTACTTAGGGAGTGCCTGTATTTGGGCTTACAAGTCCTATGGACATGGCAGCAGGGGTGGGATTCAACCTACCTTTGCTGCTCTTGGAAACCTTTATTCAAAGTGAGGTTATTCTGGGTCTAGGGAGAGCTTGTCCCAGTTAGAAAAGCTGAGTTACAGTCTCTCAGGGTGTTTTGTTCCCTTCTTTGCAGCTAGGAGCAAAAAAAAGTGGTGGCCTTGCTCATGTGCCCTTTGCTCTGAGAATTTTGTGGTATGGTTGCTGTGGCTTCCACGTGATCGTATCCCGTTGTAGAACTAAAGGTGAGAAATTAAATAGCTTTATTCCCCTTTGAGAGAGTTCTGAATGCTTCCACTGCCCTTTGAAACATTTACTATTGCTCCCATTTCCTGTTCTCCACCCTGTGTGGTATCAGAAGCAGACACTTTCCTTTTGGAGTTGGAAGAGCTGGGTGGAACTCGAGTGAACACCACTCCCAGGGCAGGTGATCAGGGGCACAGTTCAGTCCTCTTGACTTAGGACAAGCCAAGTTTTTTTCACTATGATAATAAAAACCACTGCCTTTAGGTACTTGCCTAGAATAAAATCACTCTTAAATTTATCTATCTTCACACCTTGCTGCAAAGGAAGACATCCTGCTTATTTGCCATTGTGTTACCTTAATCGCAAAGAGGAATTGAAAGTGAACCTGGCACTTGTAATTTATTTTGGAGGTGTGAACAATCCCACATCATTGTTCATTAGCAGATGATGGATATTAACTTGCCCTGAAGAAACGTAAGGAGACCTAAGAGTGTTTACTGCAGTTACTATGTGCCAAATAAAGCTGGAGAAAATCTAGTTTTTCAGGTTTTGGGGATGTCTTTAGCAGAGTGAACAGATGGAGAATGTCATTGTTGGAAGCCAACGCTTGGGCTCTGGTGGCTTGGGAAGCAGGAGGGCAGAGGTTTGATACAGTAGTGCATGTGACTGCAGCCTGAGCTGCACGGTGAGGTCTGGGAACCTGTGCCGCTCTTTGTCACAGCGGTCTCTGGAACCAATGGCCAATGTCACTGGGTAACGGGGAAGTTCACACCGCGCAGGAACCAATCCAGCCTTGTGTTTCAGTTTGTATAGAGCACAGAAATAAGGCTTGTACAACTTAACTGCCTCTCCATTGGCTTTGCCTCCTCAGCATTATTTTCTTAGCATTGCTTTCACATATCCTGTATCTTCTAAAGCAAGGAAATGGGGCTCTGTATCTGACATGTTCCCCAGTCAGCCTGTGTGAGCTGGAAGGCTTTAGTCTGGCCGAGCTGGAGGTGTCCGCGTCCCATCAGGGGGCAGGGCAGGGCTGGCACAGTCGGGATGGGGCCGGGGCCCCGGATCAGCCCCGCGCTGCATCCACACAGCGCTGCCGCGGCCGGCCCGGCGCCCCCCGCGCTCTCCTCACGGGGCGGAGCCGGGCCCTCCCTCCGGGCCCGGGGCGGGCAGGGCCCCGCGGCTCCTCCGCCCGGCGCGGCCGCACCGCCCCCTCAGCCTCCGCCTGGCCCGGCCCTGCGCGCTCAGGGAACCCGGCGGACGCGGTAAGTGAGCGCTGCCCCCTCAGTAGGTTCCCCATCTCGGTTCCTCTCCGTGTTCCTCCGGCTCCGTCCCTTACGCCGAGCCGCCCTCATGACGCTCCCGCTCCGTGTCCCTCCGTGCCGCGGCTCAGGGGCTGAGGCGCCGGCTCTGGTGGGGTGCGGACCCTCGGCCTCTTCACGGTGTCTGCGCTGGCTCTGTGTGTGCCCGCAGCCGGGGAAAGGCAGCTCCCCGCCGCCAGCAGCTGTCCTTCATCCCCGAGCAGGTCCCACAGGGCCGGGCAGTGCCGCGGTGCCGCAAGCGCCCCTGAGGGTGTCACACTCCCCTGAGGGTGTTTGTTACACTCCGCCCGGTCTGGTGCTGCTCCTGTCCCAGGCCACCGGGGACGGCTGGTGTGGGGTTCAGGCTCAGCTCGCTGATAGCATTCAGCGAATTCTGTGCAACTTCCATCGTTCATCCGCAAGTTTCTTCCTGCTTCTTCCCACAAACAGCTTCACTTGGCTTTCTTTACACCTGTTCCTCTGGCCGGTGAGCCGGCGGTCCTGGAGCAGCGCAGCACGGTGGAGGGGACTGGTTTGGCCTGGCCGGCATCCTTGTAGAGGACAGTCAAGAAACAAGATGTGATTTAGAGGGTTAAAATGTGTGGTAATTGCTCCTGCTGTGGCTGTCCTGCAAAAGGACCAAAATTACAGCGCTCGCCTGCTTAACGCGTGAGGGGAAAAGCTCAGCTCTGACCCTTTTCTGAAATATCAGCTGCTTTCAGGCTTTCCTATGCAAGAAACCCAGATGGCAGGGGCGAGCTCTGCCTTGCCTTTGGGGCAGTGCTGTGGGTTATGTGCAGCAGTAATCCGTCAAGGCGCCGCAGGGACGGGGACAGGGCTCTGCCCGTGCCGTGCCAGCGTGCCTGGCATTGCGGGCTTCCCCTGAGTGCCCCGGCTCTGCTCCCACCCCGCTCATCGCTCAGGCACGCCGGGCTCTGCCATCCCTGGCCTTGGCTGGCAGCTGCAATTAGCTGCACAGCCAATGTGCTCGGTACGTGTGCTTGGAAACACAGCCTTGGGTCATTCGCCACACATGTAATTACTGCAGGGTAAATTTGGGAGGTCACGAAGCCAGCCCTGGAGAGTTGGTGGGTGAATTGCTCAGACGCTGGGTGTGTTATGTGTTTTTTATAGACACACAGGTAGTAATAGTTGCCTCAATTTCCTAGCAGAAAAAAATTTTAGGCTACTTTTGTTTTCTGACAGGAAAATGTTTCCGTGAAAATAAGGGTTTGCTGAAATTAGCAGAACTTTTAACTGTGCTACCCTTTTGTGAAAAAAGGAATGAAAACTAAAGAAGAAAATACTTTAATGCTTATAAAAATCTGTTTAGTTTTACCAAAACTAGAAGACAATATAACTTTAATTACTTTAATTTGTTTAATGGATTTGGGTTTTTTGTTATTTTTTTTTTCCAGATCATTAATTTAAAACAGTCCGGTTTTGATTCTAAATTTGTTTTGGTCATTTTTCAGTATTATAGAATAGTTCATATGGGAAGATTTTACTTCGGTCTCTTCTAATGGGTTTGGGATTTTAGTTAAGTGTAACTAATGTTTTATAATATAAAAGCATACCATGGGGAATGCTTCTGAGTTTGGCAAAGGATTTAATGATTCAGCTCATGTCAGGTGTACTTGAGAAAGTCAGATTATTCAGCTGTTACCTCAGTCACTTGAAACTGGTTTCCTTAGGATAGAAGAAGCCCTAAGGGGAAAAAAATGCAAGGCTGTTGGCAAGGGAAGTGCTCCTACAGTTTTGTTCTCACCTCTGATTTCTTTGTTCTGCTCTCATTCACTGGTGGGTGGACATTTATCATGGGTTTGACATGTATAAACCGGTCACTGATTGTCACATAATTTGGTAATGACAGGCTAATACCTTACCTGTGCAGAGAAAACTTCATTAGGGGAGAGAAATAGGACTGACTTTCTTCTGCTCCTCTTGAGAGGGATTCTATCACTCTCTACAGAAGAGTGGGTTTCTGTAGATTGATGTCCTTTACACACAGCACAAGCTGCACTAAAAAGGTCCTTCTGTACTGCAATAAGAATGTCCTTATGCAGAGGTTGTATTGATGTCAAGTATGTGTGTGTAAATATATGCCTTAGATCACAATGGGAAACTGTCATTTCTTAGGGTAAATATGATCCTATTTTACGGTAGGGCAGAGTTTAAGAAGAATGTGAAAAGATGAGGCAGGACATGTTTCTAGTGCCTGAAACAGCCACCTCAGGGCCTGTATCCTGTTTCTGGGTTTGCTACAGCTTTGCTCCTTGTCTGTAGTAAAATCATTCACACAGGATAAGCAATACCTTGCTGCCTTGTGGTATTTGGCCTGTGTTAAGGAAAGTTGGATACAGCAATAAATGGTGAAGTATTATGTTCTTATACTATACTATGGAATATCATTTTGGAAACACAGCAGTATAAACGCTGAGTAGAAGCTGGCCTTCACATGAGAATGCTCACTGTGAGGAATCCCAGAGCAAAGAGTTGAGGAGAGGTGGTCCCAGTGTGAGATGGTTGAGAAATAGACATGGCATGTTCTGTGAAAGGACACAGAAGTTCATCTCCTTGCTGAGCTTGCCTTGGAGCGATTAAGCTCTGATTCAAAACTCACTGAAGCAGGTACCTTCATCACCCTGGGTTTAATGAATTCTGGTGCAGATCCTGAGTGATGGGAATGGCCCTGACTCACTGGATTTTGGCATTGTTTGGTCACATGCCCCTGAAGTGTTAGCATAACGTGTGTGTCAGGAAAAAAAGGTGGTTGTTGCTCTTTCCTCAGATCCTGAACAACTTTTTTGTCTGAGTCCAAGATGAATGTCTGTCTGTCTCTAATTCTGCCTGCCTTCACTGGCCACTGTAAGAAAAATCACCGCCTGACTAGAAAAAACCATGAAGGCTCTCATTCCTGCCTTGATATCCTCATAAATAGTGTACTGTACTTGTAAATGGTGTCCAACAAAAACCTTGTAGTATAAGAAATCTTTGAAAGGGAAATCACCTTGGTTTCCTAGGTGAGGGTATATTGTCTGAGAAGGGTAACTTTCATGCTTGTGAATGGCCCTTCTACTTCAGATGAATTTTAAGCATGTGAAGGTTATCTTTTGTTGGCTTACCCCCTTGTGCTGTACCAGTGACAATTGCTTTGGTCATCGAGTGTATGGTCTATTTTGGGCATTTGCTAGGTGTGACTGTTGGGAGAAAGCCAGAGAGAGATCTGTGGAAGGACAGGATAACATGAAGTGACAGACATGGGAAACACCAAGGTATGGGAAACATCAAGAGGTACCACTGGGGTCTGAGCACTGTGGAACAGTTTTGTCTTCAGCCTTCAGAAGCAAAGCTCTGGGCTTGAATGGGTCCTTCCTGGGAGATCTAACTTACTGCTTTGACCTCTGCAGAAATGGGTGCAAGTTAAGAGATGGGCAGAAGTGATGAGCATATCCTGGTTATTTTCGCATGGATTCTATGCACCTGCAGAATCAGCTGTGTTCTTTGGAGGATGCTGGGAAACGAGTGAACTTGTCCATCAAACATCAGGTCACGGTGTTCACAGAGGCATTTTAGATGGGTTCCCCACTCCCAGAGCAATCTTTTTAACTTCTTCTTCTGAATGGCAATGAGCTCTTTCTTAAAACAATGACTTTTTAGGTGTGTTTGCATTAATGTTGTTTATAACCATGTGCCTTGGATTCTGATGAAGGGAGTAGTCAGCTTGAGGGATTTACAATCTTTGGGCAAGTCTCAGCAGCATCTCTTGTTACCTGGGCATTTTCCTGTACTTAACTTTTGCATGTGCTCAGAATGTAATTTTGCAATTCAGGGTGAATGAAAGTTTTGGGGTTTTCAGCAAGGTTTGGCTTTGTCCTTTGCTTGCTTTTTTGAAGTCTGTGAAGGCTGAATGCAATTAACACTTTAGAAAATTCTGCTTTGAACAATAAACTTAGTAAGGAGCAAATAGCTCAGAGATGTCCTCATTCTTGTAAACATGACTAAAGCATTTATTGACTGTAGTTTCAAGCTCTGAGCAATAGTAGTCAGTGATCTTTCGGTGAGATTATGAAAGGTTACTTGAAGAATACTTCAAGTATTCTTCACATTGTGTAAATCGCTTTGTAATTTGCTTACAAAGTGAAATTTGAATTGCTTATTTTAATTGAGAAGTAGCATAGACATTTTCATCCCAGGCACGGACATGGTTTTGGGAAGGAAATTCTTGAGCAACAGAGTTAACAGATCAGTTCACCTTGCTTCACCTTGGAACACCATGAAAATGTGGGCGCAGCCAGGATACGAAGTGGAAAAATAGTAACCCACATTGCAGTGCATC
Source organism: Rhabdornis inornatus (assembly GCA_013397075.1). NCBI lineage: Eukaryota > Metazoa > Chordata > Aves > Passeriformes > Rhabdornithidae > Rhabdornis > Rhabdornis inornatus. The sequence continues at coordinate 3,999,162 of VWZS01008407.1, read as the reverse complement.
ATGCTCACCAATGCAAGTGTTGGTTTCTACAATGTATTTTAACTGCGTGGTGGTTACTCTGGGCTTTAGTGTCACAACCTGTGTGGTTTCCCTCCTTTGCCTTGGGTAGCCCAACAAGAGAGATTGTTGTTGAAGCACTGTTACAGAGGCGGGCAAGGGAGGCACATTTGTCTCCATTCCAGAGCTTTGAAACTGGGGTTTGAGCAGATTTGTTGGCAGGAATGCAGCGGCCCCAGAGCTGTCACTCATCTTCTGGCACTGCTGAAGCTGGGGCAGTAAGTGTTGATGTCCTAGCCCTTCTGCTTGACCTAAAGCAATCTAAGAATTTTTCTCCTGATGTGTAGGTTTTGCTAACATCAACTAAAAATATATTTATGTGAAAGTGCTAGGAGACTTTCTGTCCCTTTGAAGTAATAGGAGGAGCATATTTGGAAAGGAATTGATACTCAATGTCACCTGTGCATTAGAAGCCAGTGGTTTGTAAAAGGATCTGGGGTAAACAAAGCAACCAGTCTTATTTGCTGAGGTGAGTGAACGATGACAGCTTGGGTGTGAATTGAGGAATTGTTAGATTTCTTACAATGTATCTTCTGCTTATGATACCTGCTTTTGTGGGAGAAAAATCTTCAATTTTTGTGCCTTTCAGTTTGACAGGAATACTGCAATTGCTTTTTGGTACTTAGTCCTGTTTTATAGGTCTGGTGAATCTTCTTGCAGCACTGAATTGAACTTATTTCTAAAGGATCAAAATAGAGCTTTGTTTGCTTGTGAAATATGCTTCACAATATGCACCAGTCAGATGCCAATGACTGCAATTTAAAAATATGCAGCAGCTGTATAGAGATATGGAACTTGGAAATCCCTAGTGCATCTGAAGCAAGCAGCATCTGGGATTCATAAAGCAAAGCACAAGATACAGTGTTGAGTGTAGAGATGTGTGAGAATAACTCTATGCTTCAATGTGGTTACATTTTACTGTGGTGCTAGAAGCCTTACAGCTATTTTACGTGTTCTGATCTAAACAGTAGATATTTGGGCCATTGGGCATAGTGCCAGTCTTCATCTCCACAGGAAACAACAAATAGGTCATGACCTGACTGACCAATTTTTCTGCTCAAATCTACTCTGTTACCATAACACACTGCTTCAGAGGTGTATCCCGAGGAATAATGTGAGTTCTCATCTTCTCCTCATCCAGAAGCAGCCCAGCATCATGCACAGATGCTCCAGGGCACCAGTGTGAGGCTTGTATTTTCAGAGCTCGCAGAGATTATCAGCTTAAAAGATTCTGTTCAGGAAAAAAACTGCACAGTTACACGGAGTAACACCTGCAGCAGATGCTGCTGGTGTTCTTGTTTGAAACATCTACTGTGCATGATGGAAGATGTGCTGAAAGCTCTGGAGAGGGAATCACAGCACTTTTTTCCAGCAGCAGTTGAAATGTCTGTGTGCTTCAGGAGCACTGCCTGACCTGAGAAAAAGGAAGCTCTGCCTCCTGGTCCCCCTGGCTCAGAATCTGTCAGAGGGAGTCTGTAATGCTAATTCTTGTGCTGGCTCTCTTTAGTGTAGTGTGAAGACTTTATTGTCCAGAACTTTGTCAAATTATTATTTTCCCTTTCATTACATTTGTGTTTCTTGGTGTGTTCTGTGCTTCTAGTTAGGTGTGTTCTTGGGTATGTCAGTGGTGGCCAAGAATCTCCTTCACTTAAAGGTGCTCATCTCTTTCCAGATTTGAACCCTCACTGTTTGGCTGAGGCTGCTGAATTAGTTGTTTTGATTGATCAGTGGTAACTTTGCCCATGGATGAGCTGCAATGGATCCAAAGTGCCTATGCCACAAATGTGTGTTACTGAGACTTAACCTCTTGCAAGATATAATTAATGTCATTCCTCATTAATATTCTAGTTGCATCATCCTTGAGCATCAATGAAAGACCAAGTATGGCTTTCTTCAAGCAACAGAAAGTGGAGGACGTTTACGAGATCGGGGAAGAGCTGGGAAGGTAAGGTCAGGTCACACTGATGACACCACATGATCCCAAAAGCTGACACATGGGGAGTTTGGTACTTCCTTCTGCTTGACAGCCTACACCAGTTACAGTATACTGCAAGAGCAACACACACCTCCGCAGAGACTAACCCCACACTTTGGACGGGAGCTTTTTGTAGTTGTTTGGGCTTTTTTCTTTAGATTAAATGTGTTAACTGTTTTTCCTGTCTCTTTTCTTGCAACTAGGACAACAAAAGGTATGTTTGCATTGTCTTTTGTAGATAGGTGTCCCCTGTGTCCGTGCTTTAGACTTGAGTTCACATGCTGCTCTGGGAGCCAGCTGGGAGCCAGGAGCCCGTGGTGCTGTCACCACAGACACAGAACTTTGACTTGGCTGCTGTTTCAACATCACTCCACAGCACTGCTCTTTCCAGCTGGCTCCAAGCACTGACATCACATGTTCATTTGTGCCTGCAAGAAAAAGGTATAAGCCTGTATTCCAAAAGGCTTTACCTCTCAAATCTTCAGCTGGACTGGTTAATGCTTGTATATAGCTTTTAATATATAAAGGCTTATCCAGGTATTAATTTTTATGTATGTAGCTTTTAATGTATGAAGGCTTATCTACAGGTTTTAATGATAGCTGTAATTACCAACTGTTACCATGCTTAACCATGAGCACCTGCTGAAACACTGTTGAGTTTGTGAACTGGCTCCCCCAGTCACTGAGCAATATTCAATGCCCTGGGTGAGGATGGCTGGTTTCCAGACAGTGTACAACCCTCTCATGCTTTTTATTTTAATATGAAAATAGCAAAATTAGATTGGCTTCTTTCCCAATGTCTGGCAGTTGGTTTTGATAAATGACTGTGTATGTACCATCACCCCTTTTTAAGGGCCAGTAATTGAGTTCCATTAAAACAATTCAGTTGAGCTGTATCCCTGCTGATTTTTTTTCCACTCTCAGCTATTTCATCTTTAGTTTTGAGAAATTTTTTTTAAGGGGAGAGGGGTTGAGGTTGGTTGGTTGGTTTGTTTATTTTCCATTCCCTCTCAGGTAGGCCATAACTATTAAATTTCCTATAACTCCTTACTTTTAAGTACTGCTTGGTACTGAGAGTCTCAGTCTGACAGTGAAAACCTGACAATAGTGAGCAGTAAAGAAATTCAGCATAGGTATGCAGGGTGTAGGGGTGTGCTTTTTAACCTAGGAGGCCTTAGGTTAAACAGTCAAACTACTAAAATGAGAAACTGTAGACTGAGTCGTTTATTTTTACTTTGGTTTCTGAATTGGTTTTGGGAATCTTTTGAGATGATGAACATCATTCATCAAGCTGATGGATAGTGGGGATTTTGAATGGAGAATTGTGGTTGGAACAATCTGGCAAAGGCTGGCCATTGCTGCTTGAATCAGCCTGAGAAGCTGGTCAAAGTTTGTGTGGCCACAGCAGTCCTTCTCCTCCTCAGGCTGCATGTATAATGTCACACTGTCCTTGTCAGTGTATTTTCACTTTCAGGTTTTGTGTGTTAAATGTGCAGGGTCAACTGGGTCATCATGGCTCTTTATCTCTGAGCAGTAACTACTGAGAAGGGCCAGTAAAAAATGGTATCTTGCTTTGCTAGAAGGAAGTTAACATGCTGGACAGATTGCAGTGACTGATGCCCTTAGAACCTGCAGATGTCTTTTATTAGTTCAGTTTGCAGCAAGCTATTAGTTACTGATGGGTAGAGGAAGGTTAAAGGATTCATTTACTGTAGTTCTAGCAGGAGAAGTCACAGGACAAATGTTTTCAAACAACATCTCTGAAGAGTGTCCTGTTCTTGTCCTCCTCACAGTGTTTGTCACTTCTTGAGAACAAAACTAGTTGTTAACCTAGGCCTAGTGCTTGCTCTAGCTGGGATTCAGCTGTGAGGTAAAACAGAGGCTCTCATTGGCAGAGCCAGCACCTGTTGGTCTGAAAGTCTTTGCACAGCACTTAGGAAAGGATGGTCCTACCACAGAGGCAAAGGCTGAACTCTGCTGTGGTGATGAAAGGAGGCACTTCCTGTCCCAGTGCAGCATTGAGGGTGACCACAGCAAAGCTGCCCAGCTCCAGCAGAGCCCTGCACACAGGGAGTGCAGCACACTCTGCACAGCCCTGCACACTGCCCAGCCAGACCATCGTGGGGCTGCCAGTGCAGCTGTCAGTGTGCCAAGGCAGGGCTGTCACAGAGAGAAGCCATTCTGCAGAGAGGGGAGCAGCCTTTCCCTGGCTGCAGCTGTGTGATCTGACCAGCTGCTTAGCTCCAACATTCCTCCAGTCTTTCAAATATTAATCTTACAGCAACCTCTGTTGCTCAACTTCTCCAAAGGGTACACACAGGGAGCAATCTGTCAGGCATGTGGCATTAGAGACAACTTTGCTGATGGCCTTGTTCCTTACGGCAGCTCTGTTCGGGAAGCTTAGCATGGCCTATGCTGAATGTGTGCAATGCTTCAAATACACATGTATAGTTGTATTGCTTCCCTCAAGACAGTATCAGTCACTTTCAAGTCTGTGGGGACCAAGGTTCTCTAGCCATAGCTGAAAGGAAGCTTAAAAAGAAAACTCTCTAAAGTGAATTTAGCAAATTCCAACATAATAAAAAAATAATACAGCTTTAATAATTCAAGCTGTTTTGAGGAGGGTCCTGGCCTAAGCCATTTGCAGGGACGTTAATGGCATGCCAAATCAATGCAAATACTCCCTGAAAAATGTGAACAAGTGAAGACTAACTTGTCTTCTTGAGAATATGCAGCAGGTCAAATAACTGCTGGTTCTTGTGGCAAAGGAGGTGACAGCTGCAGACAACCAAGAATGGAAAGTCTTAAATCAAGGGCAGAATAGGCCCAGAGAAAGAAGAACTGCCTTGCTGAGCTAGGGGTATGGTTTCCAAGAAAGTGGCAGCAATAAAGCTCACTGGAAAGCCTTTAATATAATGTTTCAGCTGTTGTGTTTTGGATGGGTAGTTGTGGCTCGCTGAACAAAAAGTGTTGTACAAACGTGCAGGGCCCTTTCCAGCTGTACTAGCAAACACTGATGGTGGTGGCAGGTACTGGAATTTGAGATGTGCAGCGTGATTTATAAAAGGATGTACCATAGAGTCATTAATCTGTTACCTAAATGTGGTGCCAGCCAGGCTGTGAGAGCTGTTGACATCTGTGCCTTCTGGGCAGTGTCACTGTTACGTGTCAAGTTGGGGCTGAGGGTCGGAAGTGCCATGGAGCTTTTCCCAAAGCGTTTTGTGACAGTGCCCATCGAGAAAGTGTATTCCTGCAGGGTGGTGTGGGCTGGCATTGCTGTCCTGGGCCAGTGTCCTGCTCCTGCAGCTCAGCTCTGCAGACTGCAAGGACTCACACTTAACAGAGGAAAGCAGACAGACCTTGGAGTGCTATTTCTGGGCATGGAGGTCTCTTCTTTCCTTCACTGCTGTCCTTTCACTGTAGGGAAGGGGCTCTGCTGTCCCACCTGCCACTCCAGTTTCTTGCCTGTCTCAGTTACTGGGAGCTATGCTCATCCCTCATCTCCTGGGCCAGCCAATGCCTTCATACAGCAAATAATCACTGTGATTTCTGTTGATTAGTTTGAGCATAATTGAGCCTCCATTTCTCAGCCTCTGCTGACCTGGGCTGTAGCTTCATGGTTAAACCCAAGCTCCATCTTTCATCAGTGCCTTGTTATGCCTCCTGTAGTTCCCCATCTCCAACTATGAGTTCCTTCTTCCTCTGTGCTTTTGTGGAGGATCCACTCTGCTCTCTGAGAGAAGAGAAACCCCATTTTCTGGGTGAAGCTTTAAAGGACAGCAAATGCAGCATTTTGCCAGTGGTAATGGGACCTTGGAGCCTGGAACAAGTTGCTGTTCTAACAGTCTAACTGAGTGTTTATTCATGTAGGGAAAACAAAAAGCAGAGATAACCCAGGTGTTCTTGGAACCTGGAGATCCAGAATAAAAAAGTCATGGCCCCCAGCTCGTTGGACTCTCCCTGCTAAACAGAGCGCTGTGGTTGCAGTTGGGAGAGTCACCCTTAACTCACACCACACAGTATCTTCATACCAGCAATGTTTTTTTCTAACTTTGCTCAGAAATTGCTCAGTACTGTGCTTTCTTAAACATGAGCTTTAACTCTGATTAGTTTGCACTTTGAATTAGTTCTTTAAATTTTGAAGAATAACTTTTGATTATTTTATTTTACAACACCACAAAGCAAGTGTTTGTGTTTGATGTAAAACATTAATTTAATTCCTGAGGACTACCCAGCACGCCTGTTAATGTTTCTTGTTACAAATCTTGTAAGTCATGTTTCATGTATGTGAATCTTCTGCTGAAACAGTTTTGGCATCTGGTGCTGACCAAGTTTTGGCATCTTGGTCACAATCACTGTGATTGTTATCAGCTGTCTGATACAGAGTCACTGTTCTTGAATTTTTCTTTTTAGTCCTTCTAGCAGATTTTCCTATTAGTTTTCAGTGCTGCCTTAACTGTTTCCAAAATAAAATATTTGTTACAGAAAGTGCAGAGGAGATGGAAGGTTTTGTTGTTTGGCTTTTTCCTAATAACAAAGTTGCTCTACCTACAGTAACAGAGAAGAGCTGGCCCTGGCCTCACTTTGTAACAAAGTCACAAATTCCTTATCGTCAGCATCCACCTTGATGATGGAAATTATCTCAGTGTATCTCCTGTCCATGTCTGGCTCTGAGAGTAAAATTAGAGATGAATGGCCCGTGTGGTAGAGCTCATAAACCTCAAGTTTTGTAATATATTTAACCACTGAATATTAAGAACACATATTTATAACATTTAACCACAGAATATTAATCCCAATTTTTGTTTTGCCATTTCTGTAAAAACAAAACTACTTTTTCGATTTTACACTGTAATAGAAAGCAGATGGAAATTTCAACAGCTGAGAAAATTTATATAGTATTAATTCCCTACTTTTAAAATGAAAAATATTACTTATGAGTAAAAATGCACATGAAATAAACATAGTGCAGCTCAAATTCTAACAGTGATAAAGCACTGGACAAATTGTTAACATCAGATGCAGAACAGAGCTCACAGGTACTTGTCTGATGGTCAAGCTTAATTTATCTCATGTGAAATCTATGAATCTTTGTAAACACTCTACACCAGCAGTTTGAACCGCAGCGAAGACCTGTTGTAATAGCTGAGCAGTGAAACGGGAGTTTCAGCAACCCTTTGCAGTTTTTACAGATAATTTCCTAAAGTCTTGAATGAAATGCCAGCATAGCTTCCGTCTGTTTGGTATGCAGGGAAGGAGAAAAATCATGTAACTATTTGACCATAATACTGCTGCCCTCCTTACAGTTCCTGTGCCCCCAGGTCTCCAGCTCTCAGCCTGTGTCTGGGTGGATTTGCACCTTTGCACACGCAGGTGCAGCGTGTTCACCCTCCCCATGCACAGGGCACTGCCCTGCTGTGGCTCCACACTCAGAGGAGCAGCTTATCAGATCAGCTATTCCTGCTGAGCATGAGTCAGCTGTGACCTTCCCTGGCCCTGCACTCTGCTCACTGCCACTCTGAGCACTGATACCCAATACCCCGAGCCAAGTCTGATAAGCAGGGAAGATTTGTCATCGTGTGCATTTTATTCTCGAGCTTCAGCTTACACAGAAAGATTGCCAGGCTGTGGGGAACTGGCCAGAACTGCTGGGCTCCTGCTCTCACTGCTGACTCTGCACCTCCAGTCTCAGGAGGAGCTGATAAGGGCCACGTTGATGGCCACAGTGGGGTTGGGAAGTTCCCAAAAACATTGAACAGTTCCAGGAGATGCTGTTGAGGGTTCAGTAGGTGGCACAATTTCTTGTGACTGGTAGCTAAGGACTCCACAACATGTTTAAGGTATTAATTGTGTTACTGCACTGATAGCTCGTAATAGTTCATAGCACTGTTCAGAAACATTAGATTTATCAAACTTTCTTTGAATTTCAAATGATCTGCTCTCCACTTATTCCAGTAAACCAGATCCTTCTGTTAGAGTCTGTATTCTTCTACTCTTGTGACTCTTTTCTGGCACTGGACACAGAGATCACCTTTGGGTCAGGGTGTGTTGTTACCTTTGTGTGGGTTTAGTAAGATGTGGATGAAAGGTGCCAGACAGTGACTTTATCAGAGACAGGATATGTCCAAAGGTGCTCAGCAGTTCCCTTCAGGAGTATTGGAACTTATCCCCCAAAGTCGCTGTGCTCTAGAGCACTACACAATCATTAAAGCATGAGTTGTGAGTGAAAATGCCAGCATGTTTAAAAGTTGCAGCTGTTTTTTTTCTTTTTCTTTCTACTGCTTTTTAGTAGTCAAGCAAAATTCCTGTTAAATGCCCTTTTAAAAAAAATTCTGGATCATTCTGTTATAATCTGGCACCAGGTAGTTTCGGTTCTGTGTAGTTGCTTTAGGAGAGGTAGCCACTTCCTTTGCATTTGGGTTGGGGGAAAAGAAAAGCGAACAAGTAAACCAAAATTCAGTTTTATCTGAAGCTTAAACAGAAGTACAGTGACATTTGTAACAGTTTTATTTTTAAAACTCATTATGAAGTTACAAGAGGTGCCATCAGAGTGTTTAACAGAAGAAGGTTTTGGTTTTTTTTTTTAGTTTTATTCCATAAAGCCTTATAGAAGCAGTGAGATACTTTCCCTTTGGTGACCTTGCCATGGAATTGCTGATTTGCTGTTTCAACTATCCTACTTTAATTTCTTTATAAATGCTGTGCTATTTGACTCCCTATTTATTTACTGCTTAGGTTAAATTTCTGCTGTACCAAAATCCTGTTTTAGTCCAAAACAAGAAGTCTATAAAAATAAAATGTACTGCAAATTATTGTTATTTACAGAAGGCTTTTACATCTTTACAGTTGTGACTACAGAATTCCTGCAAAAACCCTCCAGCAAAGCACTTTTATGCATATATTTTGTGAACCTTGCATGCTCTTTTGTTGATCTGTGCTTCATAAATGAACTGAAAACATAAAAATAGATTCTCAGTGTTGTTCCAAGCAGTCTCCTGTCCTCTCTGCTGGGAAGAGCACTCAGTGCGGTTACAAATAGCAGAAGTCATCTCTGAAGTATAAGCAAAGAGGGAGGAGGGTATTTAGCTTAATAAAACTATGGCTGAGCAATTGCTCTAATCACTTGAAAAAAATAAGGCTGAAAAATATGTTTTCCTCAAATTCAGCAAGAATTCTCAAGGGCTTTGCTTTGAATGTTAGCAAAAAATACAACCATAAATGGATAAAATTTTTAGTATCTTTTTTCCAAGAAAAAGAAATAGGAGTGAAAAAGATGAAAAAGTAATAAGATGCAGACTTCCTAAGCTTGAGATGACCAGTTAAAACGAATCCAAATTTAACAGTGGCAAGAAGGCATAATGAATAAAACTGTTGACATAATAGCAATGGATGTAACAGAGAATGAATTACCCTCTCTGTTGAACTTAACACACCAGCCTCAAATGTAGAGCAGCCCTGTGTTCAGGTTGGCTAAACACTGTTGTTGTGGTTATGTTTATGTCTATTCACTCATGCATGTACACCCCATGATTTCACAATATATTTTTAGTATTTTTAAACTAACATGCATTCACGGTACTGCCTATGAATATAAACAGAATTTAAACCAGTTAAAAACTGGTTTAGGTGCTGTTTGGTTTTATTTTAGCCTCCTTTCAGGTCATGTATTCTTATGCAGGAACACCTAGTGAATAAAATATGAATGATTATAATTGCACTTCTAGTGATACAGAGACATGAAATGAATTTGTATCCTTACCCCCTATAATGTTATTTCATTTTCCAGTAGCATTACCTGTATTTTACAGACTTGGGGAAATTAGGTACAGAAGGAGCAAGGTGTTACTTTTCATCAAGTGTGTAGGAACCTAATTACTGTTAAAATCAGTGGGAGGCTGCCTAAAATCCCTTGCAAATCTGTTCCTGAGCAAATTGTCCTGGCTCACACAGGGAGTTGTGTCACCTCTTGACTGGCAGAATGCCAGAGCACTGTCCTTTGCCAGGTTCATTTACTTTTCAAAGAACTTGTTGAAAACATATTTCAGTCTAAAGTGCATCTGTCAACCTGTTCATATATATCATGTCTATTATGGGAATTTCAGGTTTTAACAACTGAATCATCATCACCGTCACCGTGCATTTCAGAATTCTTTAATGAATGAAGTTGGATATGAGCAGGACATAAAGAAATAGACTGAACATGCAGAAAGGGAACATATGTTTGTTATTTGGGGAAGAAATGGTTTGGTCTTCTCAGATGACAGAATCAGCTTCCTGACTTCTCCCCCCTCAGACCTCAGGAAGCCTGACTGGAGTCAGGTAACCTGTACTGTCATCTCAGTACTTTGCTTACATCTTTTCAGTGTTTTGAGAAGAGCTCCTGAGCCAGGCAGTGTTTCAGGAACATCAGAGGAAGGCTGGAATAAACCTATACCCATGCAAGCAGTTGCTTAAGGGCTCTCTTTATTCTAAAGCTGTGAAGCAGCAGCACTGCTGGGCACTGGAGCATTCCAGGCTGGCAGCTGCACTGCTCTTGTTCTCAGGTGATGTTCTGCCCCAGAGCATACCAATATTAAAAGGAAACTTGGACAAAGAACAAGAAGTTGTCCCGTTATTCTGGATTGTCCAGATTCTCTCTTCCCACAACGTTTTCACATCCTCTCCTGAAGTGCATGATGATTGAATGAGCTGAACTTGTGCTCTTCTAAAGCATGCTTCTGAAAATAGGCTCCAAAACCACCCAGTAATATTATCTCTGTGTTCTTATTCAGTGACAAACCTCCTACATGATAGTAGCAATGCAAATGATGGGTTGTCTTCGTTGCTGGGATAAATCCCATCATTACTGATGGACAGATTTGATGGTGTACCTAATTATATTATAGCTAACACGATGCAGCTGCTATTGTTCATACTTTTGAGTTGTTTCCACAACTGAGGATTCTCAGTGTGACAAGGCTGTTGCACAGCTGTCCAAAATATTTCTGGAAGGGAAAAAACGTAACTTCTGGGAAAAAAAAACACTTTAGAAATTAGGAATCGTAGTGTCATTGAGTTTGGAAGGCTTCAAAGCCCAACGTCAAAGCCATGCACAGGCAGTTTCTTCAGGAGAATGCTGTGGGGGACAGTACCGAAGGCTTTACTGAGGTTCAGGAAGGCTCCATCCAAAAGTGTCAGCCTCTGAGCTTGTCCTGTGTGTGTGTTGTAAATACTTCTGTTCGTGATCCTAGTCATCTTAATTTCAGTGCTGTACTAAAACCCATGAGTTCTGGCAAGGTCTTTTGGCTGAAACCTGGATATCTGAGCTGTGAACTTTAGTTTCAAATCTAAGATCAGGTACAAATGCCCCATGTGAAATTATCTAAATGGCTTAATTTCTCAGTGCTGTCAACTTAGGTGTCAGAGAGACGTGCTTTCCTTCCTTCTGCTTTTTTCCTTGCCTAGGTCAGAAGTTTTGGAAGTTGGCAGAGTTTGATTCTCATGGTCTGAATGCAGATGCATGAGAAGGCACAAAACCAGTGTTGTCTTGTTCCTGACCTTACAATCACTGCAGCTGACAAGAAATCCAAAGTGTCTGACTGTGATTGTAAAATGCCTGTGATGATACTCTTGCTTCATAGCTGAGTGGGCCTCCAGGAGCTCTTCATTGGTAATTGCATTGTGACTGCCTTAAATGTTCAGGCTAAGAAATTGAGCATTTGTTTCCTTCCCTGGGGCTTGCAACCTCTTATCCTCAGTCCCAAACTGTCCCAGTAAAGATTTGTCTGCAAAAACCTGCTTTTAAGGGAAATGGGAAACGGCATGAAGGCTGGGACAGGAGCAGCAACCATGTGTGTTGGTGGCCACACGTGCAGGTGAGCAATAGTAGATTATAAGGGAATTGGCACTGTTATAGTCTGGGACAATTATTTATGTCAAAGGAGAAGACAGGAATTCCTAAGCTGTGTCATTATTACTCTTGTAAGCTTTTGCATAAACAGGAATGTACAGAATCCACAGTATCACTGGAATTTCTAAATGCAAAAGTGATTGTGTTCGTTCCCATAATCAACACTCATTAAAAAAATGTTTTCTCCTGAACTTTGACAAAATTTGTCCCTAGAGAGGATTCAAGGAAACAAGGACAGGAACATTAATACCATGTTTCTTCATAAAGTCTGAACCGAGTAAGATGCATGTCTTGCAAAATTTGATCAAACAAACAAGAAAAACATGAAACCCATGATGTTTTACACAAGCAGCTCTCAGCACTACAAAACAAGCTCTTTTAGTAGAATGTTTAAAGCAAATTTGGGGATTTTGTAGTGGGGATTTCTCTAGGGTTTGCAGGTAATGATAGAAGCAGGAGAAATATGAATCCATTAAAGCATGTGACAAATGGCCACAGTCTCTATTCCATTTGTTATTCCTAAAGGGATAAGTACACTTGCCCCATCTGTCCTGCCTCTCTCCTGAGAAGGGTTTAGGATATGTATGAAAATAAAAGCCTAAAAGAAGTGTGTCAGGCTGGCTGGCATTTGTTTGAACTCTGAAATGAGAGGCTGTCTCTGCCATAGGGTGGGAGCCTTTGAGAGCAATTGAGCACCAAAGCGACAGCCTTAATTTTTAATTCTTTGCCTTTGTATGTTTAAGACAGGCTCCAATCAGACGTCTGTGTTGATGAAGCACTAAGTACAGCATCTAATGAGGTGCTGAATATAATTGCTGTGTGTGCTGCATAATTTAAATACCAACTGTACTTGCATTTCTCATTTACCAAGCCAGTGAATGATATAATAATATTGAAAACAACAACAGCTCAGTGCTTACACAGTGTAGTCGTGGAGGGTGCACTTAATGAGCTTGTTTGTGATTCTTATAAAGAGATCCTGTCTGCTAAAATCACAGTAGCTACAGGTTATGGTTACCTGTAAGATGAGTCTTTTCCTTCCAAGTCTGAATAGCATGTCCTGAATAAGGAGGGATCTGATACTAAGTGTGTATTCTGGGACTGGAGATCTGCCAATTCCTAGGAGATAAGGATGGAATTTTGCACTTGGACTACATTAGGTGCCACAAGGAAGAAAATTTTGTTAGCATGCCTTTTAACCTTAATGCAGCCACTGTACTATTTGGTAGAGTGGGAAATTTTTTGTCCTTGAGGTGCAGTGAGAAACCTGCACTTACTCTAGTTATATTTATGGCCAAGATATCCAGTGAATGCATAAATATGAATAAACAATTTTTTTTTTATTTGAAGATTGGCTACTGGAGGCCAGTTTTGCATTTCTGAAGAGTTATCATTCCTTTGAGTTCTTCTCTAGGGACTATTCTTAAGACAAAGACTTTTGAGCATGTGTGTGTGTTTTTCAGAACACACAGTGATGTGTTGCAGACTCGAATGTCTTAAGCATTACCCAGTGGAGTAGTGGTGACTTGGACCTTTTGAGGCAGATCTTACTCATTTGAACATGATCTGCTTTTTAGAGGTTTTAACTCCTTTTGTCAGTTTTGTCAGTTTGGTTTTGCTAAATTTCAGACACTGTAGGAGGTTACCCTGTTATGCTCTACTGCCTTAGACTGCAGAGTGCTGACAGTGCTCACTCTTGTACCAAGAACAAGCTCTGCAGTGCTCCGCAGCGCTGCTCAGGGCTTGCAGGATCAGGACTGGCTTATTTGGGAAGCTGTCATATAAAAGCCTGAAGAGCATTTTTGTTGCCTCCCTGTCCTCGCAGTGGCCAGTTTGCTATAGTGAAGAAGTGTCGGGAGAAAAGCACGGGGGTGGAATATGCTGCCAAGTTCATCAAGAAGCGGCAGAGCCGGGCCAGCCGGCGCGGGGTGAGCCGGGACGAGATCGAGCGCGAGGTCGCCATCCTGCAGCAGATCCTGCACGACAACATCGTCCAGCTGCACGACATCTACGAGAACAAGACTGACGTGGTCCTCATCCTGGAGCTGTGAGTAAGGGCCTTCCCTGCAGGGCTGCCTGGGGTGAGCAGGAACCAGGGAGCGCTGCAGAGGCTGCTGGAGCACAGGGGCACTGATAAATGGAGCTGCTGTTGTGTTCTCAGGCTTCACAGATCTTGCAGGAGCACTGAGGAAGGTTGGTGGTGTGTCCCCAGCTCATCCTGGGGATACAGGTGCACCTGAACATCAGTTGAGGTAATTTGATACTGAGCCAGGCAATCTTGAAAACAGTTTACTAAGGGAGGGATTTACCTCATGTCTGCCTAGGGCTGCCCTGACATGAACCCTGGAGGAAGTACAAGTGGCCACTGAATGCTTGTTTCATTTTTCTTCCTGCTTTCATCTCTTTCAATATGTATGAGGGCAATCAAGCCTTGTCCAAAATTTGCAGCCATTCTCACTACTGCCATATTGTCCTCATTTAGCTCAGCTAGAGGAGGAAGGGGGAGGAGGGCACGGGAAGAGAGTTTTTTAGTCCCTAGGCATTGACTGTTGAGCATGAACAGCAGCAGGATGGGAATGAATAAAAGTTGTTTACTCTTGTGCCACCATATGAGGGGGACAAACCACTGCCATTTAGGTCCTGCTGTCAAGTGGACCTCCTCACCTCTCCATGCAAAATTATGCAATTTTTCAGTGTGTATGGAGCAGGAAATACAGTCACTATGGTTGGAGTTAGGTAGACCATACATTCCCTAGGACACCAGCCTGGAGCTTGTGTATGGAATCCAGGCAACAAGGCTTTTACCCCTGAGGGAGCTCTCTAGGGGAGCCAGTGTTTAGGGAGCATTCCTGGAGATTAGTGTGACTGCTGGAAGATGGCATATGAGTCATGATGGACATATGTTAACTTTGAAGTGTATGTCTATGACCAAATGTTGGTCCCTGAAGCCAAGATCTGGAAGATGGGGAAGGAGCTTGCTCTTTCTCACTGGTGACTACTTTGACCTAAAGCAACCTCCTGTTTCATTACCTTCTGTTTTTTCCTGTCCTCATGTGGCCTGACACATTTTGTGTGTCCTTTCGGCAGGCTGTAACATATTGCAGTTTGTAAAAGTCTGCATGCAACAGAATTTTGACCTGATTAAGGCCTCTGCATTCAGCTGCTGTATACAAATTGAGGATGATGATAATTGCTAATAAAGATAATTAAATTCTCTCTGTAAATAGGTAATCTCTTCCCTCTGACACCCTGCTCTCAGAGTCTCACATTCCCTGCTGTTTATTATAGTAAGTGTTATAGCACCTGGCCAACCAATCTTATGGTAGTGAACCTCAGCTTCAAAAGAATGGCCCCAGTATTGCTGGGTAACTGAAGAAGCTGCCCTGCTGTTTAAAAGAGGATTTGTCTGAAACGTTGACCCTCTCCCACACTCACAGTGCTGGCAAAACCATCTCCTCCTTCCAGAGGGGTCAGTTCTGCAGCTGCTGGTTCTGTTGTTCCAGGGCAGTGCCAGTTCCATTGCTGTGCAGTGCAGTTTGGCAGGTACACAGCTTCTCTTTCCTTCTGCACATTGTCCAGGGAGGACTTACTCCCTGTTGTTCCCTTTGTCCTGCGCCCTGCCTGCAGCTTGCTTTGCCCAGCAGAGGCTGCCTGGAGGCAGGTTGGATTGACAGGCTGGAGTCTACTCTACAGGTAAGTGTCAGGGTTGTGCACACCAAACAGCTCTGACCAAGAAGTAAGGCAGCGTTGTTGTTTGTCTTTTATTGGACTTCAAAGGAAAAGTAAAGGGATCATTTGCTTGCTTCCTTCCCATGGTATTAAGTGACATGGTAAAAGGGAAGGAGCTGGAACCAGAGGAAGGAATTCTGTAACAGTTGAGAAACAAGCATTTGCAGGTGATGATTTAGAAAATAAACCTCCCTGGATGTTCAAATGTAACTTGATGCAGTTATGAGTGTTTTACTGCAAAGGAATTAGTGCTTGAAGTGTGTTTTTTTTCTGTGATTCCATAATGCTGGCTTTTGGGATTGCTAAATCTCTTCTGCTTGAGGGTTTCTCTGAATTCAGGTGTAGAACTTGGATAAGAATGATATTGCAATAAATGGCTTACCACTCTCTGGGTACAGTTTACTGAAGCCTGGTTTTAAAGCCTGAGTCTTTGTTAATGAGAAATCATCACATCTCTTCTACTGAATTTTCCTTTAGATTACTCTTTTAGAATCTCTACAGCTTAGGCTAATGCATTAGGCTATACCTCAAGAGACTGGAGATTAATATTGTGGTTTTTATGTACGCCCATCTCTGATCTTCAGAGAATGAAATGCTCATGTGGAAGAGAGCCTCATCGTAGAAGGGAGCCTTTTGTTGATAAAATAACAAAGAGACTTCGAGCTCTCTGAATCTTTTTTTGATTTCCTTTATTTTTATGTTGTATTTCATGTCGTATTCTGTAGCTTGGAAAGCCCCCTCCCTAACCTCATTCAGGGTTAGTCTGAACTAAAGAGAAGTGGGAAAACACATCAAGGAGCTCTCAAGTAAATATGCTGTGATCCTTGTTCTTGCAGGCTGCAGTTTCTTCAGTCATGCCTGGGGCACAACTGGTTGCCCAGGATGTTGGTGAGGTTGCCACTGGGGCAAACTCCCTGGTGTGCCCTGAGCAGCTGACCCAGGTGGTTTAAGTGCGCAGTGTTAGAGGCAGCAAGAGAGAATGAGAATGAAGTAGCTGAAGTCTGAGAGCTGAACTATTTTCTGACACTGTCTGTGTAGCAGAGGAGGTTGCTCTGGAGGGAGTTGCCAGTCTCCTCCAAGCAGGAAGGAATCCTGGAGCACCCTGAGCACAGCAGCTCAGCCTGGAAGCTCTCCTGAAGTGGAACCTGCTGCTGCAGGACCAGGCTGGGCTGTCACCTGGCCTCAGAGAGATCCAAGAGTCCAGCTTAAGGAACAATCACCATGGAGATTGTGCAGGGTAAAAGAGGAAGAGAGAACGGTGTGGCTACATGGTTACATTCCAGAAAAGTACAAGAGCATACCCCAGCCCAGCTGGCTTCCTGATGGCCGGATGGAGTGTCTGCCAGAGGTGATTGCTTAAGTGCACTCTGAATAGAAATCATTCAATAAATGGGACTGGCCTGCTTACTGTACACAGATTTCATCAAGGGACTGCCAGGTTTTTCTTACAGTTTTCTGTGCTGGTTTGTCACAGTAGTCTGAGTGCAGGTGGTGGTGCTCCAGCACCCAAGAGTAACAACTTTTTTGTGGGTGCCCCCAAAAGTGAATCTGAATGAGAATAAAACAATAATTTTAATGACAGTGTGAACTGGCAACAATAAATGTAAACATGGTCATGAATAATAGCTGCAAACAATGCCTAATTCAATATTTAGGTCATCGTGTTTCAGATAAACAGAAAAATAGCACTGGAACTCTCAGTAGAAGGCAGAGAAATGAAATAAGTCATTTATACTAATAAGAGTGGAATGGATTTCAGTTTTGATGTGAAACTCATGGTAACTAAGAGCGCTTCCTTGATTTGGGAAAACTGGTTTTGGTACCTTCCAGCTTGCTACAATCTGCTTTCTTCTTAAAAGATTCAGCACCAAAGAAATCCTTTCCTGTTAGTTATGTCAGGCAACAATCTGTAGTAGAACAGGGCAATGGCTGTTCTGGAGAGAAAATAGATTGTTGGCACATTTTACTACCTCAGTTTCTGATGGCAGCCACTAGGAAAAGTAATTCTTCAGCAGTTGTTGACTCTTAAAACTTGTTCATACAAAACAGAAATGTTGAAGAGTAGCAGTTGAAGTGGTTAAGTTGACCTTTTGAAGTAGGTGCATGTCTGGGGATTCAGCAAACCATGTAACTTTGTTTCTGGCCCCCTGTGATCCTTGCAGCATCAATGGAAAAGCCAGTCCTTAACTGACAAGGAGCAGAGCTGAAGCCAGAGGGAAGCTTGGGCACACCTGGGACCAGAACACAAAACTTGGGATTGTCAGCATGAGTAGACTTTTTCTAACTGTATTGAGGTTCTTTGCTGCTTTAGTTTTCTGTGCTTACATGCACTTTATGGATTACAGTGCAGGAGATAACAGGGTGTTTTTTGGTGTGTTTTGCAGGGTTTCTGGAGGAGAACTTTTTGACTTCCTGGCACAGAAGGAGTCTTTGAGTGAAGAGGAAGCAACCAGGTTCATCAAGCAGATTTTGGATGGTGTGAATTACCTTCACTCTAAGAAAATTGCTCACTTTGATCTAAAGGTAAAGATGTTGATTTAGGCTTTGGCTGATCTGTAGCTTCTAATTTTGATATTTAAAACTGGTAATGTCAGGTGGTCTATGAAGATATTGCAAGAATTGCAAGGTAGAAATCAGAAAGCATAAGTAAAGAATCATTTAACTGATAGCGTGGCTATCAAATGACCTAGTATGTATTCACTTAATAACTCTCCTGAGTTTTAAAGGACTGGGTGTGGAGTTTAGCAAGTGTTAAATTAGACATGTATTTTTAAGCAGTGATCTGGTTAGATAGAGGATGGTTCATCGTTATCTCATTACTTGACAGGGCTCCATTGGCTGCAGTGGAGCTACGATGTTTTATACCACCTAAGAAGTAAAACAGTCTTCCAAGAGCTAGTGACAATGACTTTTTGCCATTTCAGTCTGTTCTGTTTGTTCTAAAGAAGCTTACATTCTGTGTCTGTGGTGAGCACATATGCCCTAGATCCATGGAAGAAAACCAGGCTTGTTACCCTGAGGCTAAAGCATGCTTGGTCCAATGACTGTGAGAATAAATTATTCATGTGGTCTGTTTCCCAGGGCAGCTCTGACTGAGAGAGTGTGTTAGCAGGAGCAACTTCCACATCAGATTCTGCTGTGCAAAGGCCAGGCAGCTGCCAGCAGGGAATCAGACTCTCTCACTGCTGCCTTTGAACTTCTGATTAAGTTGTGACAGACTAATGCATTGAAGCTCATCATGGGAGATAAACTGAACCCATAGTTTACTCTGAAACCTGTGAATGGTAGGGAGTAGCTAAGGCTGAGAAATTTAGCTGAAGAAGGAACTTTACAAAACATGTTGTATCTGGTAGAAAAGTAAAGTCTGTTGTTAAACATGTTAGTTTTGATTTCACAGTTGAAACGTCATCTTTTTCTTACAATGCTGTGAGGAATGCCACATGTTCTTTTAATAGAACTTATTATCACATACGGTCTAGGACCTCTAATCCCAACTCTTCCCATTTTCTGGACTGTTCAGCTGGTAAATCCTGAATCTTTCCTGACATTGTTGCAGCTGTGAATTTAGTTTCATAGAGAAGTGAGTTTCTCCTTCGCTGAATAGGTTCAGCATTTAACAAAACATGTTCTGTTGGCTTACAATGCAGTATAGAGTCAACTGGGCAAGTATTGTGAAGTGTAAATTCCAAGAACAGGTTAGTAAAATTGCTGTCAGCAGAAATATTGTTCTGTGCAGCTGTCACTCAGGGCTAGGCAGTAGCATTTTGTCTGCCAACACCTGAACTGCTTCAGCTGCCTGCTGCCTCTGTCAAAACAAGTGCAAATGCTTAAGCACGGTTGTACATTTCCTGTTCTATGGTGATGTATAGGCAAAGGAAAAAAAAGCACTTGAAACCTCTGTTACTGTCCAAGGTATGAATATTTTAATAACATAGATATGTCTGTTGTTAATTTTAGCCTGAAAACATTATGCTTCTAGACAAGAATATCCCTATTCCACACATCAAACTCATTGACTTTGGCCTGGCTCACAAAATAGAAGATGGAGTAGAATTTAAAAACATATTTGGAACTCCAGAATTTGTAGGTGAGTGACATGTTCCTTTGTGTTTTATTGCAAATTCCAGAGGACATCAAGACATCTTGTTGAAGTTAAAAACTGAGGGATGGAAGTATTTTTAATCTTATTTCTGTCAAGGCCACGTAAATCTGGAGGTTTACATTATTTTTCTGGAACAGGCAAAGGTACTTCCTGTAAGCTAGATGTGCTACTCCTGTGAGAATAAGCTGCTGCCAAATATATATTTAGAGATGTAAATTCAGGGTTGAGATTGTAAAACCCTACACATACAAATTATAATCTTTATACTTGTTGCCTAGAGTGAGTAGATCTCTGCATCATGGTACAAGAATACACAATTACATGGCTATCTCTGTCATTGCTTTGTAAATGAAACTACCTCACACTGTACACCTGCTGAGTATCCTCATCTCCCCTTACATTTTTCCGTGTGGTTCTCTTTTTGTTCCTCACTGGTCATAATTCTGATCTGTCTTGCTTGGATTTTAGGTTAATCCCACTCCTTTCTACTAGTTTCTATTTTGAGGTTTGTTTGGGGGGCTGGGTAGAGAATTGTAATTAATATTCCAGTTAAAACAGCTGTCACAGATCTTTTTTTTCAACTTGTTTCACCCTTGCTCTTTTGTCTTGCATGCAGTCTTATATAGGGATGTTTTCCAATGAGGAAATGTTTCTTATAAAGATAATAGAGTTTGACATGGATAGCAATGTAGTCTGGCAAGTAATTTCAATCTCTTGCTCAAGGGCACTTTCTGACTGGCATTTACAAACTTGTTTTAATGGCATCAGTTAAAAACAAAACAAAAGCTCATGCTTAGGGGCAGCAGCATTCTTGAGAGGTGAAATAATTTGTTATTTGTTGTAATTTGCAGTATCATTACTATATAATGTCTGTTTTGCCCTTATTCTTGAGTTGCATTATGCTCCTAGTTACCCTACACAATCTCTTCCGAAAGGCTGTGAACTCGAGCTCCTATTTGGGCTGTAAAGTTATAAACAATTCATTCTGTAACTAACTTTTCCCTCTCCCCCTTTCTCCCTCTTGGTAATTCTTGGCCTGTTACTCCAGCCTGGTAAAAATTTGCTACCTCAGTTGCTGCTGTTTGATTAAATGTTTCTTACAGCTCCAGAAATTGTAAACTATGAACCACTTGGACTAGCTGCAGACATGTGGTAAGTTTTATCATGTGTTGGTACTTTTTTTCCCCGGTACTCTACAATTACTTCTTCCTATTTTGCTCTTAATAGAATCCATTGCACTGCAACGAACTAAAAACAAAACAAAACAAACTTAAATACAGTTGACGAGTCTTTTTTCTGTCATTCTATTTTTATACATTCTTTTAAGTTAAAAGATAAACATTTAATTTCCGCAAAATTCCATTGAAAAACTGGAGTGCTGGCAGTTCCAGAGTTAACTGCTTGCCACTGTCAACACAGAGGATCACTCTGAAAAGGAAACATGTTCCTGCAGAGCTTGTGACAGCTTTATTTACCAGAGTCCTTCATGCAGGGGAGACCTGCATACTTATGTCACCTGCTGGGAAGGCAGGCAAAAGAGGTCACCCCAAATCAAACATCCTGCTCCTCTGTGTTTCATGTGTGCACTGTAGTAAGTACCCACTGAGTAGGAATACAGAGACTTCAAATATCCACATTACTTCATGTTATCTGTAAAATGATTTTTTCCCCAAAATCCCGTTCTGTACGAGGTGTTAGCAGTTACCTAAAGCCACAATGGGCTCTCCTGCCTCTATTGCAGCTACTACTGACTTTTGTGTATTCTGCACATTAGGAAGAATACCGGTCATGTAGAACCCCTGCAATTAATGTCTTTTGTTTTTTAGGAGCATAGGAGTCATCACCTACATACTGTGAGTACCAGAGATTCACTCCTGTGGAAATGCTCCCAAAGCTCTGTAGCATCAGTATAGAAGAGTTCTTCCCTTCAGTCTTTTGGGGACCTGCACACGTGGGGTGGGCAGGGGTTTGTCTAAAGGACAGGGGCTAACCTGCAGCCTTTTCCATTTAAAATGAGGAGTAAAAGTTGAGGGGCGTTCTGAGCAGAAGAAAAACAAATGTCCCTGGCATCACTGGGCATTTCTGCATTTTATGGGATCTCATCAGTTCCAAATGGAAGAGGATGGAAAAGCCAAGAGGATTAATTGCTCCTGGAATGACTGTGAGCTACCAGTGTGAGCATAGAAACAGAAAGTGTAACAGTCCCATTTACAAGTTGGGTTATTTCAGGTGGAAACAAGGAAGCTTTTATTTGCTTGTAAAGACAGCAGTCTGGATTATTATGCATAAGTAAGGTCACCTGTTTCAAAAAGGTGAATTTAAGCTGAAAGAGGAGCAGAGAAGTTGACCCTGGCAACTGAGAATTCAACTTATAGGAGAAAAAAAAGGGATCGTTAAAGCTAGTAAGGCAAAGGTTGGTTGGGGATATCATTATAGTCAGGAAACAAAGGGAAAATACATCACAGAACACTTTTTAGATACAGATTCTCTTTAGAAGAAAAGTATGTCAACTGGTGATGAATAAATAAAAGGAGAGAATTATGCTCAGGCTCTCAAAGAAATGAATTTCTGTGGGCATCTGGGGACAAGCAGTTGAGAGTTTTAAGATGGAGCTTGGCAATTTGGGAAACTGCTTGTGCAGCAATGGATGCATGCAACAGAGGAACAGCACTCCTTGCTTTTCCTCTCATTTGTCATGAGAATTGCAGGAGTGGACACTGATCCTTGATCCTAACTGCTTCCATTGAAATCCTGTGACTCCTGGGGAGCAGGGAGTGGACACTGCTTGCTGGGAATGTTGCACCCTCGGCTTTGGCTGTTCCTTGTGATCCTCAGAGGAATAACTTGCTGCCAGACTTGAAGGAGGTGGATTCTTGCATTAGATGGATTTGCACTGTGCAGCTCAGGGGTTGAAGGGGAGGGGTTGTCCTTTCATGTGGAAAAGAAATCTTGGCCTAACAAGGGTTAGACCCCAAAAACTGTAAAATAGAGGTAGGGTCTGAGGAATCAGGTTCAGTGCAGTAAATTCCCTTCTTTTCTGCAGTGCAAAGAAAAGTTTGGGGTATTGGTTGAGCCCAAGCTCAGGTAAAGGGATTTAAAATACTGTCCAGACCCTGTTTTTTATCAGCACTCTGGTCTGCACTGACACACCTGTACTTGCCAGGACATTAAACTTTGTGAATTTGTAAAATGGGTGTTCTTGTTTGATGAGAGGAATACTTAGGAGTTGAGGTTAAGCTCAACTGATTAGTTGAGGTTGATCAGTGATGCACAGAGCCAGCTTCTCCTCAGGTCTTCCTGTTCCACTGAGGAGTCTGTGCTGGGGCAGAGCAATAGAGCAGATCCTGTACTGCACCCAGCACGGGAGATCTGTTTTACCTGCTTGGCTACTAATGATTGCTGTGCTCGTTAAGGTGGAAAAGATGTCTCGCTGCAAATGATCAGAAGAAAAGAGCACGCTTTTTATGCTGGGAGGGATCAGCTTGCACGATAGGATATGGACTAGAAATTTGCATGCCTTCAACCCGTATTGCCTCCTAATTGTAGAGCCTTTTGCTCAGAAGTGTCCTGAATAAGTGGGGTGTGTCTATGGTACCACCTACTTCAGCAAACATGACAGCAATCAGATGGATGCTGTCATTGGGTGTAGAAATCAAAATGCATCCAAATCCTCAATTCAGTAACTCTGGAGTGATTCAGTGGGCTGTAAGGGCAAAGCCTTTATTACTGAGGTCTGCTGGTACATGTTTACAGGCACTGAGTCAGAATATGACAAAAGCCATTTGCATTGGATATTAGGATTTCAGAATCCTCCCATTTCACAGGTTTCAAAACTGAGTCCCAAAGAGAAAAGAAGAAAAAATCAGAGAATAGACCACTGTTGATTTTGGCTTCCAACAAAGGGCCAGAAGGTGGAATTACAGCTGCTTCACGGCATAATTTGGGGAAAGGGAAAAGAAACCGAAGGCCTAGGGCAGGTTTCCAAGCTTCAGTTTTGGAGCAAAGCCCATGGTCTGTGGAGAGGTGCCTGCTTGTAGCTAGCAGAAATGGAACCAAGGCTTAAGAGGAAGTATGTAAAACCTCTTAAAAATTGAGGCGGTGGTTTATGGGATGAAATTTACTGCATCAAAGACAACTGGAGGACCTCACTCATGCTCTCTAGCTGTGTCAGATGCTTTGGTGGTGTTGTATGATTGTAGAGGGAGGAGGAAGCAGTTTATGCACTTGAGTGTTTATTCTGTGGGTAAAACCATGTGTGCTGGCTAGGGATTGGGCTGAAAGGCTCAGGCAGTCCCATCTAACTTTCTGCTTATCCCCCAATAGTCCCAGCTAACCTGGTGGTGGCAATACAGACAAGGTAAAAAGTCTGTTGAGAATGGGATCATGTAAGCAAATGGTTTAGTATTCAAAACCTCAGTTTAGTTCCCTGGAGTTTGCTGCAGTCGTGTTTTGAGCCTGCTGCACCCTGAAACTATGTTATCAAAGCTGGACGTAATAGATGAGCACAATAATAGCCCATAATATTATAAAAAAAGAGTGAGATCAGTTTCCTTGGTATAAATAACATTTCCTGTAAACCAGACTTTTGCAAGTCAGCATCCCTTTGTGTTGGGGGAGGAGGAGCCTGGAGGAAAGGCAGGGCAGGAGGGGTCTGGGATGACTGTTCTGAAACGAGTTTTATGGAGCAGAGGTGCAGAGTCATCAAAGATGAAGGTCACAGTCACAGCTGAGAGACAGGCAAAGCAGGAGGAAAGCTTTTTCTTAAGTCAAGATTGCTAAATGGCATTTTATTATTATGCTGTCTCCATTATATCCTTGCAGTTGGAGCAGGGTGCCAAGAGAATGAAATTCTGTGTTGTTCGGAAACAGTTGGATTTGATTTCAGCCAAAGCCCTTTTGCTTGTGGATTCCTTTTACTGAGCAGCATGGCCCTGCCTGTCCAGTGGAGCTGGCTCCTGGGCAAGGCCGTGTGCCTGGCTTCTGGTCATACATTGCATTTTGCTTCCAGCTGAGAAAGGGCTCTTGGTTGAATGCACTGTGCAGGGAACTCATCAGCTTTGCAGAGAGAAAATAAGTAGGGTCAGAGCTTTTCCTTCCTGAAGGAAAACCAGAGAAACACTTATGTTATCTGCTTGAAGGTTATAGAGGCTTCAGCTTGGTAGTCCTTGTGAGTTCCCAGGGGTAGAGACTCTCCTCAGCTGAAACTTTTTCTAGTTTGATTAGCAATGACTTAAATGAGACACCCGGGAGAGGAGAATCTGTGCATTTCTCTCTGTGTGCATGCATTAGTGCTGCACTAGAGACTTCCAGTGCAAGTCTGGCTCATAACCACAGCTGCAGTGAGCCAAAGCTGACCCTGTTTTTTCTTACATGTCAGAGCTTCTTCAACACAAGAGCCACAAATGTCCTAAGAGTATATTCCACTGTCACTGTAATTTTCTTAGGGGACTTCTGCTGTTTATTTTTCCAACTGATTCCTCTCTCTGGCTTATCTAGGCTTAGTGGTGCATCACCTTTTCTTGGAGAAACTAAACAAGAAACACTTGCCAACATCACAGCTGTGAATTATGATTTTGATGAAGAATTTTTCAGCAATACTAGCGACCTAGCAAAAGACTTTATTCAGAAACTACTGGTGAAAGATACCCGGTAAGCAAATATTCAGAAAGACCCATTTGTCTCTAAAATAAACCTGGTGAAATGTGATTTGACAAGTGAAAAAGCTTTTCTTGCAGTGTGTATTGCCAGTCGAGAGCAAGACAGGAGGATGCTGCTGTGCTCCCAGTTAATCACTGCACCCAGAAAGCCTGAGGAGAGGAACCAAATCTCCTCAGCTATTCAGTCTATGTTCAGGACTGAATTCTCACCTGAGTCAAGTGGCACAGTTGGGTGAGGCTGAAGGGCTGAAAATGGTGTGCACAATCTTGAGTTCAGGGTAACAACCACTCCACTATTTCATTCTCTTATGAACTACTTCCAAGGAGGTGATACCATCCCAGAATATGCCCCCAGTGGTGCAATGCCAGAAAAATCACTGTATGTGCTGCTGTGGAGCTGTTCTGAGTCTCTGTATCTGTGGCAGTCACCTCGGGTTTGTGTGACAGCTATGCAGATCTTTATTCCCAGGTTACAGGAACCACAGTCTTGCTTTTAATAAAGTGCTCACAGAAGTAGCATCTCCTTCCCTATAGCTTTCTTTGTCCTGGAGGAAAGTCAGACCATTGTGGTTCTTTCTAATGGCTTCATTAGGGGACAAGATAGCTATGAGAGAAAAGGAGCTGTTCAGTGAAGATTTCTGCAAATCATCAGGCCTCAGTTTGGGGTAGAGGTGGTGCTTGATGAGAGTTTTGCGCAGGTCTAGCAGCTCCAAGGAGAAGTCAGTGCTGTTGGTATTTGTCCCATGTGCAGACACAGTGCCTGTGCAGTGCTGTGTTTCTGTCTTTGATTCTCAGTGCTCTTGATGTGCTGTTCACCAAACTGCTACAATGCAGAGGGAACTTAGGTTTGATTCACTTTGATTAGGTTTGCAGTATTCCTCTCAGAAATGTTGCTGTCAGGAAACAGCAGCTCCTGCAGTGCTGTAATACCGTGTTCCAAAGGACAGCCTTGGTATAATTAGTGTTGATTACCTCTGGTATAATTACTGTTGAATCAGACACAGTTGTATCAAAGGTGTATAGCGAGAATGTGTTTTCTAAGCATGTTGGATGGACAAAGAAAAGGAATGTTTATGGAAGGGTGCACAAAAGTACAGGTAGATTTTGATGAAATAAGAATTAAAGTTGTGTGGAGTGAGGACAGTTACCTACTGAAGTTTAGAACAGTAACTAAACTGTGCACAAGCGGTGTGCCTCAGGGAGAAAACATAACCCTGAAATTTGAGGGTTTGTCCTGGAATTATCCTGCTAAATCCTTCATAGCAAGCCTGGGAGGAGTGTGGGTCAATGGACTTGTGCACCAAGTATTTTTCATTCAAGCCTTAGGGGTTTTTTTGTGTTACTGTTTTTTAGGAAGCGGCTTACGATTCAGGAAGCTCTGTCTCACCCTTGGATAACGGTAAGACTGAATAAAGAAAAAGATCTTGGTTTTTTCCATGAGCAAAGCAGAGATCATGTTCTCACTCTTACTGGTGTGTTAAATGGAAAACTGCTCCCTAAGTACTTCGTGATGCTGGGTGACTCAAAGAGATGTACTGGGAGGAAATTGCTTGGGTCTGACCAAATCCTTGGATTTCTGCAAATGACTTCCTTTATTATCATAACTCTCAAAAAAGAGAGTAACAAAGCTCTGATGTTTATTGCTCATTGCAAAATCCCATATTGGACTAGGCTTTGCATTTTTCCATTCTTCTCTGTTTGCATGGGCATATACTGTGTGTTGGCTTTAGTGCTTTCTTGAATTGAGAGTTGACTGCAATCAATATGGAAAATATAATTTCTCTGAAGAGAAAACTGCTGCACCCTGTGTTCTGGTCTGCATTCGGTCTACATTTGTGTGTCTGTATGTATTTTTTCATCATAAACATTGCTTGCTTACGTGGATAAGTCTCTTATTGAAAATACATTTAGCTAGTCTCAGCATGACTAATGAGGATTTTTGAAATTCAGTTTTTGCTTTGCATTGCACAAAACATTAATTGGAGTGGTTTTACGGTTGTTGGTTTTCTTCATACAACTATTGATAGCTTTGACACTGTTAATTGCTAAAAATTAGCATGAGAATAAGTTGCAGCCATGTTGTTTTTGCACTTATCAAGTTGGAATGAATGCACATCACTTGTCACATTCAGTTCTGGGCTTGTGTGTTTGGTGTTTGTTTCTTTTGATCAAATGCATGAAGGGAAATCTTTGTGGGCAAAGGATGTCCCAGCATTGTGGAAGCCCAGACTGCATCCTTTGGGTAGAGCTGTTGTATTGCTGCAGTCCTGTAAACGTTCAGTAATGTTGGTTCCTCTGTCTGACGGCTCACCAGCTGAAAGATGAAGCCAAAGTGCAGGAACACAAGAAGGTGGAGAACACACAGCTGAAGACAAAGCGCCTGAGGGAGTACACCATCAAGTGCCACTCCAGCATGCCCCCCAACAACACCTACATCAACTTTGAGCGCTTTGCCCGTGTCGTGGAGGACATTTCCCGTGTGGAGCGGGGCTTCAGCACCCTGGCTGCATCCCACGACTCCCTGCAGGAGGACATGGACGCTCTGCTGTCCATTTATAACGAGAAGGAAGCTTGGTATAAAGAGGAGAGTGAGAGTGTGAGGCACGAGCTGTCCCAGCTGAAGTACGAGTTCCGTAAGGTGGAGTCCCTGAAAAGGCATCTGCACGCCGAGGTGGCGGCTGTGGGCACCAGCCTGGCAGGCGTGCGGGGCAAATACGCTGAGCTGCAGGGCCAGTACGAATCCCTCAGGCAGCAGCTTTCTGAGGAACTCACCTGGATACAGGACTTCATGAGCACTTTTCAGCTGGAGAATGAGGCCTGTGTCAATGGAAACTTTGACTCTGTTTTCAACAAAGATATTAATGAATCGCTAATGGAGCTGTTAAATAGATCTTGCTGTGAAGAATTCCTGGCAGGGTTGAATCTTGATGTGACAGAATCCCATCAGAAATACTGAGATCAGGCTAAGTGCAGGGTTTGTTGTTTGTTTTGATGTACATCAGTTTTAAAAGGTTCCAGTGTATAGATTCTACACAAAAACATGACCTAGAATTAAAGTAGAAGTTCGGATGTACTGCACAAGCTGCTGGCCAAAGCCATAATCTCTGCCAAAGCCTTTGGTATTGCCTATGTTTTACTCTGCATTGTGTACTACAGTTCCTAGTGATTAGTAGGTAATTAATGTGGAATAAAGAATAAGTCAGTCTGTGCTTACTAGAAACTGGGTGCCTGGGAACTAATAAAAATCCCCTTATGGCATCTTTGG
This sequence comes from Rhabdornis inornatus, assembly GCA_013397075.1. Taxonomy (NCBI): domain Eukaryota; kingdom Metazoa; phylum Chordata; class Aves; order Passeriformes; family Rhabdornithidae; genus Rhabdornis; species Rhabdornis inornatus. The sequence continues at coordinate 3,970,488 of VWZS01008407.1, read as the reverse complement.
TTGCCTGAAGGAAACAGCTGGGCAGCCCTGCTGCAGGCAGTTCTATACACCTTATGAGACAAATATTTGCAAAGGTTAAATCTGTCCTGTAAAATAAAGCAAATGGTGTAGGGATTTAACATTTAGCTAGAACTGTGGAAATTCTCTGTGAAATGGCTGCCAATGAAGAATGTTAGGATTAGTGTTTAGGCCAGATGTGCAAGATGAACTCTTTTACCATCAAAGGTAAGGTGAATTTTAAACTAAAGGAATAACCGACAGCTGAGTTTCCTGTCCTATATCAGGGATATCCTATTATGATCAAATGACCCTGTAATTTTGCAGTGCAAATGTCAATTTGTGACTAAGTGGTAACATAGTCCTCTGGTTTATTTTCTACTGTGAAGAAGATTACAAGGCTAAAACTAACTTAATCTGTGGTGTGGCATTTGAGACTAGTGTTCTTGCTACAAGGATTTTTTTTCTTAGGTTTTAAAAAGTAAAAGAAAAGTTGATCCAACCTTGAATCATGCCCTGCTGTCTTGTATTTCAAAGAAGTCATTTGGTTATACTGTATTAATATGCACAGATGTACCAGTCTTGTTTTTGAACACAATAAATAGATATTTATGCGGGATGCAGTTGTTCCCTGGTGGCTAGTGACTGAAAAAGAGCCAAGTTTCTGTGGGCATTTGCTGCAAGGTGATTGTTGTGCAACTACAAGAGCCAGTGAGACAATAGCTCAAGTCCAGCTAGAGTCTTTCTATACATATATAATTATGTATGAGATATCTTTAACTGCCCCTCCTCCCTCCTCCTTTTGCAGAGAAGTTAATGACCTAAATAAACTGAATTGTTGTTGTTCCTAACATGATTAAGAACAATGTTTTCTACTTTGAGATAAAAAGATAAAAGCATACTCTCATCCAATTTGTGCAGAGTACAGTGAACCCATTACTGCCATGTGCTCACAAAGATGTGCAGAGGTTGATGCAAATTTGGGGTTGTGAAAACAGTTGTTCTCTTGGGATATTGTTGCTTCTGTCATTGTATGTGAAGGAGGATGGAAACTGGATGTGCTCTCTGTGGCACTGTTCTTGGCATAGTATGTGAAATTTTCAAAAGCTTCAATGTAGTGTAGATGCCAGGAAGTGACCCTGGCAAGCTGGCATTGATGGCTGGGGAGAATTGGGCTCTCCTGTGACAAATAGTATTGAGAATTTTGCATGTGTCCATCTTTTATTGTTTCAGAATGCTTCTGCAGGTTCTTTTGAGCTAGAGGACCCATTAAAAACTGCTCAGTGGAACTGGAACACAGGATTTTATTGTCAGGGGGAGAGAGCTTTAATTTCTAAAATGTAACTTAAAGCCTAGTGAGAGTTAGAATTTGCAGCAAACACTCTCAAGAAAGCGAGTCTGCCTCCCCTCAGCCATGATCTCATGTTCTTTGTTCATATCGATCTTGTTTGTGAACAAATGCACTGGCACGATGGGAAGGAGCATTAAATGAGGCCACCTCGCTCCTGAGCATGTTTGGTTGAGGGTAATGTTATGATTCAGTCCTTGAGGCTCATCACACACTGCTTTTGGGAAGAGATCCTGATGATTGAGAGAAGGACAAGGTCACTGGCTTGCAGGGTACTTAAAATGGAGAGGTAGTTATTAGCAGTCTGCAGTAAAGTAAGTTATTTAGAGTCAGAGATGGTTCTGCTGCTGAAAGGGCACTGGGAAATTTTTCATAATGATTGTTCAGCTGACATTTAGCCAGTGACATTTTTTCTGCTTCAAATTGATTTCTGTTTGTCTGTTGCACCATGCTGGCTGTTTGCAGCATGAGGAAATTATATTTCATGCTGAACTGTCCCAGTTCAGTTGAATGCAAATGGTGTGTACATCTAAATGAGAAGGGGGCCCAGCTGATAGCTTGGGGTCCTTGAAGTGCTGCTAAGATACCTGCAAAAATACTAAATACAGCTTGTGATGAGAAAAGCCAATTTGTTGCCTCAAACATTTTAAATTATTTTGCAGAAAAAGATGTTTAAATCCTCACTGATGTATTTTCCATTCTCCTTTGGTACTCTTGCTGTTTCAGGTACATGACTTGGTTACATTCCAGTGCAGTTCAGTACAGATATTTGTGTTATCTACCTCCTACAATATATGCAGATCAGAACAGCTGGAATGGTTGTCACTCCATACTCTTTGAAGGGCTGATTCCTGGCCTTTCTCTTTTCACTCTTGCCCGATCTGGTTTTGAACCATTTTTTCTCTCAATCTGTCAGATTTGGTTTTATGGTTTATGCAAGTTTTGATGTGCTTTTGGAATTGAAATGTGCTTCATTTTCAGGACTGTGCCGGGATTTGTGGAACATCTGTTCCCTAACACCAGGTTGGCATCCAAGATGCTAGACACATGTCTGAGTTCTGATCTATATTCTTTTTTGTTCCTATTTTTCCGTAGTTAGATATTGCAATTATTTTATTGCCAGGGTGTCAATGCCTTGTGCTCTCATACTCTGGCTATGGTTACAGGACAAAGCTGGAGTTTTTTCAGCTAGCATGTATCCTTGTCACTAATACCACGTGACAGCTACCTTTGTCCCATTTTATTACAGTGATGTCATCCAGAGAAAAGGGAGATGGGGCAGGTGTGCACCAGAAGCACCTTAGCAACTTTACGAAGTGAAAGCATAGCCTTAGCACCCAATAGTTTTAGGATTTATTTGTGATCAAAAGGGTCCTGTCTAGGCCCAGAGTGCACTTTAATTCTTTTTCTTCTGCTTTTACCTGTATGAATCCGCAGCTTCCACAGCTTTCTTTCAGCCAGCTGTAGTATACATGAGGTATCTTGCATGTTTTGTGCACCAAAGGGGAGCTGAACAATAAAATTGCTCTTTTATCTTCCAGCCCACGGACAAGCAACAGGCTTTGGTTCGGAAATCATCTGTTGTTAACATGGAAAACTTCAAAAGGCAATATGCTAGAAGGCGATGGAAGGTATGACAACAAGCCTTTAATCCTTCTCACATGTGGCTTCCCAAGCTTCATGGGATCAGAGGGCAAGCTAGAGCTTGAATGTAGGATTGTAATGGGCAGTGAATGAATGAAATGTGTTTGGGTATGTCAGCACTGGGTATGTGTGGTCAATTGGTTTTGCTCCTCTCTGCACAGCTGTCGTACCGGATTGTGTCACTGTGCAACCACTTATCGCGGTCCCTGGTGAGGAAGGTCCTGGCACAGGAGGAGAGCTCGGTAGGTACATTCCTCCCACGGCAAGAAGAGAAGAACCAGCCTTACTGTGCAGTCATTTCTGCTGTCCTTACATGGAGACACAGCCAACAGGACAGCAGTGGCTCGGAGTGGGAAACCAGATGGGACCATGGCACCATTTGTGTCTTTACTGCTGCTGTATATTCTGTTACTGTGACAGAACTCTTGGGAGAGCCAGTGACTTGACAGACCTTCTAGGGCTAAGCACATTGATTGTGTAAAGGAGCAGCCAGGAGCCTGCAGATGAAGTCTGGATCCCAGGCAGTGACCCTGGGGTGTGAGTGGGATCCAAGGAGTCATGGGGAGCTCACTGCTCTTGTGCCCAGCTCTGTGATGGAGGGTGGGGGACCTTGGCAGTGCCTGTCACCTTCTGGAGTGAAACTGTGAGGGCTCTGTTAGCTCTGCTCTTCTCAACAGACACTGGTAATATTGAAACAGCATGGGTAACAGCATGGTATTTCATTTACATGACAGAGACTTCGTGGCCTTTCTATTTCAGAGAAACTGTGAAAGTGACAGTGAGGATCTTCCCCAAAGAAAAGCCCCTCTTCAGAGGAGAAGCAGCATATCATAATGGGATGAGAATTCCATGGGCAGGAGACAGGAAACTTTCATCCTTGCTGAAGCAAGCAGCCCTGGCAGCACACTTGGACTTCTTGTCTGAGTCCTTGGTATGATGCTTCTTGCTTCTCAAACTACACCAACAACTGGAAGATGGTCTTAAATGCTTACTGAGCATTCCCAGGGAAATGCTACAGCACCAGTTGGAGTGCTTTTATATGTTGAATGTTTCAGTGATACTTCAGTCTATTTCTGATGTCAACTGCACTCAGGGTGTAGGGTTTCTACTGATAATCTTTTACTGCAGAATAATTCACATTCCCCACAGTGGTTAAGACTGTGTGCATTATTATTTCAGTCAGGGAAATTGCTAGTGAGTCTTAAGGATTTTTTTTATTGAATTTTTATATTTGTTAATAGCATAAATATTTGATGACAGGTATCTGGCAGGTTTTGTTAGCTGTGTGCAGTACTCTGTTATTGCTGTCACTGAAGAGAAAAATCACAATGCCATTACATATCATTACCTTGATTTTGTGAACCTGGCAGTAAGTAGTTCTGAAATGCAACAAGAACTGTTCTCTGGCCATTGTCTCTGGCTGAGGATTAACACAACTCCCATTATCAGTGTGAGTACAACTGACTGTGCCACTGAGGTAGGCCAAGGCAATTTTTGCATGAAAAAGAGAAAAAAATTCTGTAGTGATTGGCATGCACCCAGATACAACAGTTTCATGGAATGATGACAGGATGCCTCACCAAAAAAGGGTATTTAGAAACCTAAGGCATGTGAAGAAACAGTCTTTATTAGATTTTGTTATTGTTGTCAATATTATTTATTGTCAGCAAATTGGAGACTCGTTAACACCTATTTGTATAGGTGGTGTTTACATGTAACCCAGACTGCAGACATCTGTATTTTGTTCAGGGAGTTATATCCAAAATTGAGGAAATAAGCACTTTGATATTGATGTAACATCTTTGCACAGGGAAGTTGCATCATTTTAACTATATTAGTTTCTAAGCCAGTATTGTTCAATTGGTACCAAAAAATGTGCATAGACTAGGGTATTTTTTCATTGAATGTATTTGCTGTTAGAAGTTCCTATTTATTTTGCCATTTAATGAATTAAAAATCAGAAAGCAGGTCTATTAGAAACAACTATAGATGGATGAAGAAATTGATTTTGTTTGGCTTTACACTTGCCACCTCTAGGCTGAGGTTTTAGAGCAGAAGGTGTTGAAAACTAGTATCAGCTTAATTTTGATGGCTTCTAGTTTCTAAGAAAGAAATAAAAATATGCTACTTTTATTTGTAACTTTGTATCCTTGCCTAGTTAGAGACTAAAATGCAGTTGATAAGAAATTACTTCTGTGAAAGGAAGGAAATGTATGAGAAGCTTTGGAGGAGAAGCAGAACGAAGGATTTGATGGAAGAAACATAAAATGAAGGAGGGGTGGGAAGAAAAAAGCAGTGGACAGGAATGAGTATGAGAGGGACATGGAGGTGATCCTGGACTGGGAAAGTTGGAGGAAAGGAAAGAGAATGTGGATATATGAATTGTGGAAGCTGGAGAGTGAATGTTTCTACAAATACGGCACTGCATTTTTATACTATTATTTAATTTATTTTTATTTCATATCTTGTGCTGCCATGGCCTGTGACGTGTCCCGGTCAAGGGATAAGGTGCAGGGCACGGGCTTCTCTTCATATTCAATTAAAAGGTGTATTTCTGAACTTTCTGTGTAATTCTTGAGACAGAATCCTCAAAAAGTGTTGCAGTAATGTATGTATTAAGAGGGAGCAGTAACAAGAAAACCTGAGGTTTCAGTGTATCCTAATTTCAGCTGGAACAGAGTTAATTTTTTCCTCAGTAGCTGGTACAGTGCTGTGTTTTAGATTCAGTATGAGAATGATGTTGTTGATAATATGCTGCTGTTTTAGTTGTTGCTAAGTAGTGGTTACTGTAAGTCAGGACTTTTCAGTTTCCCAGCCCTGCTGGTGAGGAGGTGCACAAAAAGCTGGGAGGGACCATAGCCAGGGGCAGCTGGCCCAAAATGGTCAAAGGGATATTCCAGCCCGTGGGATGTCATGCTCAGTATGTAAACTGGGGTGACTTGGCTGGCAGCCACAGGTCACTGTTGTGGGGTGGGCTGGGCACTGGTGCTGAGCAATTGTGTTGTGCATCCCTTGTCTTCCCCGGCTTTTATCCTTCTCTTTTCCTTGCCATTATTATTAATTATTATTGTAATATTTTGCTTTAGTTCAATTACAAAACTGTTCTTATCTCAAAGTAACCCTTGAGGTTTCCTTTCCAATTCTCCTCCCCACTAGGGCCAGGGGGAGGTGAGGGAGGGGCTCTGTGGGGCCTAGCTGCCAACTGGGGTTAAACCATGGCAGTGTCTGGAGGGAATCTTCATAAACAGAACACTAAAAATATACATTTGGATAAAAAGCTGCCCAGCTTACCTACCAAATTTTGCTTCCTGCTTTCCCAAGGATGTGGAAAAACAAACAGACTCCAAGCCAGTGGCATTTTTCTGCATTTCTGGACTTTAAAAACACCTTTGGTTTCCAAATTTGAGATTGTGGGATGTGTATGTAAATTACACTTCTGAAAATTAAACCCTGGTTAAAATAGGTGTTTGGTTGTTGGAGCAGGATTGTGCTCTAATGGAGATGGGGTCATTCTCAGGTAAAATCCTAGCAACTACTGAGAAAGATGGGACACAGCAGAAAGGCAGACAGAGGAGTGCAAGGCTGTGTGAAGCTCTGACTTACTAATTCTATCTTTATGAAGATGTAAGGTGGTGTTTAACAAAGATATTAGACAGCTCACTGTTCACTCCTCAGTCATCTTTGTGCCCAGGTGAGCTAAGCCGGGCCTTTCTCTCTGGCACTCAGTCACTTCCCACGGTTCCCAAGAAAGTTCATTGCACAGAAGCCACAACACGCAGTGCTCGTGTCCAGCTGAACTCTTCCCTGGCTGTTCCAGGTAGGAATGCTGTGAGTGTAGGAGCTCCTGTTCTCAGGGCAAGTGTTGGTGATGTGTTTGAAGCTGGTCAGTGTTTTCCCAGCCGTGGTGTTTCGTGTCCATCGCCCTGCTGTTCACCACCACTGGGTTTTGAACAACCACCTACAGCTTCCTTTCAGGCAGCAGCCAAAAGAAAAGAAGGACATGGAAGAAGGCTTTACATTAAATGAATTTGTGTTACAGAATCTGCTTTGCTGGGAGAGAAAAAAAAAAATCTATTTTCTATGTATTATTCTGTTTTGCAGTGGGGAACCTGGAGAGAAATGAAGTGATAATCTGGGGGAAAAAGAAAAAGCACAATAAAAAACCCCACAAAAGCCCACAAGTATTTTTATTAAAGTATGGCTATTTGGCTATTTTTATTCTTATTTTAGTGATGATGTTTTTTAATCTACATATATTTTTATTAAAAGAAACACTGATTTTTAAATTTTTTTTGTCTGCATGGAAATAGTACAGACTGTCAAAAGCAGCAGAGATATTTGTTCCTGTGATTTGCAAATAAAACGTTGGAAAGCCGGACAGTGTGTGTGTGTGTGTGTGTTTGTGTGTGTGTTTCCCCAGGCCGGCAGCGGGGCCTGAGGCGAGGCCGCGGCTGCGGAGCCCCGAGGGCGGGAAACGGCGGCGCCTCAGGGGAGCGGGGGGAGCGGACCGGGCCCGGGGCTGGCTCTGGGTCCGGGCCCGGGTCCGGATCTGGGTTTAGGCCCGGGTCTGGGTCTGTGCCGGCCCTGCCCCGAACCGACTCTGCTGGGGCCCAGGGGGCTCCTCGGGCCGGGAGGGCCGCCCTGGGGCTGCGGAGGAGCCCGAGAGGGCTGGGTGGGCCCTCAGGACCGAGGTCCCACAGCGAGGTAAGCCGGGACTGCCGGCTCCAGCCGTTCTGCTATCGCTGCCCTCGCCTCTGCTCTGTGCTTTTTCTTTTAATAAGAGGTATTGCTCCTATCTACATTTGTATGTAAACCAAGGAATTTATATGTGCGGGGGAAAGGAGGTTTATATTTAACAATGTCCAGTTGAGAATCAAAGAACGCGGAGGCATTTCTTTTCCCTCTCTCATTTCTATATGGTCACTGTAACTGGCTGACATTCTGTATTGCTCACATAAACTTCAAGCTTTAACAGCCCCAGTGCTCCGATAGTAGGTAATAGGTAATTTTCAGCACGTGTGTTTCAGTGAGAGGAGTTAAAGCGGGTCAGGTGCACCTTGTAACTGGGCAGGGCTGGCAGGGAGCCATCACCTGGAGGCGATCCTGAGCATGATGAAGTGGTGATACCGCACCTCATCCGGCTGGGACACAAAGGGCAGGACACTGCGGGGGGTGGCTAGACCCGTGTGTGTGACCAGGGACAGACCTGGTGTAATTTGGCCCTGAGGCAGGGCTCCGGATGAGCTGAGAGCATGAAGGTTTCAAATGGATATGAAGTCATGGTGCTTGTCACGGTGGGTAAGTTTGCTGAGGGAAGGGTGGATTGAGGTGAAGCTCTGGGGAGTCCTGATGGAGTGGGGAATGGGCTTTGGCTGTGTGAGAAGATGGGAAGGAATGGCTGAGCTGTGTGCGGTGTGTGCACAGGGGTGTGTGACCATGCCCTATGCACAGCGTACCCCATATCAGAAACACGGCTGATCCAGGAGCCTAAGCATGGCCCTAGGGCTCTGCCTGCAGCTCCTCGTGCCAGAGCCTGCTCGAGTGTCTCCTTACAGTGTCGCTGCTGGTGTAGCTTGCTGTTATTTTGAGGGGTAGATGCAGAGACTGTCACTGAGCATTAGCTTTTTATAGCAGTTTGCTACAACTTGTGACCATCCATCTCAGAGGTGTAACATTTTCCTGTTCTACTTGGAACTGTGCTCAGTCACAGCCTTTTTAGGGTGGGATGTATCCACTCAACAGAAAACCTAAGAAAAATAGCTCCGCATCAGTATTTTCTAAAATATGTTATTCCCAAGGATGAACCTTGTGAGCTACATACAATGCCTTGTTAAAAATAATTGTTTGAAGTACCTTGTGTGGGTCTGAATTTCTTAATATAACAATGATTTGGTAAAAAAAAAAAGCTCTTAGGGAATTCAGTTATCTTTTAAATATTTTTACACTATATACATAAAATATGCTGTAATGTATTGGTATGAAATTTGAATTTAATTAGGTTTACTGTTTTGAAGTGTGGGAAAACCTTCCTAATTTTTAGCGTAGAGCCTCTCATTCAGTTAGCAAAGGATGGGAAATGCTAACTTCAGTTTAGTCCTAGTCATGCAATTCAAGAGAAAACAATATAAGGATGGAGTTTTGGTCTTGAGCCTTTAATCTTGTCTTAGTTCACACTGGGCCTTTAAAAGCTGCAGCATATAAAGTTAAGTCCTCAGAAGTCTGCAACAAGTGAAGTTTGATTTTGAAATGTGAATGACTCAAAGCCCATGATCATGAAAAATTAGGAATTAGTAATGCTGCTCTGTCATCTGGAGTGCTCCATGTCCCTGCAGCTGCTCCTAGATGAAAGCAGGAAGAAAGGCTTTTCTGAGGCTGGCACAGGAGCACTCTGCGGTGGTAGTGGAAATCAGCACTTAAATGTGCAGTGTCCCCTGCACAGCGTGTGTCTGCGCCTGGGTATGTACTCCTATGAGCAAATCAACAAATTAGAGACTCCAGATCCTTTCCTGGAGTTTGGTTATTCTGCAGGAGTCTGTAGCACACCTGGAATGGCACAAAGCAGGCAGCTGCGTAGCTGAAGCAGATCCAAAGCCAGTTGGTGGGGCAGATCAGTTACCAAACACGTGTGTCACACCAGGGGTCAGAAGTTGGCCCTGCTGGCTAACAGACTTGTGACTTGTGGCCCAAGGTTGTGCTGTTACGCAAATAGTGACCTACATTTGGGTGTTTTGTTTTCTTTTTAATCCTAAAGACTGAATTCATAGAGCTATTCCATTTGACATGCACAATGTTGGAAAAAATACAATGCACAGGAGAATATATGATCTCCCAAAGTTATTAATGCAGAGTCACTGTAATGCCATTGTAAATGGAACCATGGTGAATGAAATGACTGATCAGTTAGCAGAGCAAAGTGTATCAAATTATTTAGATCTCTAGTTTTGGGCGTTCTAGAACATGTAAGACAATTTATTATTTTCTTGAGACGTGTATCCTGGTGTTACTGATGGAGAGGTAAAAATAGTCATGTATGTGGAGCTGCAAGGACCTCAGCTTTTGCAGTAGTTGGTAAATACAGACTTTTTCAGACTGCAGCTCAGGGGACCTGGGTAGTGCTGCTTACGGGAAGGACAGCTGTGTTTTCTGCACACAGAGATGTCTCAGAGTTGCACACAGTGAGGTTGAGCAAGTTCTGGCCTTCAGAAGCCTCTGCTCTCTGGAGCAAAAGCTGCCTGTTACCTTCCTGTAGTTGTTTTTTACAGTAGTTTTGTGTTTTTTACAGTGTTTTAATACAGTAGTTAGCTGTAGCGGCTCCATTCCAGAATGATTTCCTGGGTCTCAATGCTCAGAGCTCGTGGGTGTCACCTTGTTTTGCTTTGAAGGCTGAGGCATTTAGTCTGTAATGACGTGTGCTTAAGGCACTTGAGCTAAAATACAGAAATGGTCCCTGTGTGCCTTGTGGCTTCCAGAGGGGTCACCGCCTCTCGCCTGAGCGCCCTCAACGCCCGGGCAGTGACAAATGCTCATTGCCTGTGCTCTGAGCACCCTCCAAGTGCAGAGAGCGAGCACGAGAGAGGCTGCAGCACCTCCAGGAGCTGTGCTGGATGAAGGGCTTGGCCATCCTCACAGGAGGAGCTTGGTGCCTGGTTCCAGGGGCCAGGTCAGGGCTGCCTCCAGAGGTAGGCACTCTCCCACGGTCCAGTACAGCACTGAAGGAAAGGAGCCTTGAAGGGGAGTTAGGCTTCAGGTATGCATTTTTTATTCTGTAAATTATCTAGGGCCCATTAATAATCGTGGAAATGTTTTTCTATTATGTGTAGAATGATTTGAGGGCTCTGATGAGGTGCTGAAAAGCACTTGAAAAAGCTTTTTAAAATGTTTTTCAGTGGTGGGGAAACTAAACCTGCAGCTGTTTAGTTTAACCTGGTGTAGTAGGTCCCTGCTCTTCAGTGTAGGGATTGAATGTGCTTCAGAGGGCAGGCAGTTTATTGGATATGCTAATTAATAATTGTGGAATTGCACCAAGGGTTTTGAACATTAGCACATATCAAAGTTGCTGTTTTTAGTGTAAGAGTTCTTAGAGCCTGCCAAACATGGGTGGGATGCACCCATGGTGGCACAGACTGCATACCATAGCACAGACTAAGTGCTTGAGATAGCCTTATCAGCAAGATCCATATGTTCATAAGGAAAGTCTGCCAGCTTTCACTTTCCATAAAATACTGTGTAAAAAACTGATGCAGTTTTCATGAAAATAAAACATTTGCTTTTCGCATCACAAGTGCTGAGGAGGCAGAAAACGTAAGTTCAATGCATATATTCTACTTAGGAAAGTATGGTTTGGGGCAGATGGGACAGGGGCAGAGGGGTTTCAGTCACTTCAGAAACAGCAGTGATCTTCTGTAAGAATACCTTGGAAGGGAAAGGCCTCTGAACAAAATCTCTAGGGAGTAGAATGAAGATAAATGTGCTAGTACACCTCTCTGAATTGTCAAACAAGGGAGTGTTTGCAGGAGTCTATGGGTTCCTTTCTTACTGTCTTTTGATGCAAATTTCTTGCCTTGTTCTTCTCGTCACCCCAAACTGTCCTTCCACGCAGATTTTTAATTTCAAGGAGAACTGACTATTTATGTATTTTAAAAATGACTGGAAGAATTCCAGATGTTCATTCTGTTTGTTTTGAAAATCAACAGGCTACAGACTGTTGGAAATGGGACTGAGAATTTTTTTGTCATTGATGATGATGAACATTTATCGTGTTTAATGGCTTTGGCTCCACTGAGTAAAGTAAAACCTAATGGAGTGTTCATATGGGTTTCATTTTTGTTAAGTTCAGGTAACAGTTACATGGGCCAAAAAGCCCTGTGGTGAAATAGGGGCTGTTTCACCACTGCCAAGCCTGTGTGTCTTTAGAACTGTCTGTGCAAGTAATTTATGTGTAGTGTTAAAGGTAGACCAAGCACCGTGTCACACCACTGAACCTATCTGCTGCTAGAAAACTCTTACTAACAGAAGAAAGTAATAAAAATCTCTTCTGTCAACTTGAACCCAAATAAAAGCAATAAAATACTCAGCAATACCTGAATGTGACAAAAATGGCAATGCTACCTGCAAGTTTGGAACATGACTTTCAATGCCTTTTGGCACAGGCTCTTCATGACAAAACCTGCACTAGCAGTCTGCGTGCCTCAGCTTCAAGCAAATTCTGTAATTGAAATTAATTAAAATGCTTGCGACCTGCTGTGATCTGAAGTGTCTGTCTCTCCCTTTGCTGCTGCTGTTACTGCTCATATAAAAGGGGATGCCTGATCTTTAATAATTAAACTACATGATCTGCAGGAAATTTGAAAGATTCTGGCAGAACAATGTTAATTTGGGAGACACAGATCGGCAGTCCAGCAGGTGAATTTTAGCAAGGACGAGGACTGACCTGTCCTTGTTAGTGTTTTTGTGAACATTAGAGCTTCTTAGAAAACATGCTGAAAAATCAGAGGGCTGAATTTGGGGGTTGCTGCTAGCTGTTCACGAGCTGCTCTGTTTATGTCAGGCAAGTGATCCATGGCACATTGCTGAAGCAGCCTGATGCTCTTTTTTTGAGTGGTGGTTATTAGGGAGACACCTTCTTTGCCCCCTTAATAGATATCCAGTGTACAGTACATTTAAGGAGAGGCTGCTGACAAGGTACTGCTTATCTGCAAGTGGCAGATAAATACTCTTCTGGGGCTGTGGTGGATGCAACATTTCCTTCTCCTTCTGTCCTCACTTCTGCAAAACGTAACCTGAGGCAACACCCTGAGTGATAAAACTCTTACCACTCCAAATGGCACTGACAGGAATTGGGATTCCCAGTCCCCCCCCAGGTGACTGAAGCCTAAAGGAGATTTGTCTAGCAGTCCCCACATGGTTTGGCCTATGTTCTTGACTCTGCACCCAGAGAACATCTGTGAAAAGAATTAGATTTATTTCCACTCCCTAGTGGAAGAATCAGTGAAAATCCCTCTTCTAAGACTGCAGCAAACACATTTTCCTCAAGAAAACATTGTGTTTTGTGGGACCAAAAGGCACCTTTCAAAATAGGTATTCTAGTATCTTTGTTCATGTCTCCTCCTCGAGCATCAAATGAGCTCAGTGGGGCTTTCCTGGCAAGCTGATAGAACACACGCCCCTAAATGACCAAATCAGTCTAATTCCATTTCTCTCCACTGCTTGTGAGCAACACAGATGGTTCTGGTTCAGGTAAATGCACCTCACATAGCAATGCTTGCTGTGCTATGCATTACACCTTTGCTAGGACCTGAGTGTGGTTCTGAAAGGTGTTTTTCCTGTTGAATTTCTGCATCTGAATTTAAGGCTGATAAAGCAGTTGACAAAATTAAAAAAAAAAATCAAAATTTGTTAGGGAGTTCCATTAAACCATTGTATAGCAAGTATCATTAAAGGTAGCTGAAATGTTATTTCTCTTGGCTTTGGTTAGTACCAGTGTCTGTCTCAGTCTGCTTTGAAAGTAATTAAATCTAAACCTGCAAGGTGATGTGCAGTAATTAAGAAAAATAAGAATTAATTAATAAATTTATTAATAAAATCAAGAAAAATCTGCTTGGGAACCAAAATGGGTGACTTGCTTAGTTTAAGGCAAAAACCACTAAACTAACTGTAGTTCTTCAGAATATGTTTCTTCTCAGAAGAAATGGAATCTCTGTATGGAAATTGAGCAAAATGAACTTCCAACATTGTCATGGGAATCCAAGAATCAGTTGAAAAGCCAATTTTCTGTGTTGAATCAACACTAGTGTTCATTCTTTGTCAAGTCAAGACGTTTTATTTGGTAACAAAGGAAAGCTAAGAATGTTTAAATGCTCCTTCACACAGGTTTCCCCTTACCCCACCCAGCCTCTTACGCTTTTTTGTACTTGTAGCAGATTTGCTTAACATCCCCCTAGAGAAACAGGGAACAAAAGATTACACAGAAGTTTTGTTAAAAGAAAAAATAATCTAAAACCACCAAATAAAAAAAAATAAAAATTGAAGAGTTATAAAATATTATGTACTTTTCAAATCAATTTCCTATGCAGCTGCTTTTAATCAAGCTTTCATAATGTTTATGTACAGTAAACTTTTCCTGTACTTAATAGCTATGTACAGCTATTGGCAGCCAAAAGAAAGGTCATGTTAATGTCCCGGTATCATTCTAGTTGTGTGAAGTCAAGATTTTCTCTCTTTACCAGTTTTTCTTTCTAATGACTGCTGCAGCTTTCTGCTGCTCTGTTGCAATAGCACGTTACTGAAACTGTTCTCAGGCAGTGCAGCTCATGCCAGACCTGTGGTTTCCACCCGAGCATGTCCTAAGTCTTAAGTACTTTGGAAGTGACACACTGTTTACTTTTGAATTTTGTTCAGTAAAAATGTAAATAGGACAGTGATTTTGAGGGCGGTGACTTCAGAGAAAGTTGTGTAGAGCTATAAAATGTTAGTCAAGATCTCTTCTGATCCAAATGCTAAAGATCAGCAGAATTGAGACATAACATAATAAAAATGTATCTAGTCTTCAAATGGCTTAGCTAATTAACACATAAAAGAAACTAGCAAATTAGTCACAGTATTCTATTTAAAATCCCTTACCATGTTTGCACATGGTATCTGAGCACGGTCAAATCCTGGGCAGCTTTCAGGATGGTGTGAAATATCCTGTAAGGCTTAGCAAGACACTGATCAACTTCACTTGTTTTGTCACACGGGTTCTTGCTCACAAAAATCGAGCACGTTCACAAAAAGACTAGATTAATGCTTATTTTTAAATATAGGTTAAAAACCTTAACTTCTCACTGAACTGTAACTTAAGGGGAGCTAAGCATCTGATCACTTCATAGGCAAGATACAGAAATCACGACTCACTACTGTGAGAAGTTGCTGGGCATTTGCTAGTGGTATTTTTTTGTTCTCTGATGCAGGATCCCAAACCATGAAGTGACACTGTGTGTTTGGAGGTGCCCCATGGTGGCACCATGCCAAGCTGCAGTGCAGATACCCTGTGGCTGCTGTGCAGGGATGGCTGCTGGCCTGTTTCCCATGGCACTGATTGCTTTTGGCATGCCTGAGCTGTGCCCTGCTGCTCCCCTGGGACTCAGTGGCTGTCCTTTGTTTCCTGTCCTATACTGTCCTGCAGTCATCCTCCCATGTCACATTCCTATGTCAAGCCATTGTGCCGCACAGCCTGATTTCTCATGCTGTAAAAACCATTCTTTTCAGAGAGAGGAGAACATCTAGAATTGAATTAAAAGTCTGACACCTTGAGCTCCCTGAAGGACAGGGTTATGCATCTCTACCAGATGCTCTTCTGAAGGAGCTTTGACCTATGCTGTGCTCTCTCTCTATCCAGATCTAAGCATTCCTGTCTTTGCAGAACTTGAAAATCCTTCTCAGTGGCCTGCTTCAAGGAAAGAGGGTCTATCTGTGCTCTTTTTGTTGCTTTGGACCTTCTGTCTGTCCTGCCTCAGTTTAGGCATGGCTGTGGATCTTGGGGCGTGTTAGAGCAGCCAGGAATGAAATGAACTTTGGTTTGAAGATTCACATGTCCCACGTCAGTGCCTGGAGAGATGGACAGGCAGATACCTCCTCCATGCCAGGCTGAGCCCAGTGTTCCACTGGAGCTCCTCCATGCCAGGCTGAGCCCAGTGTTCCACTGGAGCTCCTCCATGCCAGGCTGAGCCCAGTGTTCCACTGGAGCTCCTCCATGCCAGGCTGAGCCCAGTGTTCCACTGGAGCTCCTCCATGCCAGGCTGATCCCAGAGTTCCACTGGAGCCCCTCCATGCCAGGCTGGTCCCAGTGTTCCACTGGAGCCCCTCCATGCCAAGCTGAGCCCAGTGTTCCACTGGAGCCCCTCCATGCCAGGCTGGTTCCAGAGTTCCACTGGAGCTCCTCCGTGCCAGGCTGGTCCCAGTGTTCCACTGGGGCCCCTCTGTGCCGGGCTGGTCCCAGAGTTCCACTGGAGCTCCTCCGTGCCAGGCTGGTCCCAGAGTTCCACTGGAGCTCCTCCGTGCCAGGCTGGTCCCAGAGTTCCACTGGAGCCCCTCCATGGCAGGCTGAAGGACACGTGGCCCCTGGCAGAGCAGCAGCTGCTGCAGCACTCGTGTGTGTGTACTGAGCACAGGCCAACTAGAGTAAAGTGTGTTTGCAGCCTGGCTGGCCTTGCAGGGGCTGGGCCACATGTTCACATGTTGATGAAAAACATCCTGAAAAGGGGGGAAAGGGGAGTGGATGAGGGCAGGGAATGACACCGAGGAGAAGCTGGGAGAGGTGTAAAGGGTCACTGTATTGGATGTGTGGACAGCAAACATTAGGGGAAGTGTAGGAGTGGCAGTGACTGTGGGCCCATCTACTGTCCTTAGGTATTGTCCCTGTACGTGTCCTGCTGCCTTCCGATACAAGAGGAGATTTTATTTCTGTGACACCCCACAGCAGCAGAAGAGAGGTGCCTATTGTCATTCCCATGTCACCAGGCTGAAATTAGCCATTCTGGCACCCGTCTTATCAGTATGTTCAATTCCATAGCTTGGACTTTGTTCTTAGTACCAATATCCAGCACTGGATAACCTCACTGAAATACAAATGTGAGAGCAGGACCAAAAAGGATCCCAGAGCCTCTCCTCGCTCAAAGGCTGGCATAGCAGGTATCTAGTTATACATTGATATGGTAAACTCTATATGTGATAGCAGAGACTAGGAACTTAGTAAGTGCTTCAGCTGGAAGCAGAAAACTGACATAATGAATTTCTAAGCTAATTCAAAAAATGAACAATGAACCATAAAGTTCAGACGGGGTAACTTACATCCCACCCTAAACATGTGAATTACTCAGAGGATGTATTGATGGGCTGCTCTTTCGGACACCAGCTTGGTTAAACAGGATGCTCTTTGCCGTGCCTCTTGTGCAAAGGTCAGAGTTTTTTATTCATCTAGACAAACATTTCTATAGAATGGAACTGCTTTCAAAGCAAAACTTGGGGTTATTTTGTGTTTTTCTTTTTCTCTTAGGAGAATTCCAGGCTTTTTTTAAACAAACAAAACCAGAAAACTACTAAGGTGTGTTGGGTGGTAGTTTGGTTTCACTCTTGGGAAGAGGAGTGAAAGGTTTTTAATGTTGCTTTCCGTGTGATTCTGTAATTAAATTAACACTATCTATGTAGTCCATTTGGAGAAAATTCAAAAGTAGGTGTAGGATGGGGTTTTAAATGAATTGTCTGTTGTGTATTTGCCTTGCTCTTTTTTAATTCCTTTTTTTTTTTCTTTTAATCAGTTTTTTCGGCTCCTACCAGTTTTCATAATTCTTATTGTGGAATTGGCTGAAGCGTTTATTAGTGTTTCAAGAGATAAATGTTTTAACTCATCTCTTTTTTGGGCAATTCAGGGGTGAATTAGCTATGTCCAAGAGGAAATGTCTGTTGGTTGCTCTGCGATTCTATCTGTCAAGTCCAGGACTTCATAGCATGTACAAATCCAGATATGTATGGGAGGAGCTCTGGGCTTTTGGGTTAAACCCTGCTATTGGAAGAGTTGCTCCATGTGTCTAGGCTCAGTTTTTACCTCTCTGAAATGAAGATGATGCTAGCACTGCAACTGAAGGCTTTCTTTCCAGTATCCATTTGGAAAGTGACCTGTACACTTCCGAGTGTCCCTTGTGAGTGGGCGCGTTCCTTGCCCAGCAGCAGCCAGGTGTGTGGTGGAAGCAGCCCCAGGAGCTGGGTGGGACAGGAAAAAGCAATTTGGGACTTTACCAGTCCCTTCTACACAGACCACTATGAGCAGGGGTTTGCTTGTAAAAGGAGAATATTAGGTAACATGTTGAACTGAAACACAGCCTGTGCTAGTCGTAATGGGATGAGATAACTCTATCCTATTTATACCTTCCCCATCTCCTCTAAGGGAAAGAGAATTCATTTGAAAAATATCATGAGATCTCAAAGTGAAAGGTGTGGGAGGATATTATTTGTTTTGTGGTGTTTTCTGGGGAAAAAAATTGAATGCAAGAACAAATGGAATGAAAGGAAATGTGAAAACAATGGGAAGAGAAAAACTGCTTTTAGCCTTACAGAGTAGTCATTGATTCATGAAAGCACAAGGATAATTCCTCATTGTACAGCTTTCAGACAACAGCTAGAATATTCACTTTGAGTTAAAGACTAGAAAAATGTTAATGAACTGACAGAAGCCAAAGAAAAGTCAGTTTCAAAAAACAGCAGTTAGAGGACTAGACAAATAGCTGTTAGGAAAAGAGATAGAAAAGTAGTGAAATGGTGGAATGGAGCATGAGCAAGGATGAAACATAGCTGTCAGAATTGAAAAGATAAACTCAGAGAAAAATCAGAATTGCTTTTGTAGCTCAAGTTCCGAAATAAGAATTCTGGGGCAAAAATAGAGTTGTAAGTTTGTTTTTTTTTCCCTAAAAATATATTTTTTTAATATCTAGTTTCTTATCTGGTTTATTCTGAGGAATTATCTAGATAGTGTGGAAAAAGAAATTCTTTCTAAAAATGCTAAACAATGCATTTGAATATGGTGTACAGACAAAAGGTTTTACAGTATCTTTCAGGCCTTCAGGCTTCATGTGGCACAATCACCTGAGTACTGTGTGTAATCATGGTCTTGGAATGTTGCTAATTTCGAGGACAGCTCTTATCTTTTTTATACATTTGTATTCTGCAAAGAAAAACTAAATCATGATTATAAAAACATGCTTTTCCTAGGTTTAATATTTGTTAATACCTTTTATAAAATTATTATATATTCTGACTTACAAAATTAAGTTCTTGATGAAAGAAATGATGCATAGGATCTTGCATGGAACAGCTGTGGTAAAGGATAATAGTATTTTGCATTTGTGCAAAAAGATTAGTGTTATTTGAAAGAAGGCCTGTGCCAGTAGTTAGATGTGTAACTTATTTCAGAGAGAAATAATGAGGAAGGGGACTTACTCAAGGTCAGATGGCCTCAATGAAAAAAGTGGAAGCTTTTTGCTTAACTGAAGCCCTCCAAATAAAGGCTTTTTTTTTGTTATTAAAATGGGGACTGGATCAGTTCTGTGCTTATGAATTGAATAAACTTCAGTCTCTCTCTGCTAAATTTTTCACCTGTATTGGATTCCATTGAAGAAAGCAGAACAGTGCTTGCTTGGAACAGCTCAAACATTCCAGTTTGGTGTTACACAACTCTCAGTGAATATTAACTGGTGCGACCCTGTCCTGCGAATGCTCCCTTTGGGGAGGGCTCCTTTGGGAGGTGCTGGGCACGGGCACACACACACACACACACACAGAGCTCCTGCAGGACACGGGCACACACACACACACAGAGCTCCTGCAGGACACGGGGGCACACACACACACACAGAGCTCCTGCAGGACACGGGCACACACACACACAGAGCTCCTGCAGGACACGGGCACACACACACACACAGAGCTCCTGCAGGACACGGGCACACACACACACACAGAGCTCCTGCAGGACACGGGCACACACACACACACAGAGCTCCTGCAGGACACGGGCACACACACACACACAGAGCTCCTGCAGGACACGGGCACACNACAGAGCTGCTGCGGGACACGGGCACACACACACACACACAGAGCTCCTGCGGGACACGGGCACACACACACAGCTCCTGCTGGCCATGGGCCCCCAGCTCCTGTGTGCTATATTTGGGTCCATGCCCCTGTGTCCTGCCAAGAGCAGCTGATCTGTTTGCTCCTGTGGCTCTAGGGCCGTGGAAGCTGGATAACCTCTCCACTTAAAATGCAAAGGGATGAGGAGTCTCCAGGAGTAAGCACAGAGGGGTTGTTGGAGCTCTCTGCTGCCTTTTTTCCATGTTTCCATTCAAAGGTCTTGCTCACTGAGTAGGAAAGACTGCAGGACATGGCTGGGGAAAGTAATTGTATTGCTAAAAGCATGGGAAGTGGGGACACAATACAGGGGGTTTTAAGGGACAGCAGAGCACCAAAATTCCCTCATGGGACCCCAAAGGAATTGTGAACAATCTGTAAGAATGCAGCTGGGAATGGCAATTCTATGAATGGTACTTTGACCGTTGGCCATTCTCTTGTTGTTTACCCCTCTCCTGTACCTTTATGCATTATGGGTGTTAGTGTGACACAATATTTAAGCTGCACTGTGGCTGTGCACTGGGTGTTAACATATTGAGCTAATGAGCATTACTAATCCTCTTGAAGTCCTAGTAATGTGCTTGCCACATATGCTCACAATGTTTCATACTCATGCATAGATTAGTTTGGAATTAGTCTTGTGTATGAATTCAGTTGTTACTTAGTTGTTCACATATAATCCTTTTGATTTCCTCTCTGTATTATCATTCATTGTCTTCCAGTGCAAACCCCTATTGTTTCCCATGTGTTTTCCCCAGGTGTTAACTGGAATGTTTCCTGGCTTGGCTTGGCCAAGGGCATTTCTGAGTTGTGGAACCTTGACAGAAAGCTAGGCTGAGTGAAACAGTTTGAAAATGTTACCAGCTAGCTAAAGAAAGGGAGAGATGTCCATGGATTGAACTCAGTCTTAAATTTGAGGTTACTTCAGACTGGTTCTTACCCTGCATTTTGCAGTTGAATCCAACAGTAGAAGAAAAGAAGTGGCACAACTACCTGCAATCCTGAGCTCTGAAACTGCTGATTATGTGGCACTGATGATTGTCCTGGGGTAGGAGCCAGCTGGCCTTGTGGATGTGGCTTTAGATTGCTTTCTAATAAATAACACTTACTATGGCTCAGCTTGGTATGAACAGGAAGTGCCAGGCAGAGGAACTGTCACTCCAGAACATGAGACAGAAGATGACATTAAGGACTAACACAGATGCATATATTTCAGTGCCTTCACACTTGGCATCCCTGCACAGGCAAATGATCTAATAACAGCTCCCCTCAAACACCTTGGATCCACAGGAGAAGAGCCAGTGTTGTCATGAGTAACATATAGAAGACATAGGTGAAGGGTATTTTTAGCCTAGCTAAAAGAATTTTTCCATGCACTTCGTAGATTGGTGTAGGTTGGCTTTAGTGCTTGCAACTGCTCTGTCCACACCTCCTCAGTGGCTGCCACAAACTCCTTTCCTCACCTTTTCATGGGCAAACTCACCTGTCTTTTGCCTCATGTAAATTGTGAGCCATGAGAAGAGCCTTGCCTTTGAAGGAGCCCTCACAGAGATGATGGCTTTGAGACTGTTCTTACTGGGATAAGTCCACAATACAAGACTCCTCTGATTTCTAAACACTAAGAACATAATTTCTTTGGGCAAATCTGGGTTCTGTTCTGGTTTAGTAACTGCCCAGGCAGATCACTGTGATTTTAATTACTCTTGGGGGTGATAAAGCTATACCCACACAGAGACCTAAATGCAGGAGAGGGTCACAAGTAATAATTTGGTGTCTTCTATCCAATCAAGTTTTGTTCAGTATAATTTTTTCTGATTTGGGATAATTTTTTTTTCCATTGACCATTTATTAACTGGTGGCACAGAAACATTCAATGTCCTTTGTTTTAATTGTTGGCCCATTTCTGTATAAATTTTTTTCTGAGTCACATCCCAAACCATACAGACTCCTTTCATTGCCATGACAACAGCAAGGCATGCCAATGTTAGCAAAGTCTGCTGGAAAAAGAGAAGTCAGGAAAATCAAAACACAGTTAATTGAGGTATTTCATATATAAATCTCCATTTTTTGTAATGATCCAAAATTATCCTTCATTGTGGAAAAGTAGTTAAGAACAAGCCCTAGATAAATAGCATAGCCTCATGGTGGCTGTTGGGTCCTGTCCTAGGCACTGCATTATAAAAAAGGTCTCACGAGAACAGTGAGAGTGGAATTGGTCATAGCCCTGGAGAAATGTTTGGATCAGAAGAGGATGAAGAGCTAAAAGTGGTTACTAATAAAGTAAAGGATAATTACTAACAGTTTCAGAAAAACATCTGATGTTAAATTGTGCATTATTCTGTTCTTATTGTACCTTTCTCTTCATTGCTTAAGATTAGAAGTACATTAGATGGGATTACATAACAGTACATTTTTAACAAATAAATAATGCAGTAACTCATGAAACGTAATAGGGAATCACTGATGTAAAACAGGTCTTGTAGAGCTAAATGCTGGAAGAAATCTGCCTTAGTACAAGTGAAGCTGGGAAGGAGGAAAACTGTAGGTGGGACTTGAGAGGTCTGCAGTCATGATGAAGGATTATTTCTGTTTTAAAGAAGAGGTGAGAGCACAGAGATAACAGAGGAACTTTCTACAGCCTCCTTGCCCTTGAAACCTCCATGGTCATATGGGCTTTCTCTTGGCCTCCCTGTATGCTTTGAAGCTAAGGTGGAAATAGAAATGGAGGATGAATGTCCTGCAGTCAGGGACATTTTGGGCTGAACTCTTGAGATTGGTAGTTTTGAATACTTCTACTTATGCTTGCTGTGAAGGAGGGGAGAGGATGAATGATGCTGCCCACTGAAAAGCTGTGATTCAGGTATTCCTGGCCTATGTCTAGGGTTGTCCCATAAAACTCTCCTCACCTTTTTTTGATCCTTTCACCCTGTTAATCTACAGCTGCAGGTGGCTGAAGGCTCATCTTTCCTCTGGTATGTCCTCAGGGTACCCAAATGAGTTTCAGGAGCCTCTGCAATTTCCAAAGGATGCAAGTGCTACGTTTTCATTTAATGATAGTTGACTCTCAGATGAGATGGCTGAATTGTGGTGACAGCTGTTGGTAGTGTCAGAGCAAATGTAGACTTTTGTTCCCCTTATTTATATCCTTATTTTCAGACCTACGGCAGCTACTGCAGGCTAGAATGCTGTTTGCTTTGTTTGGGTTCTCAGTAATTCTGACAACACCTGCCTGCTTAGGACAGGGGGATGGAATAGACCTCCTCATCCTGCATCAGTTGGCACACTGGGTTTTATTCCAGTTTGGAAGCTCCTGAGCCCAGCTGGCTATATATGCAGACACAGCTCAGGCTTTGGGGGCCCAGCTCTGAAGGAGAAACTGTGGAAGTCACTGGACTTATCAAAGATTGTGGTTAATATCAAATATTAGCAGTTGCTATCTAATAAACAAGCTTCAAGTGAGAATTCACAAAGTTGAATAGCAATGGTCCTCCAGTGTAACCAGAATTCTGAGGTCACTGAGGCTCTGCAAACAGCCCCTGCATCTGCACCAGGCAAGGGGAGAGCCCTTGGCTCTCAATACTGCAGGGATTGATGGGCTGGGGCAAGACTTGACAAACAAAACACAAAACCTTGTGGTTTTGTGAACTTAGTATTTAAGTGTACATAACTTAAAAGCATTGGACATTTGCAAACCTAAGAAATTCCTTGAGACTTGTACAATGCTTGGCTGCAGGTGGAGCCTGCAAGCCATAAAAGCTGCAGTTAATGGTAAGGTTTTGTCTTCCTGTTGTGACTAATGTGTGTGGGCGTGGGGCATGTGAGCATGGAGCAGAGCATACAGTGCTGACAGTGTCTGTTTATTCTGCTTTCTCTTCTGTGCAATGGCAGATCTGCTGGACATCTCTGCACTCAATGTGTTTTCATGTTTCTGTTGGGTTTTTTAAATTTATTACACAGCATCCTTTAGCTGATGTATTTGAAATACTTAAGGAAGGCTTAAAATGTTTTTATAATTTACCCTATTTTTGCTGGTATTTGTTAGCACAGGTGGTCTCATCAACAAAGAAGCTGCTCATTCACAGCAGAGTTTGACTGTGACTTTAGACAAATGGGTTGTCTTGACCATCATCCTGTGGGTTGATATTACATGGGTAAATTGCTAACAGAGACTTTTTTCTTAGTCTGTGATTTTTAGCTTGGTTGGGTCAGACTTTTCAAGGCAAGGCATTTGTGTTTTATTCTAATGCAAAACACTGTGCATCCCTGCATTGCCTTTTAGGGGGCAGAATGAAGAGCCATCAATAGCTGGGATGTGTCTCCAAAGTGGCCAGTGACATTTAGTCCAATTTTGGTTGGAACTTGTGTCATGAAATGCAGCAGTCGCTCCAGGGAGCTGAGCTCTACCCTTAGGGACCTCCCCTAACACTTCATAAGCCAGAATAAAGCATTCAGGCTACTGAGGAGAGATCCAGGAAACACGGGCCATAGGACAAGGACATAAGGATGGGATCTCTGCTCCACTGGTACTGTGTCTGAGCCAGCCATCAGCCCATGCCTTGGGAAGGAAAGGCAGGAGCAAACACAGAGCAAAGTGTCCCCAAATATTGTAGAGCTTTCTGTGGGCCGGGCGTTTTTCAACCAGAGGAGATGTCTTTGGTAAACTGTGATGGGTTTTTTTCTTTCCTGTATTTTTCCAGTCTCTTTTTGAGTCCAGGTAAAATTCTACTACATTTTGTCCTGCATCAAGGTGTTCTACAGCTTAATTATATGTGAATGAATGAACAGTATTTTCCTTGTTCTGAATTTTTCATCTACTAGTTCCTTCTGTTATCTTCTAGCTCTTCCACTGGAAGAGCATAAACAATTATTCCCTGTTCACCTATTTCACATCACCAATCTTTGTAAGCTTCCATTCCTACCTTAGGCTGATGCACTGAAACATATGTAGTCCCTTCTTCCACAGTTTTCCTCTTGCTTCTTGTAAGTTTTTCCACTCACTTAGTCTATGAATGATTACTGAATCAGCCATGACATCCCTAATATTGTATGGACTTTACCAATCCATGTGGGTATAACTGACATTTCTCGTTGTGTTGTTTCTTGCCGCTGTGGCCTCACTGATCTTGGTGTACCATTGTTGCTGCCACCATCTACACCTGTGACAATGTTCCCTGTATCGTTTGCCCTTCTTTAGACTTGGAATTTCATTTCTCAGTGACAGTTTTACTGTTTGTTGTTATGTTGTTCATTTTGTTTAAGCAAAATCTTTAACATACTCCTGTTTGTCCACGGATGTGATTCGTTCTGCCTCTTCTGCACTTTTTGTCCTTGCATACAGCATCCATTTCTCTTCTTTTCACTGACTGTCCAACACATCAATTCCATCAGGATCCCCACCTGAATTACCTGTTTCCTTTCCCTGACCTCTTTCTTGGTTGTTTTTATGCAAAAGCGTTTGTCTGCTGTTCCTCGCGCCTGCAGAACACCGGTGTACGCGGTGTTTCGGGCACAGTCTGCATTCCCAGAGCGAGCAGCCGCTTGCCGAGCGGTGCCGGGCTTTGCCGAGCGGTGCCGTGCCGAGCGGGGCCGGGCCTTGCTGAGCCGAGCCGTGCCCGCCGCGGGCTCGGCCCCGCTCCGCCCTCGGCGGCGAGCCGCNACCGCGGGGCCGCGGCTGCAGCCGCGGGCGTCCAGGAGCGGGGGAAGGTGCAGGCGGCCGTGGGCAAAAGGGGAGGCAGGTGGGGCCGGTCGGGTGTCACTGCCCTGTTGCTGAGGGTGGGAGAGGGACGGGCGTCCTCCGGCAGCTCTTCTCCTTTCGTGGGGGCTTTTTGTGCCTCCTTAAAGCGATATAAACTGTACGAGTTCTGGTTGTGCTTCGGCTGAGGTGCTCGGAGCCTGTGCTTTTTGCCCATGAACCTTATGAATGCGGTTGTAGCGTGGCCGTGCATTTTCCTCTTAAGTGTTAAATGCATCTCTGGCTATGTGCATCCCAGGTGGACCCGGCAGGTGTCACAAAATTCAGTCTGAAATTTGTCATGTTTGCCTTCATCAACTGTGTGCATGACTGTGGGTAGGTGTTCCTTGTATCTCCAGACCTGTCATCTGAATAGCACCGTCTTCCCATGGCATATTTGCTGGCTCTTACTTGCAATACTGAAACATTATATGCATACTTTAACTTAGAGACGATTTATTTTGTGTTTCAAAGTGAAGTCCTAGCAGGTGTTTTGTTGTTGTGTTTTGGGGTTTTTTTTTTAAACTGCATATGGTTAATTTCGTTGAGATGTTGCTGTACACAAGCTGCTTTTCATGTTTTTTTAAAGGTCAGAATCATATTGTTGTGCCCTCTTCCTTTCATGGTGTGTATAGGAGAGGTTTAGTGCAGTTGAAACATTTTCATATGTGTTGTCAGATATCTAAGCAGATTGTTTCCTCATGAACTGTGTAATTTGCTGTAGCTGGAACCATGTGCTCTATATACATGTATACATATCCTATATGTGTCTGTGTATGTACACGTGTAGATTGTCTCATGAGATTGGTCAGAGTTGTAGTTTAGTGGAGTGTTCTATGCTGGTATTTCATAACAAAACCTCAAAGCTCTTAAGTTTACATGTGCTGAATTTAATGCTCCTTGTTAGAGACCCCACATATACCACATCTGCTCCACTGGGGCATGGGACTGTGGAGGACTTGGATCTCAGGGTTAAGTCTCACATAGTTTTGGGGAAAAATACAATAGTTATTTAATCTGGAAAGGTAGACTGTATACCTGGTCAGTCTGCTACTGCTTCCCTGTTCTGAGAGGAATCTGGTTTTTGCGTGAAAGATTAGAAGCTGAACAGTGTTGTGCTACAGGACAGAAGGGCATTGCCCGTCTCCTGTATGAGGAATTTGTTAGGTGGCTTTATCACAGTGGTTGTGCTTTAAAATGAAACATCTTAAAGCTTTTTGTCTCTGAGTGCAAACCTGTACTGAGGATTTCCTCTCTGCTCCTGTGTTCTTATTTAAATATGTCATGTATGTTTTGTTCTTTGAACATTAAGACTGTTCAAAACCGTGTTTTTGTGGCTGGAAGTATATAAGTTGAAGGGGAAGTGGGAGTGTTGAATTTTTTTTTTAAACTGTGTAAAGGAGCTGTTTATCTAATTGTTAATTAGGGATGTAAAAGGATGTAAAGTTTTTGACTTATTTTTGCTGAGAGACTGCTTGGCGTAGTAAGAATATAACACAGCATTTTTTTATTCATTTAATCCTTGACTTGAAAAATAGTTTACCAGTGAAAACTTGTTGTTCTGCTGTTTCAGAACTGAATTAAATGGGTAGTAGTTTATTAGGAAACGGTTTGAATGACTTGACTAAAGTAAAGATCTTTGTTGGTTTTTCCCTTTAATTTACCAATCTGGGGTAGCCATAATCTTTATTTTTCAAAGAAAACAGTACAGGGGTGATCTGCATATTTTAAATTATCAGGAATAACTGGAGTAGGACCATTTTAAAGATGAGGAAAGCTACATGTGAAATTAGCAATAATATTTGTGTTCGAGTAGTAAAATTATGTATGTTTAAGTACTTTTGTTTAAGACATTGAGATGTGCAGTATTCCAATCTTTCCTTTTGCTTTAGTGTAATTATTCTTGTGATACTCATGGGGTAGAGATGCACTTATCCCCATTTTAAAAATAAGTAATGGAGACAGAAATTGTATGTATTTCAGGTAGGCTTGGTGGAGCAGGCATTTGATTTCTGGTCATAGGTTGTTAGGCAGTCAGTAGCCTTTCAATACAAAATAGATCCTGTACAGATACTTAATCTTCCTCTGTTCATACAACTCGAGAGATTTTTATCTTTCACTGGTGTGTTTCAGTTTAAAGTAGGATGCAATTCTCTATGGCTTTGACTTCCTGCTGTCAAAGTCGTGTAGTGAATGGTGAGTACTGTGCTGGTTGTGTTTCCTGTGATTGGTTCTCAGAAGTACTCCAACCCTGAAATTGCTGCCAGGTTTTCTTTTTGTCTGTCTCCCTTGTAGTGACTGACAGTCAAGTGGAACATTCAAATCTAGTAGGTGTTAGCTCTTTAAAAACATCTGAAGTAGCCCTCAGAAATTGAAGCTGTGCTGTCACAGGGCTGCTTGAAATAACTGTCAGTGTGCTGCAGCTGCTTGCTGTGCATTAGAGTCATTCAGAGTAACCCTTGGAAATTCTTAATATAAAAACAAGAAAAGAAAGCTAGCCTGGAGCCCAGCAGATTCAGGATCTGCCCATCAACAGCAAGTGTGACTGTGACCTTGGAACTAGCCAGGTACATTCCCTGGTCTAGACTGCCTGTTGTGATTGACTTGATGTCACCAGGCTCGTTGGGAGCATGTTCAGGTGGCTGAAGCAATCATCATCTCTGCTGGGAGCTGGAATTAATTTGCTGCTTAAAGAAGAGCCTGCAGTTTGAGTCCTCCTTACTAGTAATAATTTATTTTTTTTTGCTGTTAGGACTAGATAATACTGAAATTTCATCCTCAAAACATTTCCTTACAAATGCATGAATTTACACAACAGGAGTTTTTTTTTAAATCAATTGTAGCAGGAATTCTCTGAGTCAAGAAATGCAAGTATTAACAGTAAGTGTTAACACAAAGGAGCATCCACAACCTAGCTGGGCAACCTGCTCCAGTGTCTCACCACCCTCATTGAGATGTGTCTTCTTTATATCCAAGTTAAACCTACCCATATTCAGTTTAAAACCATTTCCTGTTGTCCTGTCACCACAGGCCCTGTTAACAGGTATCTCTCCATTGCACTTAGACATCCCCTTTACATATATAAAGAGGATGTATATATATATGTACATATATACATATATGTGATATATTTGTGTATGTATATATATGTATATACATCTAAAGGCTGCAGTCGACCTTTCTGCTTACATACAGCTAACTTGAAAGTGGAATGTATTTGGATTTTGACTGTCTGTATATACTACACTCTCCTGTCTGTTGCTGAGTTTCTCAATTTCAAGTCATGATTTCTAGTAAATACATTTTCAGAATCTTTGTAATTTTTGCAGGAAAATGTCTCTTTCTATGTGTTGTGGTGGTTGAAAGTACTGTAACTACACAGTAGAAGTAGAAGTGATTTTACTTTTTGGGGAGAGTGGTAGTGTTAAAACCTCACCAGAGTTTTTGTCCCTTTTCCAATGCAAGATCAGGCACCTTTCTTTGCTCAGGTTGTTCAGGTGTTTTTGATGCGTGGGGATTTTTGCTTCTAGCTCTTCTTCACTGACTGCTTTTGATGATTGTGTATGTGGAGTGTCTTGCATTCTCAGCTTTTGTTTCAGTAACCTTAAAGCATCTGAAGAGGTAATGGATTAAATTGATTTTTTCTAAGTTTATCTGCTGAACAATAATGATAATTTTTATTTCTTCTCTGCTTGAGTAGATTTTGTACAGCCCCCAGAGGCTTACATTGACAAACCATGATAAGGTTTTTGTATCACTCTTTAAACCCTAAGGGCAAGTAGCTTTAGTTTTGTATTAACTTAAAAATAACTTTGTCTTCCTTTAGTCTGTCTCTGAAAAGGTGTTTGGAATGACCGGTTGTGACCAGCTGAAAGCACAGGGTTATACTGGTTTCAATACTATACCAGATAATGAATAAATAAGTCATCCCACAGGAACCTAAAATCATGTAGGAAGAATATCCAGTAGAACCTTACCATGGCTTACTTAACAAATAGAAAGTTAGGTGGAATTCAGTATTTGGAAAGAAAAGTTGATGGTTGTTTGCATAATTAGTCCTATTTTGAATGATGATGTCATTGATTTGGTTTCCATATGCTGAGCAGGAGGCTGATACAAGGAGGAAAGATAGTGGCCATTGTGCTCAATGGAGACAGATGTTCACATGAATTAATGCTGGTGTTTCACTGTAGTGTTTCAGGAGTGAAGAGCAATCTGTTGTAGCTGCTGTTCTTGCTTGCTTTTTCTGGGTTAGTTCCTGTTGTTCCTTGCTTCCCATTCCAGGTGTGTAGGAGACACAACTCATTTTTTCTGCTGTTTTACAGTCCATCTCCTGTTACTAGCACTGCTGCCTTTTTTCTTTTTTTGCTGCTTCTAATGACAGTTTTTGTATCTTTGCTTTCAATTCTTTGTGAATTTGTAGTAATTTCTCTGCAGTGTCAGTATTTTCTAATTTATTGTTTTCTCTTTCCCATGACTGTTTTGGATGGATTCCATTCACCTTGCTTCTTTCATGGCAGTGTGTCTAGACTACATGGGCAGGTCAGAAAGAACATTTGAAGATTCCTACCTTGCATAGTGACCTACAGTGCTTTTTGGCACTAGTGAAATACTGAACAGATAACTCTTCTAGGCAACATTATGTCCTGTTGGTTTCAACTGTCCTAGTGTCCTCTGGCCATGAGCCATATGAAGCATGTTTGCATTTCTGTACATTTCGTATTTTTGGCATGTGACAAGGCAGGATTTTAACTACTGTTATATATTCTTGGTTTTTAAATCACCTTTCAAATAAAAGGCTTTAAATGTTGTTTAGGGCTCTGATACCTGCTGTTAAATCCTGTACATACAGTCCTTTACTTATGAAAAAAGGGATGCAAATCAGTTTGGATTAGTTGTACTTTGAGATTGTAAAATTCTAATAAGGATTGCTAAAATTGCTGCACTCTACCAGCTGGCAGCATATGAAGCAAGAGTCTTACTGGGACTTCGTGGCTTCTTTGTAAGTTGTATGAAAGACTGGAATGATAAAAATTTAAGGTAATCTGTCATTTTATGGAACGTCAGGAGCTGTTAGGAGTGGAACTTGGCAAAACAAGAGAGTAGGCCTTCTGTTGCACAGATTAAAGGTACAGCCATATCTTGGGTTCCACATTTAGCTCTGGAGTCATATAGGTTAGGAATTTGACAGAATATTGAGATAATAATTCAGGAGGCTTGAAACAGACTAAAGGCTTTGGTTTAGTGGTGAGAATGTTAAATGTATTTGAATTAACAAATGATTTAGAAGAGTTCTAAGTGCTTGTGCTAAGAAACTAAAATATTGCAGCTTTGAAGAGATTCCACTTGTATAATGCAGGTGTAATACTGTCATCACAGTGAGGCAGTAAATAGAAACCTATTGCATTAGGTTTTCTGTCATACTTTAAGTGAATTAGCTTTTCGAGAGCTGTGATTGGCAATAAACTCAGAACTTCTACTTTATCAAAAATTATCTAAAACAGCATCCCAGAGTAAAGTTCTTCAGTAGTCAGTGTCACTTGCAGTAACTTAATTGAATTATATTCTTAATGAGCTTGTAGAATTACCTGATTATTCTGATTGTGAAATCTTTCCTGAGTTTTGTGTGAGCCACAAAATGCTTAATTTTTCTGGTCCATCACAGAAGTTAATCAAGAGCTGTAGTGTGATCTGGCTGCCATCTGTTTAAATACTCAGTTTTCTAATCCTTTTTAGAAACCACTCAGGTGACATCATGTTGAAGGGACCTTGAGCCCAGGAGGTACTCTAGGAGCTCTTCCTGTTGAAAATAATAATGGAACTGCTGCAGGCTCCACGAAGTTCATTGTCAATGAACACACACTGAAGAGCTCTGTATATGTGTGTAGTACCACATTGCAGGCAGACAGTGAATAGAATTCAGTTTCGCAACCAGATCTTGATATTTAATTTTGGTGTTTCCTTCCTATGATTTGACTGTATGGACAGACTTCTTGTGTTACAAGCTTTTGTAATTAGGTTCCCATAAGATAAATTTAGTCAGCATCTTACAAAGGTTGCTAGAATTGCTGATTGCACAGAGGGAGTGAGTGCTTGTGAGGTTTACTTTTCCTATGAGAAAACTTTTGAATTTTAGGACATACAATATTTACAGCTTTATAGGTGCAGTTTTTCAAGAGCTTTGCAGAAAATGAAGCTTTCAGCTACTTTTGTAGGAGTTTGAAGAGCCTGAGCATTGGCTTCTGTCAGAATAATTGTTTTTGTGTGTGTGCTTGATTTCTGCTGTAGTCAGGCTATATTAAAGAAAAACGTGGTAGTATGTAGCTTTGTTAAATTCCATCCTTGTTATAACTTCAGTATGTGTGCTAGTGTCACTGATTTGAAAAAATGGATTTTCTTCATA
The DNA here is from genome assembly GCA_013397075.1 of Rhabdornis inornatus. Taxonomy (NCBI): domain Eukaryota; kingdom Metazoa; phylum Chordata; class Aves; order Passeriformes; family Rhabdornithidae; genus Rhabdornis; species Rhabdornis inornatus. The sequence goes on along the minus strand of VWZS01008407.1, from coordinate 3,938,703 downwards.
CTGATTGAAGATACTGTATATAATTTTATGTATTTTGTATGTTTGAAAATCTCCATGGACTGTGAGAAGTTCTGCGTAGCTTAAAGACTAGGTTAAAATACATCCCCCTTGTTTGCTGTGTTTATTTGACAGCACTTTATCTAAGATCAATTTTGCTTTTTATCCCTGTATTACCATGTTTACTCCTTGGGCCTTATACAGGGAGGAAAGCACAAAACTGTAAAATAGCAATTAAGCAGGAGGATTCAGGTTTGTACAAGCAATGGGAAATCACTGTACTTCAAGATTTACTGACATTTCTGAGCTGATCATTCAGATTTTCCTTTTCACAGCCTGAGCAGCAGTTGTACCTTCTTCATCCTTATTATGGACTTGTATTCTTCCTCCTGGAATACCAGTGATTACCTGTATTTGACAATGAGGTGGAGCCACTGTGTTGGAAATTGTTTTGGGGAAAAAAGAAAAAAAGGGCCCTGAAATCATCTCCTGCCTTCCACATGTTTCAGTGGTTTCTGTCTGTTGATGAGTTGGGTGTGTGTGCTAAGGACTGAAAAAGCAGAACTGTTCTGTGTGGAAACTGTGCACCTGTGCTGCTACACTCTCTACTTAGAACAGCAAGATAATAATCCTGTCTTCTACTTTTTAAGGATCTTTTTTACAACTTTCTTCAAAACAAAATGTAAAACCCTCAATTTTTTCTTGTAGTGGCTTTCATACTTCTATCCCTTCCTGCAGGAATTCAGTGTTACCTCTCTGGAATTGCTTAGAGCTGTTCCTGATCTTCCTGATCTCCTCAAAAGGAGCTACAGAGTGTGATGTACAGTACTGTACAGCTTCTGCCCTATCTCCACCTTTCTTTAAATTGTCTCAACAATCTTTCTCTTAGATCTACACACAGCAGCTTCTGAGGAGCTTTTTTAAATTCTAAGCATTTTTAAAATCTAAACCCTAAAAGGGAGCTTCCTGTTTGCTTGTGTTAGGATAAATTAGTTGGCTGCACAGAGGTGGTTTTTGGGTGACGAATTCAGGTATCTCCCATAATTTCTGAGCTGCCATGGAAAGGGAAGACTATGGAAATTCCTTTGGAGGAGTGTGTATATCCTGTCCAAGACCTGTCTTTCCTGCTGGACTCAGAATCAGGATCTTTAGAACTTCACAGATTTTAACCTTCAACCCCATGCCCAAGTCCTTTGTGTATTATTGGCATTTCCCCCTGCCCTTAGAATGTAGGAGTATTTAGGGCAGTTTCCAAAGTCCTCACTCCTTTGACTGTGTTGAAGTTGAGAACTTCCCTCGCTAACTTCTTTAGTAATGCTTTTCCCCCCTTTTGTGAGTTCTTATTCTCTTGCATTTGAAGGTGATCAAAGCTGTCCCACTTACCTCAAAGTGAGAAGACCTAAAAAACTTCTTGGTTTCCTGAAGCTGTAGTAAAAATCTGAAAAAAAATTTGCTCTTAGAGGTTTGACAGTCTTCATGTCTGAGCCAACCAAGTGGATTTGTGAGAAATCTTTAGTGTTTGCTTTTTTCCCTTTCTAAAAAAATCTCTTTCCATAGCTAATTTAGGAGATGGTGGTAAGTGGCTGGAAAATTTACTGTTACTTTTCAGTCACATTTTACCTTATGTATGTCACTTTATATAAACACAAAAAAATTTCTACATAATTTTCTTGATAATTTCACTTTGATGTTAACGGAAATGCTTTGCAAGAATTATTCTGCTTTGAAAATAAATAATTGTTGCAGAAAGATTACTTGTGCTTCAGATATACATGAAACACGGATATTTTTAGTATCTAATATAAATACCAAAATATAAATATATGTATACATATGTATGTGTATATAAATATTGAAACATTTGTAGTGGAGCACCTGTTTTGTTCTGTCTCCTGGTCAGTTGTACATGAAGGTGTTAGTCATCCAGGCAGTCAGTGACTTGGTATTATATATGTGAAATAAGCAAGCTGGGATTAATGACAGCATCAAATTCCTCTTTCTGTTTCTGTGATTAAATTGCTGTGCTGGCAGAGGAAGGAAGGAACAGCATTCATAGTTTATCTCCTCATAATTTATTTCTAGTTCATGGAAATAACTTATAAATGTAGTTAGATGCATCTCCAGTCTCTTATTTTATTCTTGTTTGAGCTAGAGAAATAATTATTTTTCCTTAAAAAAGATGCAGTTTTTCTCAGTGAAAAAATTGGCTGGTTGGCCTATTTCATTAGTGATATAAACTTATTTTAATTTTACTATGCCCAATAGTCTGTTGTGTTTAATAATTACTTGCAACAGGCCATTCACACTTTTAATACATGTGATTTATTAGTTATTGTAGGCAAGCTTCCACCACAGGAATTAATATTTGAAGTGACCTGTAAAAATCAGCTGGTGGTTTCAGGTTGAACTGATTTCTATTTAAGAAAAAACAAACTCTTTAATAACACAGCATATTTTAAATTGTGTAAAATTATTTGCTGGGCCACTGAAGACTGCATGCTTTCCCTGAAATATGGCGACTTTCCTCTTTTTCCCTATTTTTACTCAAAAGGGAAGATCTTAAGTGTATCAGTGATTATTAGTGTTTACTCTGTCTTGCTGACAAGCATTTGCAGGCTCTTGGTTTTGTGTTTATTTTTTCATTAGATACAGCACACACATCTAAGCCAAAACTTCTTAAAAATCATCATCTAACTTAGGAGATGAAGAGAAATAAATGGATAAAGGGGTAATGAAATTTGTCATCAGCTTGCTTTCTGAGTTCTTGGCTGTGTGGAAATGCATGCCAATCATTTAATTATTATAGTTTCACAATCATTAGGGCTGCTTGCAAGTTGATTTCTTTAAATTTGAAACACATCCTATTACCTCCTGTCTATGCTTACTAGTTATTGCAAGATCTGGAGACTTGCTTCTGGGCTTAGAATTCCAGTAGTAGTTTGGCTGTGTGGTGTGTTTGTGTACATGATGGGGAAAACCATGAACAGACCAGAAGTACCTGGCTTTGACTTTTGAGCCTGAAGAGACAGAATCTGAAACCCAGGGGCTGCACATTCAGTCTGCAGTGGCATTTGGAAGTTACAGGTTCACCTTCAGGTGCATTTAAAGCAATAGACTGATAAAAGGAAAAAGAGCCTTTGTCTCTGCTGCAGGTAATCTCCATGTTTCTTAGAACATTAAAAGAGAGCTCTCTTAAGAATATTTTCTTTCATAATTTAAATGTTTCACTCTCCTTTTAGCTCAGGCAAAAGCCTTCCCTGATTATATACCCTGTGTTTTCACAGGTTTCATTTCAAAATTCTTTCAAACAGCAGTTGGTGTCCAGTGCAGTGATGGGTAAGAGCAGCTCTGCCTGTGCTTGTGCGCTGTTGCAGTAGAGGATTCCATGAGCCCCAGCCTTCCCTTGAGTTCAGCTGCAGCCCTGGCTGTGCTGAACAAGCTCTGAAGGCAGGCTTGCTTACCTTCACATCTCTTCCCCTGCAGCTCAAGCTGCTGCCACTGCTGTTTTGAAAGAAAAATTCTATATCCAGGATACATAGAACTTGGCTTTTAGGTTTTGATACATGCATTTTGTCCCCACTGTTCCCTGGAGTAAGCTTTTCAAATAGGTGTTACGTTTGGTTAGACTTTTGGAATCTTTGTTCAGCTATGAGTTTAGGTCCCATTTTAGTTGACTTACCAATAGGCAACAGTAAAATATATGTGAACATTTACTCCTCCAAAATCGTGATTTCCTCAACAGGAACTGTGCTTCTAAAGGATATGACAAATGAGTTGTGTTGCATATTCTTGCAGTTTACTTTTTATTTATGTTTTTCGTCTGAGGAGCAGGAGGAGAAAGGGAGGAATAAGGGCAGGTGCGCTGGGTTTTTTTTTGTTGTTGTTGTTTGTTTTTTTAATGCAAATCCCAGAAAGTTCTGGGTACTTTAGTTTGAGGTATTTTAAGTGTTTCAGTGTTGGCAGTTTTATAAAGCTGTTGCTGTACATTTAGACTGTTACAGGTTTATGATGATGAAAGAAAAGTACTTTTGTCCACTTGTCACATGGCTTCTCCCTTTGTGCTTGGCCATGTGATCAGCATGTTCAGAAGGTGTGTGGGACTGGCCCACCCTGCACACTTGGTACTTCCACATGTTCACCTGACCCTGCAGTGGTCAGATGCAATGAAACAGCGGTGAGGATTCACTTGAGTTTTCAAAGCCAAATGCATTTTCTTTTTGTCTGCCCTAAAAAGTACTGAGATGTCCATATCCAGGCTCTGGAGCAATTATAAACCTTGTATTTGTGGCAATGAGCTGGAAGAAATAAACTCTACCTATACACTGTGCTACCACTGTTACCTATTTTCTGCTTAACTTCAGTGATCTGTAGCTGTTACATGCAGAGACAGGGATCATCTACATTTGTATTCAGAGAGCATTTCCAGGATTATCAGCAGTGTCTGGTTAAAGCCTGCTGCCTGTCGCATGAAACTGAATGTTATTTTCAAGGTGGACCCACGGATTTCTTCTGAAAGCTGCAGAAGGAGAGTAGGGCACTGCTGAGAGCTCAGCTTCAAGCTTCAGTCTCTATTTTTAGAGATGCATACAAGGGCAGGAGGGAAAAAAATCTCTCAGTTTTCAGGAAAAGCAGCAGTATTTGCACCTTTGAGGTACATGAGCACATTTTGAAGTTTCTGAAAGAAGAGTAGCTAGTGAAAGCATAAAGCTTGTGCATGAGTCTGTTCAGGGAACTTCTTAATGGAGCTACATCCCTACCTTTTGCTTCTTGAGAAGGCACAGACTTCACATAAGGCCAGACTGGGGGCGTTTTCATTAATTGGCCTTACAGTTTCTGTTAGGATCAAACGGTAATTAGCAAATCCTTTCTGACAAATGATGCCCTTTCTTAGTAAGCAGGGTCCTGGCTGTAGAGTGCCTGTGTGTGTCACTTGCAGGCTGAGCTGTTGGGGAGTTCTGTGGTGTGAGTAGCCAGGAGGTGTGTATGTATGAAATGCAAGGAATGCTCCCTGCTCTGCATGGTACTTAGCAGCTGTGGCTGCAGTTTCTGTGGGACACACCTGGGGAAGGGGCTGCTGTAGTGCCACAGATGGTACTTGGGGAAGGCTCACTGGGGCTCACAGAAAGCTTTTTGTGAAGGTACTCATCTACTGGAGGAGAATTTGGCTGAAATAAAAGCAGGTGCTTAATAGCACACAGTATGCTTTTTTGGCAGATGCATTGACAGAATAACTGTGGTAGTTTATATTTTTAATTTATGTTTTCTGAGTGTGAAATGTCAAGACCAAACAAGGACCGTATTGCTCTGCCTGTTACCCATTGCCCTACAAGCATGGCATGGCAGCAGCACTGACTTTCACTACATGGCAGAGACTCCCTCCACCCCCAGGGGTTCAGTTTGAAATGACATCAAATAGGGCTTACACTACCAAAGGACACAAAACTCTCCTGCAGGAAATTATACTACTTTTTGGTGAAATTGTAAAGCATTAGGACTTAAAGGGTCAAAGAACAGAAAGTGATTGTTCAGAACCTATGTAACCCATGGTTAATGATTATAAAACAGGAGTTGAACAAATCTGTTTTGTACAATAGGAGGTAAAGCATTACTTTAAAGAAAGTTCTTTTAAACTGAGCAGTTTGAAAACACTCACTTTGAGGGAACCTTTTTGCATATTAAGCTATAAATTACCTTGGCAAAACTTAGAGTTGACATCAGGAATCCTTGTGAAGAAGTGGAAGTTCTAAATGCTACCAGCATTAAAATTAGTAACTCGAGTGTCTCTTTGGAATCAGAATGTTCTTTAAATTTAATGATTTTAAAAAATTTTGTCAGGCATAGACTTAGAAGACCCTGGACTCAACTATTTGTGATCAGTCTGTGTTCTTGTATGGGAGAAATTTTTCGAACTCAGTGTATGTTTTTGGAATTGTGATTCTTTATTCACATAAAATAGCAAAATATCATACCATTACATGGGTGATCCTGCAGACATAAATCATCATAGTGCTGAGGTATGCTTATCAGCCCTGCACCTTTGTGATTCTTGACATCTAAAGCTTAAATTGCCTTACCTGTTAAATGCTGTTCATGTCACTTAGCAGAATTAAATTTGCTCTGTGGCTTTGTGTGAGATTTTGTGCATATGGATTTAGAAAATGCAAACTGACTTACACTAAAATTCTTACATCATGTTAAATAAGTTGCATATATATGTAGGTCAAATGGTGAAACTGGTAATTCTTGGTGGTTTTGCTGCTTACCTTCTGCAAGGATTTTTTGGGTTTGTCCTACTGTAAGTAACAAGATCTGTAGATAATGTTGCATACCTATTGACAGTTTTTTTCATCTTCAGGACTAATGGCAAAGAAGTAAACCAGCATGGCAGCTATGGTCCCACCTGTGAAGCTGAAATGGCTTGAACACCTAAACAGCTCCTGGATCACAGAAGACAGTGAATCTATTGCAACAAGGGAGGGAGTTTCTGTCTTGTATGCTAAGTTAGTTAGCAATAAAGAAGTAGTGCCATTGCCTCAGCAGGTTCTGTGCCTCAAAGGACCTCAGTTACCAGATTTTGAGCGGGAATCTCTATCTAGTGATGAGCAGGACCACTACTTGGATGCCCTTCTTAGCAGCCAGCTGGCACTGGCAAAGATGGTGTGCTCAGACTCTCCGTTTGCTGGAGCTCTTCGAAAGCGTCTCCTCGTGCTGCAGCGTGTGTTCTATGCACTTTCTAATAAATACCACGATAAGGGGAAGGTGAAGCAGCAGCAGCATTCCCCAGAAAGCAGTTCTGGATCCACAGATGTGCACTCTGTCAGCGAGCGCCCCAGGTCGAGCACAGACGCACTGATAGAAATGGGAGTTCGGACTGGGCTGAGCTTGTTATTTGCACTGCTGAGACAGAGCTGGATGATGCCTGCTGCAGGACCTGGCCTCAGTCTCTGCAATGATGTCATCCACACTGCAATAGAAGTTGTGAGCTCTTTACCACCCTTATCTCTAGCCAATGAAAGCAAGATTCCCCCAATGGGTTTGGACTGTTTGTCACAAGTAACAACTTTTCTTAAAGGAGTAACTATTCCAAACTCTGGGGCAGATACTCTAGGTCGTAGATTAGCTTCTGAGTTGCTTCTTGGTTTGGCTGCCCAACGAGGTGCCTTGAGATACCTTCTTGAGTGGATAGAAATGGCTTTAGGTGCTTCAGCTGTAGTGAACACCATGGAGAAAAGCAAGTTGCTGCAAAGTCCAGAAGGGATGATCAGCTTTGATTGCTTTATGAGTATATTGACCCAGATGCGACGATCTCTGGTAGGTATCACCAGCTTTGGTTTTTCTGCATGGACTGTAGTTGCATTCTTAACAGAGTGGTTTCTCCACACCCAATGCCAGTTTGCTGAGTATGTTAGAAAGGGGGTTTTTTTTGTGAATTATTTTACCCCATATTTCCTTTGTTACCCACCATCTCTTTCTCTCCCTTTCTGCCCACCTGTTTCCTCATAGGTAAAGATGAAACAGCAAAACAATCTCTGTGTTGTCATTTTTGGTGTTATGCTGTAATTCAGGGGAAGAATCAAGGACATACTTGATCCACTTGGACTTGTACATTTAAGTTCATAGCAGAAAAAGTTAGAAAATTTAAAGTTCTGCAATACACCGTGTTTCCTGTTAGTTACTTTAATTGCACATTTCTGCTCCCCCATTCACCTAGGCCTCTGCTTATACATCTTCAGGATATTCATCAGTTTTGCTGATACTTAGAGATTAATGTGATAGAAAATGAGCTAAATTGGAAGTATGGCACACTGCTTTATATATTGAGTGCTTACTGCTGGTCCTAGATAAATATTGCTTTTAAAGGAAATAAATGAAATTATTGCAGTCATAAGCTGTGGCAAGTTTCTGCCTCGTGGTGCTCAGACTGAAACAGGGAATTACTTTTTCCCCTCAAATGGTCATTCTTTTCTTTCATGCTTGTACTGCTTGTTAATTAAACATAAACTTTAAAATCTAAAAAAGCTTCTGAAAAAGATCTAAAAAGTCTTGAAGAATGGGGTCCATGAGAGAGCATGGAAGTAGCAGTATCAGAATTGAATTAAGTGTTGCGATGGGCAACTTTATTTGTTGTTGAGTTTGGGCTATATATACAATTAGAGACCAAAATATGAAAGATATGGAAACATAAAATTAATTATGATTAGTAATTTAGAAATAATGATCACTTGAAATACGAATAACATACATTTCATTACAAAATAGTATTGGGAGAAATTAACTTTGAACCCAGATACTTTCACAGAACGGAATCAGTAAGAATGTTGGACTAGCACTTGTGGCAGTTTTGTTTTCCTGAAGTGTATGCAGGTATCACAGCTCAGGAGAGAGGTGGTGTACTTCTGGAAAGAGCTATTAGATTTTCCTTAGTGATAGGAACAAATCCCTGATGTATTTTGTTCAGCGCTGTTGCTGTACTGGGAGCGTGTTTCTCCTAATAACAACATTTAAACCTTGTAGGGATCATCTGCTGATCGCAGTCAATGGAGAGAGCCAACCAGAACATCTGATGGCTTATGTTCTCTGTATGAGGCAGCTCTGTGTTTATTTGAAGAGGTATGTCTTGAAAAAAACTTTCAAGTTACTGTGGTTTACTTCCTCCTTGTGCATGTTATTGGTGTAGTCCAGTCTTGCTTGGCCAAATTATTCTGGGGTAGAGGAGGTGCAAAAAACATTGAAAAGCTACAGTGTAGTGAGACAAAGTCATTTGGTCAAGCTAATGATACGGTTGTGGTGATTTGTATTTTAGGCAGTTGCCATGTTGAGGGGCAGTTAAAGCTGCATTAAACACTGTGACTGTATAGGAAGAAATACAAAATGCTGTGGTGTAGTAAATCTCTGGTTGGAACAGGTTTGTCGAATGGCTTCAGACTATTCAAGGACGTGTGCCAGCCCTGACAGCATTCAGACAGGAGATGCTCCCATCGTGTCAGAGACCTGTGAGGTGTATGTGTGGGGCAGCAACAGCAGCCACCAGCTGGTGGAGGGAACTCAGGAGAAAATACTGCAACCCAAGCTTGCCCCCAGCTTTTCTGATGCACAGACGGTGAGTGACATTTGTTAGTGGTACCTTATGTAACATTCAGCAGCTTCATAGTCACAGTATGAAATTGGAAATAGTATTTGATTTTGGAGTGCCAAGTTGGAATGGAGGGATGATGCTCAGAACTGGTTATTTTACTGAGAATATCTTGCTGCTTTTATTGATGCCTCAGAAAAACATTCTGGTTTGTTTTCAGTGACACGCACAGATAAATACCCATAACAAGAATGACTGAATTACCTGGCTTGCTCTGTGGAAACAAGTGTAGTTGCCTTTAGTTTTTTTGGTGGGTTTGTTTGGTTTTGGTGGGTTTGTTTGTTTGGTTTGGTTTTAAAAACTGTTGGTTAAAAGGTGTCTTAACAACTCCATGTTCTTTTCCATTGGTGGTTTTCACACCTGAAATTGCAGAGTTTAAAGCTCCAGACTGGGCTAGCTGCTGACACAGCAACCTTAATTAACTTTCTGAAAATCAGTGTACATGCTCTTTCTGCTCTCAGTCACAGATTTTGCAGTTGCAGCTGAGCACTTCTATTGATGCATGACCCAGAATATAATAGTTTACTTTTCTGGTACTATATTGGCTTTGCAGTGTTGACTTAAGTAAAAGCACTTTTTGGTCACTAGACAATTTAGGTGTGTTTCTGGAATTGTTTCTATGGACATTACTGATGTATTTTGTATTCCAGTGGGCTGCAGGACTGGACATCATATAGCAAGTTTATGCATTCAGAAAACTTCCAAAACATTCAAAAGACTAATACACAAGAATGGAATGCATGATCTGAATGAATGGTTTACTCTTTTAATTGTACTGTATACAACTATACAACAAACTTATATGATTTTTCCACTTAGCCTTCACTGATGATTGTTGTAGGATTATTGTATGAAGACATTAATTCCCATTAAATAGGGCTGTGGCCACCTATTTGGGGCTGTTTTGTGATGTGCCTTTATGCTTCAGATGGAACCTCCTCTGCACTTCTGCTGTAAAGATTCCTATAGGGAATGATTTTCTGTGTTAGGCTGTTTGCTGTTGGGTCATTCCTCAGCTGAGCACTGACTTCCCAATAGGGACAAGTTTTTCTTTTCTTAAAAGCTTTTAATCTTATTTCTTTGATGTTCACATAATTAAAGTTTATAGTATCAAGTGAGTGGATTTGTAGCATTTGGTGTATTTCTGTAATGTTACCGCTTGGTACTGGTTAAAATTAAGCAAAAGCTACAGTGTTCTATCAAGCTGTTACTTTGTCTTTTTTGCTTTTAAAAAATTAAGATTTTAATCTATGAGTTTTGAAGATCTGAATGCTGCACAAGTTCTGTAGTCTGTAGAAGAGATAAAAATAAATGAAATAATCACTGTTTACATACTTTAGTCTATTATGAAAATAGATTAAATCATAACATACTTCCCAAGAATTTTAGTTTTACTGCTTGCTGAAATCCAAATTATTTTAGTTTTTACATCATGTTATGTGAAGAAACCTGAAATTCTGTAAAAAAATACAGACTTCTAGACCTATATGTAAATTCATGGTTTATCTAATCTCTGCATTTCTCCATTACATCCTTTTTTCTCTTTGCAGATTGAAGCTGGACAATATTGTACATTTGTCATTTCTACAGATGGTTCTGTTAGAGCCTGTGGGAAAGGCAGCTATGGGAGACTGGGACTGGGAGACTCCAACAATCAGTCCACATTGAAAAAATTGACTTTTGAGCCTCACAGGTCTATTAAAAAGGTGTCATCTTCAAAAGGATCTGATGGTCACACTTTAGCATTTACAACAGAAGGGGAAGTCTTCAGCTGGGGTGACGGTGACTACGGAAAACTGGGACATGGCAATAGTTCAACTCAGAAGTATCCCAAACTTATCCAGGGTCCTCTGCAAGGGAAGGTATGTTTTGTATGGTAGAGCACCTGTTTTTCTTCTCTTCAGCTGAGATGTTGTGTAAAGTCTGAAATAGATAAAATCCTAAGAAAAAGTTCTGTGTTTTTTTTTATAGACTTGTCTTTGAGGCTGAGTCTGCTTTCAGCAAAACACCAGAGTTTATGGTTGCCTGTAGGCCTGTGATTTGGGCAGTGGCATTGTCAGGAAAGCTTCTCATAGTCTTGAGTCAAACTTGTTCAGGGGCTTTCGTGGAATTGCAGTTTCAGTTTTGCTGAAAGCAGACTCAGCTGCAACATCAAGGCTTTCATATATAGCTTGTTTAGTTCTTAAACATCCACTGATGCTGCTTTTTTCTCCTGTAAGAGGAGGATATCATGATGCTGAGGCTGCTGGATAAATAAATCATTAGTAGTTTTACATATAAACCTGACTTTTAATGTACTTATTTCCCCTTATCAAATAAGTAGAAAAGATTGCAAAGATTATATGTATACTTGATCCATGTGAGTGAACAAGTTAGTTTATGTGGACTCCTTCTGAAAGTTGACTCTCCCAAGCCTTCAGACTTCCCACTTGATTGGTGTAAAAACTTCATCTTTTTTTTTCCTTTTGCATGTACTGTAGGTGGTTGTGTGTGTGTCGGCAGGCTACAGACACAGTGCTGCTGTTACAGAAGATGGGGAGCTGTACACATGGGGAGAAGGAGACTTTGGAAGATTAGGTAATTTGAACATTTCATGAGATGCTTTTGGAAGAATTCCTGTGTCTAGTAAGGATTTTATACATCTGTTTGCCTTGTTCTCTAACTGTTCCCTCTGTGTACACATACACATGCTCTTCAAGGTTTTTAATGCAGATAATTTTACAAAGATTTTTTAAAAAAGATTTTTCATTTCAAGGCAAGTTGCTTTTATTCATTCATAAGACTATATGGCTGCTAATGCCACTGGAATGTAAACAGTAGACATTTTAAATAAACTGGAATTCTAGATAAACCTCGTCTAGTGTGATGGTAGAATGAGTCTTTGAAGAGTCAGAGGGTCTGATTTTAATAAGGATACTTGATGTTATTTTTTTGTTTGCCAGAATGGCTCAGTGTCCTTTTACCTTAATACATCTAAAAACTTAAATTTACCTGAAACAAGAAGCCCTGTATTATTATTTGCTTCAAGTTCACTTGTCTGTTTCAGCATCTTTGCTGTAGAGCTACTGTGCCTGGTATAAAACTACCCTTCTCAAGCAGGTTCATTTGAACCAACAGGTTTTGCATAGAAAGTTGTTTCAGTTGAGCTTTAGTTCCCTTCTGTTTTCTTTGACTGTTACAATCATCAAGCATAGAGGGGTTAAAGCAAGCAAGTGCCAGGGTGGAAGATGAGGACAGTGTTTGACAATCACAGCTTTCAAGAGGAGCAGTAGAAGTTTGGAGAACTTCTGTTGTTAAGAAAAGAACTCTGTGTCAGAGGTTTAACTGGAATTTTGGTGAGAATTGTGGAAACATTCTCCTTGAGTTTTAGATTATTGTGGGGTTTTGATGTCCTTTGGGGGTCTTGGAGTGTACAATGGTAAGTTCCAGAACGTAGCCAAAAAGTAATATTTCATTGGGTTATAGGAATTTTTTTCATATTTAACCAGTTACGGATACCAGCGATGTTAATTTTCCTCTCTTCTCCATTTTTCTTCCATATCCCCAGAATTTCTGGAGTTTAGCAGAAATGACACTTGTTGTAAAGTGCAGGTGATAGCTGTAATGTCCTTGGCTTCTGCAGGAAGGAGCTGTTAGAGCTGTGGTGCTGGAGGGCTGATGTGCTCAGTCTGCAGTGTGGGCAGCAGTGACAGAGGGCCCCCATTGCAGCTCCCTGGGCTCTGCAGGGTACCTGCTGCCCACTGTTGGGAGTCTGGCTATTCATCAGCTGGGGTTGAAGGCACTTGAGCTAGCAATTCCTTTTACTTCTTTTCAGGTAGGTAGAAAATAATGGTCAGTTTTAGAGGCAGTGAGATGCAAACAGGTGTTCTGGAGTATGGCCTAAAGGTCAAATGTTTAACTTTGCAACAGATTTCTTCCAAACCTTACTACAAATCTTTCCAAGAAGTTGGCAGAAATCATCATTTGTGATGACTGCAGTGCATGTGGAATTTGCAAAATCTTGTGATTGCAAAACAGAAATAGGACTTTAATCTTCACCAAAAGAAAATACTTTTTTCTTTTTTCCTTAGGTCATGGTGACAGCAACAGCCGCAACATTCCAACTTTAGTGAAAGATATTAGCAATGTAGGAGAGGTTTCCTGTGGCAGCTCACACACAATAGCTCTGTCCAAAGATGGGAGAACAGTGTGGTCGTTTGGAGGAGGAGACAATGGTGGGTAAAATGAATGTTTGGTAGTAATTTTTGTCTTATTCTATCTGCCTCTTAGTTTCAGTACTCCTTGTAGTTTGGTTCAGGTTTTTATTCGTCGTTTGGTGGCTGTTCAAGGAAGGGATTCTTAAAAAATCTAAATACAATATCTGAAGTTCACCTGCAAGATGATAGGGTTAAACATAAAAGATTTTCAGCAGGGGAGGGGTTTCACAGCACAGGAAGGTCAGTGAATGGATGAACAATTCTGGAAAAAATTCTGTGCTGATGGCTTTCAAATAAGTTCACTCATGATATGACATTAGCTATTTATGTCCTGCAAACTATTACATATAAACTGCCTGGGATTAGTATTTCGATTTTAAAATAGACTATAATAAATATATATTTCTTCAAGTCTGTAATTACTGTGATTGAAAGAGAATAGGTTTTATGAAAATATGTTTTGAAAATCCACTCTGACATTTTTTGAAATCCAAACAAAACTATTTTGGGGTACTTTTAACTGTTGTCTGTCAATTGAATATACCTTCCAGTTGTGTGTCCTCCTTTTGCAGGCAAACTTGGTCATGGTGATACAAATAGAGTATATAAACCTAAAGTTATAGAAGCCTTGCAAGGAATGTTTATTCGAAAGGTTTGTGCTGGAAGTCAGTCTTCGCTTGCCTTGACATCAACAGGGCAGGTAGGCAAAACCAAGTTTTCACTCAAATTATGGGTGTTGGTGAAGAGGGTCTGGATTCACATTATCTCAGCATTTATTATTTTGACTGTTGAGAAAATGTTCAGCTAGTACTTCAGTAGAAGTGAAGTTCTTGATTAGAGGTTGAAGTACCTAATGCACGAGAGCGTTTCAAAATGTGCTAAGAGTTTATCTCAAACACACTTGAAGATTCTTGCTTAGTCATAGAAAACGTAGTATTTTTAGGTTAATAAATGAAACCAGCATAAAATCAAATTGGATTCAAGTAACAAACAGCAGTGAAATGCTTTGAATTTTTAATATAGTAATCAACTCAGGTGATTAAGTGATTTAATAGTTTTTTTTAAATGTATGTGTATATTAGAATATAGGTGTTAACTGCAAGTTTTATTTCTGATCTGAAAAATCTCAGGAGAGTTTGGGGATAAATGTTGAGATGGTAAAGGAGGGCCCTTCCTGGCATGATGGATACATGTCATCCAATAAGCATTTCACAGGTATAACCCAGCTGGCCTCCCCCCCTCAGCACTGTGAATCCGGGGCAGTGGGTTTTCCGAGAGGGGGTTAGGGTTGTGGACATTGACTGCAGCAGTTTGTTTTCCTGCAGCAGCCTCCCTTCCTTCCCCCCAGTGCTGTGCTCTGGGGCACCTCCATGGCTGGGGAAGGAGTATGCTGTAGGAGATGTGCTCAGTCAGGAGGGTCCTGTGCCCGTGGTTTGCTGGGATGCTGTTTGCTGTGCTCAGCAGCAGCACAGCTGTGACCTGCAGCCCTTGTGTGTTGCTCTGCTCCAGGTGTACGCGTGGGGCTGCGGCGCCTGCCTTGGCTGTGGCTCCTCGGAGGCGACTGCTCTCAGACCCAAGCTCATAGAGGAACTGGCTGCTACCAGGATCGTTGACATTTCCATTGGTGACAGCCACTGTTTGGCACTTTCTCATGGTAAAGAGAACAAGCTGTAAAAACACGCAGTCCTCCTCTTGATCAAAAGCAGTTGTATCTCAGCTTTTGTTTTCTGCTTTATTTATGTTTCTAGATAATGAAGTTTATGCTTGGGGTAACAATTCAATGGGACAGTGTGGTCAGGGAAACTCTACTGGACCCATTACTAAACCGAAGAAAGTCAGTGGTTTAGATGGAGTTGCAATTCAGCAGATATCAGCAGGAACATCCCATAGCCTTGCCTGGACAGCTCTTCCGAGGGACAGGTAACAGTGACATTTGGGGCACATGTAATTTTATTCTTTTATTCAAGTCCGCTTTAGGATACATTTAACTATTTACTGAAGGTGTACCCACATCATGAGTATCAGGCATTCTGCTTGTAATGTTTTGGTCTGGAAAGTCTTCTTCCTCTTCTCTTTCCTCCCTCTAATTGTTGCATGTTACAAGTGAAAATGCATCAGCACCAAAGATTTCGATATTTCTTCTTTATATATGAATGTTTCTTACATGTAGTTATCCAAAACCTACCTCTGTTTACTAAATATTGATAAGGTAATCAGTGGGAGGTGAAACAACTCAGTGTTTTTTATTTTTTGCTTCTGAGGAGATTTTTTATGGCTTGGGAAGTTTCTTTTAGTGTAGTAAGTAGTATGCTAATCAGACTTTGGGAAAGGGGATGTTCAGACAAATTACTGAGGTGCATTTAAAGATCTTAAAAAAAATACTGGATGGTTACATGTTAAACTGAAAATAGGACCTTAATAAATAGTTTAGTTATTAATATACAGTAACTCAGACACCAAAGATGTTAGCAAGTGATTGAAGTGAACTGGTAAACTTTTATGTATGGACCAATACAAAGGAACAGAAAAACTTGATATTTGGAAGACAATGTAAGAAGAATTTCAAATGCCCTGTTTTCAAGGGAGCTATCAACTAAGGAAACAGTGAGGCTCAAATAGAAGTAAATGTTGCTTCCCCTTTTGAGTTCTCCCTGCATTGTATCAAAGTCTCTAGCCTGACATTTGTACTAAAACGAGCTTTGTGAATACTGGTCAGCCTTTGCATGAATCAGATTAAATGCATATGGCTTCAGATTTATGCTATTGAGGTATTTTTGTCCATAAATGTGGAGTGTTTGATTGTAAAGAGTTTTACAGAAAAGAGAGCAGAAAATACCTTAATGGGTCGGGAAGGTGGTTTGCCATAGTTGTATTAGTTTGCTCTAAGAAAGCAACTGGTTTACTTAAGTGTGTATTCAACCTGTTTAAACTATTAATTTATTAAAGCAGTTCAAGATTTCCAGAAGGTAATTTTCTTTGACGTTTGATTCCAGGCAAGTTGTGGCATGGCACAGACCCTATTGTGTCGACCTTGAAGAAAGTACTTTTTCCCATCTTCGTTCTTTTCTCGAGCACTACTGTGACAAAATTAACAGTGAAATTCCTCCTCTTCCTTTTCCTTCATCAAGGTACATACAGCATGTGCATGTTACAGATTTTTATGTTTGTTTTTTCTTTACGGCAGTGCTGCATGGCTTAGTTCTGGTTAGTCTATTCTTTAACAAGTGTAAGTCTGGTTTACTTCTCACTCAGGTTCTATTTGTGTAGAATTACTCTAGTGTATTTGTGTAACAGAGGAGCTTTACAGTGTCTCAAATGCAGCAGGATCTTTACTCTGAAATTTATTTTCATTATGCAGTGAATTAAATGCTTTGCATCAGTGTTTTCCTTTGAAACACATTTTTCTATGTAGTTGAAATGCATTTACTGTTTCTGTGTTAGCAGTTACTCCTGTAACCAGTGTTTCAAAATTTTTTTAAGAGGATGAGAAATGAATATCCTGACTTTTTGTTTTTAACCTGATTTGTTGTACTTCTAAATCTTCTGAGAGAAGATTACATTTATTGCTTCTTAAAAGTTATTTTTTTCTCTGTGTATCATGTTGTTGTTTATTTCTGTATTTTGGGACGGTTTTGCCTCATTATTCATGGGACTGCTAATCTAAAGTGAATGTCTCTTGCAGCCGTTGTCCACAAAGACACTTCTCTATTCTAGTTTCAGTTTTGGTTCTTTTGAGCAGGTTGGCAGTAAATTTCTTAGAGGAGTTTCCTTAAACTCCCAGTTGGAGTTTACTTGCCTTTCTGGTGTGAAAAATCAAAGGAGAGTAAAAACTTAGTGCACAAATAAGTAGAAGGGAGTAATGGTAATAATAGGAAAGGTTAACAGGTATACATTCCTTTTATAGGGAACATCACAATTTTCTTAAATTGTGTTTGAAGCTGCTTTCCAATCACCTTGCACTTGCACTGGCTGGAGGTGTAGCCACCAGCATTCTTGGCCGGCAGGCTGGTCCTCTTCGAAACCTCTTGTTCAGACTGATGGACTCTTCTGTCCCTGATGAAATTCAAGAAGTAAGTAATGCCTTGTTGTTTACATGTGAAAATGGTACTACTCTCTCTTTTTTTTTTTTTTCTGTGTACTTAGGTATTTATCAGCCTTTCTGAATTATTCTGACTTGCCAGTTTTACTCATGAAAGTTAGAAAATGTAATCACCATCACTGTTTTATGATTTGAAAGAAGAGGAAAATGTTTGCATAAGAATTTCAAAAAGCTACTTTATTTTGTAACTTTTAAATTATTCTTCCCTGTAATAATGAGCGTAAAATGTTAATGTGGTGGATTGAGTAACTAAGTTGGTTGAGTAATTCTCCTAAGATGCACTCTTACAGCAAATAACAGCTTTTGTTGGTCTTGTTTCACTCCTTCGATGTAGTGCACATGTTTGCATCACAGCATAAAAGATGAGTGTGCTGTTGTGTGGTAGAATTGTGATATTAAATGAAATCAAGCAGATATTTGGGTTATATCATGCGTGATGTAGGGTGTGTTTCAAAGATACAGGTGGGTTGATTATTTTCCTTCTCCACTGAAGAAGTATTTTTGGCTGCTCTAATTTTAGGTGGTAATTGAGACACTGTCAGTTGGAGCAACTATGCTGCTTCCTCCATTGCGAGAGAGAATGGAATTGCTACATTCTCTTCTACCCCAGGGTCCTGATAGATGGGAAAGCTTATCAAAAGGACAGGTAAGGTCAAGTAAAAATATGCCTGAGAGCAGTTGTGGTTTGCTTTGGGTTTTTCTGTGAGAACATTTTGTGCTAT
The DNA here is from genome assembly GCA_013397075.1 of Rhabdornis inornatus. NCBI lineage: Eukaryota > Metazoa > Chordata > Aves > Passeriformes > Rhabdornithidae > Rhabdornis > Rhabdornis inornatus. Next base: position 3,920,556 of record VWZS01008407.1, on the reverse strand, counting down.
GAGGTGAGCCTCTGCAGAGTGCAATCACATTTCTGGGGAGATGCAGTGCAAACCCCAGCAGAACAAAATCTGTAGGGTAGCTGGGCTAAACCAGAAGGGAGTGAGACAGGGAGCACTGCTTGTTTTCTCAAGTGAAGATTAACTACAGAGATCTTAGGAATTGCTGTGGTAGACAAGTTTAGAGATGAGATAATTTTGAATACTAGATTGATTGAATAAGCCTTGGTAAGAAAAAATTAACTGTTTTCTGGGATGAATACTTGTATAATGCTTTCCCTACATGGATGTCACTCTACTTCGCAAAGATGCCTGCAAGGTTCTTTTTTGTACTCTTTTTCCTATGTACAGTGTAGAGAAATTGTGTGTCTCCCACCTGTCTTCCCAAATAATCTGATAACCATGACATACTGGAGAAAGTGTTTAGTTCAGTGTCTTACCCTTGTTGCCCACCATGTGGACAATCTGGTTTCTGTCTCTCTTAATCTCAGATTTTTACTAGTTATGGTCAATCTAATTCAGTATATTTATCCATTCTCTAACGGTTCAAATCTTCAGGAAAACCTGGAGTATTTTGGTAAAGCCCTCCAGCTTATTTCTGTGTCCCATTAGAATATTTTTATTGGGTAACTATGTCTAATGCTTCTTTTCTTCTTAGCTCATTATTTTATCTTTATTAACAAAGAGTGATTTTTGTGTCTAAATGTTCTTTAGAGAATGCAGTTGGACATCATTCTGACAAGCTTGCAGGATCACACCCATGTAGCTTCCCTGCTTGGCTATAGCTCCCCATCTGACAGCACAGAAACTTCCTCCTTGTGTGTCAGCTATGGAAACCTCTCTGATCAAGCATATGCTGTCCAGAGCAGTCATCCAGATACTCATCTAGCTGAAATCTTAATGAAAACTCTCCTAAGAAACTTGGGATTTTATACAGTATGTACAGGCTTCATATTAATTTATTTTTTAAAATTATAATTAAATTTTGATACTTTGAAGGGTTATTATCTTCCCCCCCATCTTAACGAAATAATGCTCATTTTGTTTATCTAAAGTAGCAGTGCCACATGTATTTGTCCTTAAATGGACAAAAGTCAGTTCAGTCATCTCTAACAATATGGTTCTAATATTGCTATAGTATTTATTGTTTAAGGTGAATTACATAAATGCAGCTGGTTTCATATCAGACTATTTTATTGCCCTTGCTTTGGCTTCAGAGTTTTTTGGAAGAGAAAATGTAACACAAGAAGTAAATTGATTGCATGCAGTGTTTGGCAGTATAATCTCAGCCACCATGGAACAATAAGCAGGCACCAGGAGCATGAATGTGTTTAACTTCACTGGGGTGGTAACTACCTTGTAATAGAGCAGCAAGCACAGGTCTTGTTAAACACAGTGTGTCAGCACATTGTTGTTCTTAGAAAGTGTAGGGGAGCATGAGAGCAAATCACTGACTCAGCTTTGTATTCAACCAGCAACTTGAATTCAATAGCCAGGAAAAATCAGAGGTTTGGGTTTCCCTGGCGTGGTGTGGAGCTCCTGCACACAGGGTGGCAGTGGTTTTTTATTCTCTCTAGACCTCGTTCAGTCAGCAAGGTGGAGCTGTCTGCTTTGGATTGGCTGCTTGAAACGAACTCAGTTTTCCACTGGATTCCAGAGGAAGTAAAGCAGCCATCTATGTTCTCCTTCTATTGCCATCCTAGTTAGTGCAAAGAGGGAATCTAATGGGAGATATCTTATGCATCAGCCCACAACAGATCCTAAGGAATTATTCCTTATTTTAACACATTGTGCTTTGGGGGCTAGGTTAGGCAGTGAGTTTTTTAATCTAGTTATCCTTGGTGAGGAATAAAAGCATTGCTGCATGTGACAGAAACATTTAAGAAGCGTTTGCCTGATGGTTACCACAATCATTCCTGTGACATAAACAATTGGAATTTCAAGTTTGGTTATTCCATGATCCACTTGACATTATCCAATTTCTCCAGTAATTACAGGTGCACATAGTAAAGATAAAAATGCTTCTTTTTAGGTGATAGTAAAGTATTATAGCACTTGAAGCAGAGTTAATTGTTATCTTTTTCCCCCTTTTGTTTTAATAGGATCAAGCCTTTGGAGAACTGGAAAAAAACAGTGATAAATTTTTACTAGGTACATCATCATCAGAAAACAGCCAACCTGCTCATCTGCATGAGCTTTTATGTTCCCTACAGAAACAATTGCTGGCTTATTGCCACATCAACAGTGTTACTGAGGTGTGTGTCCTTTATATTTACCATTTAGGAGAGAAAAAAATAATTCAGTATTCATAAGCACCAGAACGTTATAAGGTTCCTTTTGAAAATCTTCAGAGTATTTGAAAACTGAAGTGATTTGAATAGTGAACCCCTTATATGTATTTACAGAGCTATTCTTCCATTTGTTTCCTTCTAGAATTCCAGCAGTGTGGCACTGCTTCACAAACATCTGCAGCTTTTATTGCCTCATGCTACAGATATCTATTCCCGTTCTGCAACGCTGCTTAAGGAAAGTTCTTGGAATGGGAGTGTTGGGGAAAAACTGAGAGGTAACTGTCCATGGAAAAGTCAGTAATGATGGCTCTGTAACCTTAGGGCACTTTTTTTTGCTTTGGTTTCAATTGAAAAATCCCTTATTTTTCTTATATCTGCATAGATTCAGCATCCCAAGGCTCCCCCAAAGGAGGAGATGAGGTGTCTACCCAGGAATGGCATCTGATTTATGTTTTTGATAGGACATTTTGTGTGCAGGAAAAGCACAGTTTGGAGAACGTGATTTCTCCATTCTGTTCACCTTCGTTCACCAGCTATCTCAGAATGTGAATGTGAACAGAATACAGAATGTGTATTATTGTTTCAGTCTCATTAGTTCTAGATTTCTCTTTTTAAAAGTACAATTGTTGTGATTACTGAAAAGTGTGTGACTAAAATAAGAGATTAATCATTATTAAACTAACGCATCAATTCAATCTTTATTGTTTAAGACATTCTGATATAGCTGAGGTGCAATTCTTTGACTTGTTAAATTGTGCTTACACAATTCCATAACTGTAACTAATTCAGGTGTATTTTTTTCTCTGCAGATGTGATTTATGTATCAGCTGCTGGCAGCATGCTTTCTCAAATTGTCAACTCCCTGTTGCTGCTGCCAGTGTCAGTAGCCCGGCCTTTGCTGAGTTACCTGCTGGATCTGCTGCCACCTTTGGATCGTCTCAACAGACTCTTGCCTGCTGCAGCCCTTTTGGAAGATCAGGAATTACAGTGGCCTCTTCATGGTAAGTGTAATAATAAACATGCTTTTAACCTGAAAAAAAACAGTGGCACCTTTTGTGGTAGAATTTAGCTCTCCCTTTTAAGATGATTATTTTTTTAAACTATATATCTCCTTTTCAATTTCTTTAATGTATTCATATCCCTTGCTTTGAAATACTTTTTCCTACTCTGAGTGCTGTTTCCAGTTGTATCCTTAATCCATACATGGTTATTAGAACACAGAGAAGTGTGTATTAGACAAAGCAGGTTCTTGGGCAGAGCTTATAAGAGCCTTTACTTCATGAACAGCTGTGCCATGAATGGTGGTGGCCTCTGCTGTGCTGTAGTTGCAGTGTTCAGCGATCTGTTTGTCCTAGCTGCTCTTTCTTCAGTTGAAAGGTTGCTGATTGAGGGGCAAATCTGCTGTTAACTGGGAAATGTTAACAAGGTCTGCCATTGGCTGTGGAATTTTGGAATTGTTTGTGACACCTGGCCGTGGGTGCCTAACGTGGCAGTGAATATTGCAGGTGGCCCTGAGCTGATCGAGCCTGCGGGCGTGCCCCTGCCGCAGCCGGCGCAGTCCTGGGTGTGGCTGGTGGACCTGGAGAGGACGGTGGCGCTGCTGATCGGGCGCTGCCTGGGGGGGATGCTGCAGGGCCCTCCCGTGTCCCCCGAGGAGCAGGACACGGCCTACTGGCTCAAAACCCCTCTGTTCAGCGATGGAGTGGAGATGGACATCCCTCATTTGGGTGAGCTGCTCCGTGCCAGTGCCTGGTGCTCGGTGTAAATACGTGCTAGGTGTGCAATTTCTGATGATGTTTGAATAGGGCTCTGTACTTAGGGTTTGTCCTTCAGCATTCTTGTCTATTTGTGTAGTAATACAGAAAGTTCCAAAATGGTATTTAAGGTTATGATGTAGGTTATAAAGGGTCTTGGAAATGCATTCAGGAGAAAAAAAATAACAATTTCTCATTGAAAGACTACAGGCTTCACACAGTTAATTGGAAATGGTTTAGATGCTCAGCATTTAACAGGCACTCCAGGAATGCAATTTTTCATATTAATTATTGGAAAATCTCTTATATTTTAGTCTAATTGCAAAATGATTTTTTATGAGTTAGAAACAATACTATTAATAGCAAACTTCATTCTTTATGATCTACCAGAATTATCAACAACTCAGCAGTGGTGTTCCAGTCATCCCTTCCTATCCGAATCAGGCACTTGCTTCCTTGTGCCCTGTTCCTCTTAGTTCCCATCTCCTCTTCCCTGTGGTTCTGAGTAGGCTACTTCAAGACTTACAAGACAGTGTTTTGGAATGGGTCCAGGCAGTATTTGCAAGTGTATAGCTGTGCAGTTCAGCTAGAATTAATGATACAGATTTATGCTCCTGGAGAAGAGCTGGATAAATGCTTCTGAATATCCATAGGTTTTATGTGGATTGTCTTTTAAGTCACTTCCCTATATGATGTGAATTTGTGAAAGGACAATGACATGTCTTGACTTTTTATTTTTTTTAAACTAAGAGGAAGATGAAAGGTAGTTTAAATGCTTTTAGACACATGCATGTAATCCTCAAAATTTGCAGAGTTTAATTTCTTTGGTACTTCCCTTCTTTAGACAAATGCATGAGCTCCTTGTTAGAAGTGGCCCTATCTGGAAATGAGGAGCAGAAGCCCTTTGATTATAAGCTGAGACCAGAGATCACAGTCTATGTTGATTTGGCCTTGGGCTGTACAAAGGAGCCAGCAAGGAGCCTCTGGATCAGTATGCAGGATTATGCTGTCAGTAAAGGTGAGGTGTTGAAAATACCTGTGTATGTTGAAAGCAAGTTAAATGCTGCAGCTGTGCTCCTAGCATAATCCTGTGTTTTCTTTGGCAACGATTTTTAATTCTACAACATGATAAACTTAATTTATTATTATGTTCCGTGATCTTTCTTTTGCTTTTTCTGTTACTTACTTTTGACACTGATTTCAGTGCTTGGCAAACATGTAGCTCAATATTGTTTTTCCCTCTGAACTGGTAAGAAGAAACTCTTGTTTGCTTACTCAGTTGTTGTTTTTTCTATTTTCCGAGTAGAGCAGGGTGAAACTTGCAATTAAAAAGAAAAATTAAAGGAGAAGAGATGGGGGCAGGCAAAGTAACTTACAAAATATGTTAGGAATGAAATGACGAGCTAAGTCATCTTTTATTTTTCAAGTCTCTGGGAGGCTGGTTTTACAGTAGTAATAGTTTTCCATGCTTATTGCCTAAAATCTGGGTTTCCTGCTCAAGCTTTCCAAGTTCCTTTTAATGAGATCCACTGAGCATTGTAATTGTACTGTAACTGCTGTATCCAGAGATAATTTTCTGTAGCTCTGGCTGGGGTGAGCCAGATGAAGAAAAGGGTGAATGGAATTGTGTGCCTGTTGAGAGCACAGGGAATTCTGTTACAGTATTCCACAGAAGTGAGAATTGCAGTAAGGACAGTGCTGGTTATCTGTTTGCAAAATCTGAGTTGGATGGGCTGATCTGGATAATTTAGGCTGTGGAACTGGGTTTCTTAGAAGTTGATGTGGGTCTGCTCTGCTCAGCTGGCTGAAAGTTGTGTGGTCACATTAGCATAGCATCACAGGCACAGTCCTGGAACTTGCTAAGGAGCAGGTGTGTTAGACTAGGCCTGACTCTAGCCAGATATGTTTTATCATTTCTACAGCAGTTCACAAGGATTTATAGGTAACATTTAACAGAGAAATGTATTATAAACATATTTGTAAAGAAGGAGGACAGTGATTTTTTTATTTCCCTGTGGAAAGTTATAGTGCTTTGTGAAGGTTTGCTCACCAGTTCAGTTATTTCATAGTGGAGCAATATTATTTTCCTAATGATTTTTTTTAAAGTGGGGAAAAGTTTTTGAAATTACAAAGTCAGTTCCTTAAAAAAAAAAAAAGGCACTTAAATGGCTCAAGATACTGAATACAATATCGAAAAACCAAATATTTTTGTTTTTTGGGAAGAGTAGCCAGTTTTGATGAATCGTTTCTGTTTTCAGATTGGGATACTGCAACTCTAAGTAATGAATCGCTCCTAGACACCGTGTCCAGATTTGTCCTTGCAGCTCTTCTGAAGCATACGAGTTTACTTAGTCAAGCTTGTGGTGAGAGCAGGCAAGTAATTTCAAGCTGCTTTTAGAAGTTCAGCTTAACTTTTTGAAAGGAAGTTCATGTGATTTTTTTTCTGGCTTGGGTGTGATTCTGTGCAGGTACCAGCCTGGCAAGGCCTTGGCAGAAGTTTACCGCTGTGTGTATAAAGTCCGGAGTCGCTTGCTTGCCTGCAAGAACATGGAGCTTATTCAGACCAGGTCATCCTCCAGAGACAGATGGGTAAGGCTCTGCATCTCTCTGCAGTTCTGCTGCCTTTGCTGGCTATTAAGAAAATACTACATAATTGCCAGCAGTTTTTTCTATCCTGTTGAAAAGCCTTCATGAGTTTCCAAATGAAAATGGGCAGGGTATAATTAGGAGTCCCTTAGTCTGGAGTATGTGATATTAAATCAATTAAAGCAAATGATTTAGCAAAAGTTGATGGCATCTTCTGACCCAAGCCCAGCCTTGAGCCTGGTTTTCCCTCTCCCCATCTCTGGAATGCTGGGCTGTAGAAGCCCTATAGCTGTCCTGGGCAGGCCACAGCTTTGTCTGGCTGCTATTCCTGAGTCCAGCTGTGTTATCCGGGCCTCTGATCTCTGAACCTCTCTCTTCGCCTTCCTTGCCTACCCCTTCTTCCTTCCTCCATTGCACATTATCTTCTTAGTCCTAGCATTACTTTAGGGCAACTTGTACTTGTCAGCCCTATGTGAAAGTCTGATATACTGGCCCTGAAATGGCAGTCTACAAGCAAGATACTTTCAATCAAGAAAATTCTCCTGTAACATCAGGATTAAGAGGCTTTTTAGCTGTCTTGTAAAGCGTGAGTGGTGCTATTTAAAACAGCATAGATACAGCTCCTACTTTTGATTAGATGTGTGTGTCTTGCCCACTTCCTTTCTCAGGATAGGAGCTAACATAGCTGCAAGAGACTCAGCACTTTGGAAAGCATTGGGTGTGCATGCAGTAAGTTCTGTTGCTCCCAGAAATCCTCAAACTTACAGATGCTATACAGCAAATCTGATATATGTAGTAGATTTGTAGCTTCAGATTGAATACCATTGGGAAAAAGTACCTGGTTTGCTTTTGTACAGTATACCCAGGCTTATGGTTTCTAAAGGCTTTGGTGCTGAAGTGTCAAGGTTTGACTGTAGTGTCTAAGTAAGTGTTACAAGGAGACATTTTTCTGCAGATCATCTGAGTCACAGTTACAAAAGGAAAATTAAATTTTCCAACTTAAGTATTTAAAGTCTTGAATGTAAACAACTGTATTTGTTGTTTATTTCACACAGTATCAGAAGTATTTTTTGATAGGAAGAAACTTCTTATTCAATACCTGTATCCTTGTGCATTCATCTTTCATTTTGGTGAGAATTAATTTCACTTCATGTGTGTATTTTTTTAAATCAAGATGCTAGATAACCAAGAATCTGCTGATGTTGATACTCAAGAACATTCTTTTACTCGTACAATTGATGAAGAAGCAGAAATGGAGGAGCAGGCAGAACGTGACAGAGAGGAAGGACACCCAGAACAAGAAGATGAAGAGGAGGAAAGAGAACATGAAGTTATGACAGCTGGTAGTAAGTACTGGTTATGTGTGTCAATGATGCTATGTCCTTTGGAAGGACAATGTCTTTTTCTCTCTGAAGTAAAATTGAAAAACTATTTAAAATATTATGAAAGATCTGTCTGCATAAACATTTTGTTTATTTTTATACAATGATGTGATGGTTTTTATGGTTCAGGAAAGTTTTTAGTTACAAAGGAATGTGAATACTAAGCAAGTTCACTGCAATTCAGCATCTGACATATACCAGCACTTCTATATGCACTCTCTACAAGACTATTTGATTTCATCTTGTTTTCTCTAAAGTTCTGTCATTAGATCTCTGAGTTTTCATCAGTATTTAGATACAGACTTTTGGCTGTGTTTGTATGTGTTGCTATTTTATGTAGTAACCTTGAAGAGTAATGTTATTCTGAAGTTTCAAAACAAAACTGTTGATAATACTGCACTGTGTTGGAATTAACTTCTGTCTTTGAATATCTCTGCTCTTAAAAATATGGAGGTTTTAGTTAGAGTTTGGTATTTTTAACACTATTTGCCTTATTTTCTCCTGGGCTTTCTAAACATCTTATCTAATTCTTCAGAAGTTAGCTTGAAAAAGGTGGATTTCACAAACTGTTGTTATATTGATTGGGGCTTGTAGTCTAGCTTGATGAGGTACTGAATCCTTAATTTTTGCAGTTTCAGTAAAGCAGCAGACAGTCACACAAGGTTGGTTTTTCCTTTGTTGTGAACTAAGTGTTCTCCAAGACAACATTTATGTTAGCCTTGGAACATTGCGCATGTAGCCTAAAAAATTAAATTGGCTGACTTGAAATATTTTCATTAGCTGCACAATTTTCTTTTTCTTTTCCAAATATTGTTGCTCTGGATACTGTTAGAATATTTATATTTTTCTGGTCTCTGCTGTCACCTCTTGTTTTGCTGACAGTTTTCTATTAGGACTCCCACATTTCTCTTTGGGACTTTATTGACCAGAACAATGGTGTGTGTTACATCTGTAGCTTTACAGGATGTGTCATTCCATGGCCAGTACAGTGCAGCTGAAGTGCACATTCATGAGCTGATTTGTGGTTTTAGAAGATTTATACCTGCTCAGTGCATGGAGTCTGTTTGGCTGCTTGATTTGCAATTATTCTGGGCAAATGCTCAGAGATCTCAAATTCCACCTGGACAGGCCTTCTGGGTACAATAGAGGAAATGTATCCAGAAATATCCAGCCCAACAATAATGTTACATGCACAGATAAGTGGGAAATGATGACTCTCTGACTTGTGCTCCCAAGGGATGCTGAATCTGACATGTGGAGCTCTATTCATATTAGTGAAGCAGGTATTCAGTTTTACCTTTGCCTTTCTAAAGGGGACTTGAATCTTTAAAATTGAAATTATTAAATCAAGAGAACTTGAGTTCTTTGGACATAGATGAGGAGGTCTCTCACACATACTCTTTAGCAGAATCTGACCCTTTGGACTACAGCAGAATTAAGTAAAGTGTAGGCTAAGAATTTTGATAGGATCTTCATTGTACTGCCCAAAGCTAATAAAAGCCTGGAACTGTTCCAGTATTGAGTCGGAGATACTCTGGTGTCTGCAATACAGATTTACAGAAGCATTATTTTATATACATCTGCTAAAAGGCAAACATGAAATAATCTCTTTCTCTTTGCCATTCAAACAAGAGTTGGGTCGCAGTAAGACACTGAAAGAGTTTTGGTGTTCTGTCAAAGTGCATTGTCCTTCATTTTAAAATTAACATTGTGTAAATAAATGCTTCATTTAACTTGTTTGCATGACTTCGTTTATGGCACTGTATTATTCTTGTATTCTTTTACTGTTAGAAAAATATTAGTTGTTCTTTACAGTGGGGCAGGTTTTGCCCAAGAAGAAGATGAATATTTTATTCTCTGTAGCTGTGTCTAGAAGTTAAGACTCTCTTTTTGTGTTGCGTGTTACAGAAATCTTTCAATGTTTCCTATCAGCCCGCGAAGTAGCGCGCAGTCGGGACCGGGATAGGATGAGCTCGGGTCCGGGGCCTAGGCTTGATGATGCCCCTGCTCAGTCCCAGCAGGAGAGAAGGATCAGCACGGATCTGACAGAAGGGCAGGATGTGTACACTGCTGCCTGCAACTCTGTGATCCACAGATGTGCCCTGCTGATCCTGGGTGTGAGCCCTGTCATTGAGCAGCTGCAGAAGCCCAGGGAGGAGGGGCAGCTGCAGCAGCCTCAGTCTGCTGCTCCGGAGGGCATCGGGCTCATGACCAGGTGGGCTTTGCTGACTGCACCCTGCTTAACTCTTCTCTGCTCCTTTAGAATTGATTCAACAACCCCAGCTTTCCTCTGAGATTATTGCAGTTTCAGAAGAAAATTTCTGCTCAGAGTAGTGTTATGCTTCTGCTGAAAATAGTGATTTTTCTCAATTTTCCTTGACCGTGCTAACTAAACCTGAAGATTTATGTTCTGTGTGGACTCATATTTAAGTGTCAAAGTTGGGATTAGTGGTAAATAGTTTAGATCATCAGGAGTACAGATAGCATGAGGTACTTGGAAAAAATGTTCATTTTTCCTGTAATTTGTGTTTGAATTTTTTTTACCATATTTGTGGTTTTTTGAACTGTACTAGTGTCCTATATAGTAGTGTTAAAAAAATTGTTTATGTTTAAAACAAAAAATTCAAAGCCTATTATGACAAAAGGGTTGTTCATGATTGATTTTTACAAGTGTTCCTATCATAAGCATGAGTAAGACTTGTTGTTAGGTGTCCTGTTTTGACATTTTCAATTAAGATATTGATGGGAAAGATACTAATATATCGGAGAGGAAAATTATATATATTCAGTACCCTTTTATTCTTTTTACCTCTTTTTGGAAATCTAGTCCCTAAAGCATGGGTGGCTGCCTCTGTCATTGTCAAAGTGGCTTTCATCTCCAGCATATCAACTTTAGGATGCATTTTATGGGTGGGTTTTTAATAAGTTCAGTGCTTTTTCACCCACTTACTCTGTCTCTGTTTCTTGTCTCTCAGCTCAGAGTGTTTCTGTTTACTCAGTGTAATACTTACCAAGGCTCTAGAGCAATCATTCATTTGAGGTTGATACTTGTTCAGTTGACCAGTAAGGCTATTCAGAAGTAACAAAGTTTACTAATACCCTTTATAAACATAATTGAAGCCATCAGACCGCTCTTTTCCTCTTTAATGTGGTCTTGTGATGTTCTGTGATAGTCTCCTCCCAAATAAAACTGTGGCACTTGCTAAATTTGGCTATCAGCTCTCACCCTTGTGTAATATCAGCTTTTCTTTTTTCCTCTATGTGTGTGCACCTGAAGCAGGAGTGAAAGTCTTACAGCAGAAAGTCGCTCAATCCATGCAAACTCAAGCTACAGACTGATGAAGTCAAGAAGTGAATCTGATTTGTCTCAGCCAGAATCAGATGAGGAAGGTTATTCACTGGTAAGTAAACCAGCATGATGTATTTAGGGATTGTCAGTAGAATATTTAGATGGGAAATACATCTGAAACATTTGTTTACCACTGTGTTTTGGTGCATTAATTCATCATTGAAAAGAGAAAGCACTAATGGTAAAAAAAAATTAGAACTAATTATAGCTTTGTTAACTGTCTCACTTTGATGGGTGAGGGATGAAATACAAATACACTAATGCTATGCACCACATATGATCACCTGAGGAAATGAGGCTTTTATTAATCTTTTATCTAGAGTGGAAGACGAAATGTTGATTTGGATTTGGCAGCCTCACACAGGAAGAGGGGTAAGTTCTGTTGTTTACCTAGTGAATACTAACCTGATAAATGTTAGTTTCTTAAGTTAAACTATGTTTGCAGTTGTATACAGTTTGCAGTTACATAACAGGTGTTAAAACTGAGTGTTTAAAAATAGCATTTAAAGTAGTTGTTACCTGCTCTATGTTGTATGAGGTTTCGTTGCTCTGTGGCTTGGTTATAGTATTTCCTTGATTATAACTCTTCATTCTGGTTTCTAGAATTGTAGAACTTCTCTTTGCAAATAAGTGAGGTTTGTTAAGTGAATCAGAAATATGCACTCGTGTGACTTCAGAAATGAAAAATGACGAGAGAAGTTTATGTAGAGTGTTCTATTCTTGTGCTAACAATGAACTTTTGCATAAAATGTGCTTGAACCTGGAGAACTTGCATTCAGAAGACTCTGCTTTACTTCACATCCTTTGAACACCAGCACAGCTACAGAAGCAAACAACCACGTTTTCTATTGCTCTTCATTGCTGCTTCATCCTGGGGAATCTCAGTGAGCTCCTTGATAGAAGGTGGTGGAGGGACTCAAAAGTCCCACTTCCATCTGGGTGATGCAGAATCTGTGTGAGAATCACAGCTCAGGTCTGCTGTATCTGTAAAAAACATGGGACTATGCAACCAGGAATTAGGTTGAGTCATGATGTGCCTCAGTAAGAAAAGCCTCGAGACTGTCGGTTAAGATAAGAGTTCTGGTTTAAAAGGCTTCGTTATCGAGCAGAGTGCTCAGAGGTTTCATACCTTTTAAAGTCTCTTGGAATTGCAAAGGGTGCTATCAGTGGCAGCACCCATTAGATTTCAGTATTTCAGTAATGTGGAAAGAGATGCCTTGTCCTTGCATAATCAATTGAAACAGTTGAACAAATAAAGAAATGCACTAGAGCTGCTTTTACTGTGGCAGCAGATGGATCGTGGCATTCTCAGGGTTAGATCTATCAGAAGGCCTCTGTCAGCCCCCTGATCTGCAGGACATTCTTTCGAGTCAGCATTTTTAGTTTTGCCATTACTCTGACACAGAATTCTGTACTTGACATTCTCTGTGTCTTAGAAGTAACCTAGGAAATGATCTTGGACTAAGTCTCAGCTACAATGTGTCTCATAGATTGTGGTTCCTGTTGCTTAGGCCGATGTTGCTTTGGTCATGAGCCTTAGAAAGTGAGGAATAGTGCAAGAGTAGACTTCATCAAAACTTTTATTCCAGCAAGAAGCTTCTCTACCAGGTCTGAACGCTGAGGAGAAATGGGTAAATACAGTGAATCTGCCCAGAACCTGAAAAGAAGCTAAAGCAGCTCATTTGCAAACTGAACACTGTCACAACATGTAGAGATACCTGTGTTTTGGTACTGGAAGACTTCCTTGGGAGTTAGCACACAGTAGTGCACACTTGACTGCTTGTGCTGGTTGATACATATGGCAGTTTTGGTTGATAACCAATGCCAGAGTCAGGGAATGCAGGGTGCACCTACAAGGAAACATTCCTCATATGTCAAGGTCAGGAAAGGAGCTACAAATATTGGTGTGATGAGTGGATGGGCTGTTGAGCTCAGTGCTTTTTATGGTCTTTTGTCTCTTGTGACATGTCTGTTTTGTGAATCCCCGTTATCTCCTAGAACTGAAACATGTCCCAGTGTTCGGTGAGGGTGTAACTTGCAGCTTTTCTGGATTGTCCACCCCTTGTCATGTGGCCAGCACAGTGCAGTGCCAGCTTTGGATGTTTGGTGAATCCCCTTCAGTTTTATCTTTTATTCTTGTGGAGTGCTGTGACTAATAAAGGAGGTAGTACTAGGAATTCGTATGGTCTTGCAGATGAGTATGGAAGGAAAAGCATTCTCTTAATTAACATCTTAGCCACTCAGTCCAATCGTTCTTCTAATTGCCTTCTTAATTTATTCTGTCTATTCAGAAAGGGAACTGGACTACTCGTACTTCAGCCTGAGGATCCTTTGAGTATCTTGTTCCTTGCTATTACTCAGTTATTTCTGTATTACTAGACTTTTCCTTCCATCCCTACAGAAGAAGTCTTTTTGAGTAATTTTGCAGTAAGGGATGATGAGCAGCACATTGTTGTTTTCCCTTTGTATCTAAGGCCGTTGTTTTTTCTGTTGCTTAGATGAATTTTTTCAGTTTTGCAGATCCAGAGAGTGTGCTGCAGATGTTATAGGTGTTGTGTACAGTGCCTGTGGGGTGCTGTGCACCACGTTAGGTGCACAGCCGTAAGGAAAGCACAGCCTACAGGGCAGTCACAAACAACTGCAGATCACTGAGAGTCCTCCGCTCTGGGCTTGTCATCACCTCCTGCTTAACTCCCTGAATTCCAGTGTACTTGTGTGTACTGCTGTGCCTTACTAACACAGCTGGGCTACTCCAAATAAAGCAGCAACTTAACTGAAATCCAAATGGAATTGAAGTGTTCTAGTGTACCTGCAGTAATTAATTCTGCCTTTGAAAATTGACAAATCATGCTTAAGGAAGGGGCGTGAACACACAAGAATACACATATGAATGCATGCAGCTGTGCTACAGGGGGTTATTTCTTTTTTCCTTGAAGCTGGAGAATTTGGAAAGACTGTTATCTAGGTTGTATTCATGCCAAACTAAAGTAAATATTTTTTCCACATACCTTGCTGCTTGTTATATTATATTGATTGAGATGAGACTGATTGTTTTAAGTCAGAATAATATGAGGCAGAGATTTTATGAGTATGTTACTTTCTGTTTCAAATGTCTGCTTTTGTCTTCTGATTCTTGTGTGGTGTAGTGTATTTACTCCTTTTTGGCCAGTTGAGCCCCAGAAAAAAGAAGAGCTTCAAGCAAGTAACTGATGGCATGTTTATTTTTTATCTCTATAGCTTCCCTACATATTTTTTTGTTTATAAAGTGTGCATTGCAGCTGTGTCACATTCATTTAGAAAACTCATTATTACAAGCTGGCTTATAAGGACAAGTAAATTTCTTGTTTTACTGTAAGCTTCAGGTTTATTGGTCCGTGCAGCTCTGTTCATGTGATTGTAGAGGCTTCTGGAAGCGCTGTGCTGCAATCACGTCTGTGTGATTGATGTTACACAGAACCAGGCTGAGCTCCAATGTAGTCATACATTTGATTTTTCTGCTGGTATGTAATATCTTCAAGAGGGAAAAAAATTACTTTTAGATCTCTGTGCCCTAATGGCTAAATATTTTTAGTTCTGAGGTATGCTCCTTTGATTTCTGACACATTTGTGTTTAAACTCTCTCCTTTCAATTATAACTTCTATTGTTTTACGTTTAATCTGTAGCTCGTAATCATTGCACTTTTCTCCAAATTAGAAACAATTATACATTGGTCTTATATTTAAACATTCTTGCATTTTGTACTGAAACAATTAGCTAAGACCTCATTGTCTCTTCAAATATGAAATAATTTAGGGTTTTATTTAATACATGGTTGGGTTTCTTACAAGGTTTGTTCCCTATCAAAACTAAATTTTCTCCTGGTGTTCGGTAAACCTGTTAAAGGTTTCCTTTAGCTTATGATGTAAGCCACTGGAATTGGATTTGTTTCTTTGCAAATGCTTTGATTCTGTGCTGTGGCATGGTGCAGTGTGGGGCAGGTGGAGGGGAGGCAGCTCAAGTCCCTGTGGGCTGCATTGAGCTCTCCTGCTACACAAAGGCTGGAGGGCTCTTGGCGCTCTTGGAAAAAGCTGTTGCTGTGCAGGTAACGTTTTGTGCATTTGGAAATGGTTTAGCTGTGCTTCCTGTGGGTAATCTGAGGCTTCATTTATCCTCTCCCCTGGGCTCTGTTCACCATGCACTTGCCAGGAAACCGAGTATTTTAGCACCTATTTGTTCTGTTCTGTCTTATTTATCTTATGTTTCTCACCAGCCACTTCCCCATGTAACTTAGATTTTAAAGGAAAGCTTTAAAGCAACTATTCTAAGACTTGATGTTAAAATTAGAGTGACCTGTTGTTTGTTTTAAATATTATTGCCAGGTATAAACTGTAAAATTGAGTAACATAATTTCTTTAAATTTTTCATAGTAAACATGACAAAATAGGTGGTTCTCTGTAAACCACGTAGTCTTACTGTGTTACATAAAGCAGCAGAGATTAGGAAATCAGATTGCACGTGTTTAACATGATCTTTGCATTTTCCAAAATAAACTTGAGTCTGTATGAACTAAGTACTATGATGGTTCTTTCTGAGGCCATAGCAGTCTGCTTAATAGCAAGTGTAAGGAATACTATGGAAATGCACATTAACACTATTTACTGAAAACAAAATGGGATATGAACAGGCTTTCATAATTTGTAGCCCTGACGATTAAATTTTTGGCAACTAAGTGAAGGTAGCCTGGTTGACAAAAGAGAAGCAAAATTTCACAGTTATTTTGAATTTCACTTCATTTGCACATGATGGTGCAAATTGTGACCTGCAGGTGCTAACTCATGGGCAGAATAAGAGCATTTTGCCTTTACTTCAGGAAAAAAGATACGTAGGTTGCTAGGAAAGTTAGCCCAAGTTCAAAACCTCTGTGTCTGTCTTTGCTTGTTCCTCTGAGCAGCTGCTGTAAGCAGGCAGTGTTTAAAGGAGGCCCTGAAATTTGGGTCTGGCTGTTACCATTGGAACTCAGCCCTACTTATGAAAGCAAGCTTTGGAGAGATGAATTCCTATGAATTTGTGTGACTTTTCCCTGAAAATGCACGTTTAATAATGTTTGAAGCTGATACCCTGCAGAAAGATGTTTAAAACTGAAGTAATATACATTTGTAGGAGTACTGTGAGCAGGTTGTGATTCTCCAAATTCTAACTTACTGTACACAGGTAGATAAATATTTAGACCTTTTTTGTCCATTATGCAAATAATCCAAACTAAAATTTCACAGTGAGTTTAAACACAGTTTAGGTTTCCACAGAGGTGTCCAGACACTGTCTGTCTGTACAGATGGGAAGTTCCTCTGAGCAGGATGTGCCCTCTTGTAATCCTTTGCATGGCTCCTAGTGGGCAAACAGCACTTACAGAAGGAGGAAAATAGTGACCCATGCCTATCAATTAACTTCTAATTAAGTTATGACTTGAGTGGCATGACACTCATTTGCGTCAGGGAGAGAGTTCTAGCAAAACTCTCTTGGAAATGAGATGAAACCTAAGGTGATAAATTCCAGTGCTGCAGGTTGATGACTGATGCTCATTTGAAGAAGTCCATTTATTAGTGGCAGTAAAGTTTCAGGTAATGACATGCTGATGATAGGAAATACTTAAAATAGACTTGTGAAACTGCCAGATGACAGAGATGTAACAATTACTCTAGCTAGTCTAGATACACATGTATCTATCTTGAGTCAAAGTAAATGTTTTCTGTTAGTCTAAAAAGTTTTCTGTTCTCTTCTGCAGTCGTGAATTCTGTAAATATTTCATTCAAAATAACATTGTGCTTTTTCAAAATTATGGAATACAGTCGCTTGATTGAGAACACTACCACTCCTGCTTTATGTTTAAACCTCAAAGTAAATATCCAACTGCCTAAGTTGTGTTGGTAGAAAATCTTTTCTTTACTGTTTTGTCATTTAGCTGCAAAGCATTTTTATTCAGTGTTCTAGCTTTAAGCTGGGCAGTTTGAGTGGCTTCTTTTTGTTTTTTCACATGGCAGCTTGTTGCAATGGTGCTTAATATTTAAAAGAAATACAGCCTTTTCTCTAAGGAAATTGCTGTAAATTTAAATTAAGTGTTTTGCTCTAAGTTGCTTAATGCATGGTATAATTAACATGAATATTCATTTTCCACATCTGTCAGTAGCAGCAGCTCAGTCTTTAGCTACTGCCAAAACGTGTTACCTGAATTGGAGTTGATGAGACTTGCATGTGTGTATCTTTAGGAGCAATGCACAGTCAGATGGAATCTCTGAGTGACTCCTGGGTGCGACTGAAACACAGCAGAGATTGGTTGTACACATCCTCCTACTCGTTTGTTGAGTCCGATTTTGATCTCTCAAGATCCCTTGGAGTTCACACTCTCATTGAAAACGCTGTCAGTTTTGTAAGTGGAGATGTGGGAAACTCCCCAGGATTTAAGGAACCAGAGGAAAGTATGTCCACCAGTCCACAAGCATCAATAATTGCAATGGAGCAGCAGCAGTTGAGGGCTGAGGTAAATTTCAGTTTAACAGCTTTTCTTAGCCTTCATACATCATGCTTATTATAGGATTTTTTTTTTAAAGAGTGTCCAAATTCTATCTATTAAAATAATTTTTTCTTCTTTTCTGTTAAATATCTTAACTGGAACTGGGAACATTATATAAACAAACTCTAGAACAAAACTGGAAGTGTTCCCTTTTTAAAAAAAATATGTGGAGGAGAAAACAGTGACTTCCTTCATCCTTGCTGACAGTTCAGTATGATCCAATTTCCATTTTTAGGGATGCTGGCTACTTACTTAATATTGTCTTTTGCCTGCCTTTGTTTTTAGCTTCGTCTGGAAGCACTTCATCAGATTTTGGTGCTTCTATCAGGAATGGAGGAGAAAGGCTGTGTGCCATTAATGGGGAGCCGCCAAGTAGCAGGATTTCAGTCTTCTTCACTGCTCACTTCTGTTAGACTGCAGTTTCTTGCAGGCTGCTTTGGTCTGGGCACTGTGGGACATGCAGGGGCCAAAGGAGAGAGTGTAAGATTGCATCACTACCAGGTGTGTACTGCAGCAATTTCTGCTGTTTCAATAAGCCAGTGTTAAAAATGTCTCCATTTTTATAATATTTATTTGTTTGTTTGGCCCAGGATGGTATCAGAGCAGCCAAGAGGAGTATTCAAATTGAAATCCAGGTGGCTGTGCACAAAATTTACCAGCAATTATCTGCTACGTTAGAAAGAGCTCTGCAAGCTAATAAGCATCACATAGGTAAGTGAAAAGCAGATTTGCAAACCAGATGTTCTCTAATGTACAGTAGAACAGCTTGTATGTTTTCCAAGGCAGACTTTGATATAAGTGACCACAATCCATTGAATTACCTATCTGACTTTTCCTAGAAGAGAGAAATCTGCATTTGTTGGTAGAACCAGTGAACTGGGTTGTTTTGGTGTTTCACTTTGAGAAACAAGGTGAAACAAGTACAAAATGAAGTATTTCACCCATTATCCTTACATTAGAGAGAAGATTCTGGCTTGAGATTTAATATTTATATCACAACTCAGACCATTTATATCACAAACTAGATGTGTGTGCTACTCCTCCTTGGACGATTTTGACACAGTTACATTGAGTTAACGAAAAGTGCAGTGGTTCATCAGAAAGACTACCTCAAAGTGTCTGACTAGATTCACTTTTTCTTTCATAATTTAATTTAAAAAATAGTCTGCTGATCTTTTATATGTCTTAGTATTCTTACTGTGAACATCTTATTAATTAAAAAGAACTTTATTTTAATCTTAGAGGCACAGCAGCGACTCCTGTTGGTGACAGTCTTTGCTCTCAGCGTGCACTACCAGCCCGTTGATGTCTCCTTGGCCATTTCCACGGGGCTGCTGAATGTGCTGTCCCAGCTGTGTGGCACAGACACCATGTTAGGGCAGCCCCTGCAGCTACTGCCCAAAACTGGCATTTCTCAGCTCAGCACAGCTTTGAAAGTAGCCAGCACGAGACTGCTGCAGATCCTGGCTATCACCACAGGGTGAGTGTCCCTTGCTTTTGGGAAACTTCATCACTGAGTTTGTCAGCACCCTTGAAAAATGCTGTGTGAGCTTTCATTAGGGCAATAAATGTTGCTCAGAAATGCATAAGTGAAGGGGGCAGGGGGAAGTATGGTCACCTTATTCATAGGAAAGGTGCATGTAAGGCTAACAAATATTTTTCAGCTGTGAGTGTTTGCACTTTAATAGTCACAACTTTGTGGTCTATAAACACTGTATTCTGGTAATCCCTACTTTGCTACTTCAGCCTTGTGTGGAGGTGTGTTCAGTTGATGTGATAAGATTTTCTGTTGCTGTGTAAAAACAATACTGATAATGCAGGAGTTCCTCAGAGCAGGACATTGCGCTTCTTTCCAGAATATGAAATAATTTTCTAAGCAATAGTGGTCTCTGCTAGACCATGGGACAGCATGCAAAGTCCTAGCAATATGTAAATATTTAGTCTTACTCAGTAAATAACACACCAGTGGAGAAAGTATTTTCTAGTTGAAGTGAGAGTATGGTTTGATATTCGGTACACGCATCTTCCTTTCGGTCTTTGTATAACATGTTGAATTTACCTGCCAAATCTGTTATATAAAAAAGCCCAATAATCCTACACCAAAAAAATCCCCCATAGAACCAGCACCCCAACTTTAGAAATTGCAGTGGAATTAGGATTAACAGAGTTGCTTCTTTTTTCCCTAGAAAGTACTGAAAACTTATCCTTTGACTCCAAAGATGAGACTGTTTTAATTTGTTTTAAAAACAGGCTTAAAATAATAGAGTCTAAGCCCGGAGTGGAGGATGAGGAAAAGTAACCTGCTGCAATTATTGTTCCTTGGACCAGCTCTCAAGTATTCTTGCTTTTTCTTTGTTTGTGTGTGTACAGAACCTATGCAGATAAACTGAGCCCAAAGGTGGTGCAGTCCTTGCTGGATTTATTATGCAGCCAGCTGAAGAACTTGCTGTCACAAGCTGGCGTGATGCTCATGGCTTCCTTTGGAGAAGGGGAAGGGGAGGAAGGTGAAGCGGAATCAAAAAAGACAGATTCGAATGGGGATAATGACAAGAGAGACTTCAGAGGTAATCATCTTATATAATTTCTGTTACAATTCTAAAATGCCAAGAAACGGAATAGAAGAAACCACTGAATGCTGAGGTCTTCATCCATTCTGTTGTGTATTGGTTTTTCTTGGGTCATTTTTAATTTTGTAAGTTAGATTAAAGTCAACAAATGAGTTTGTGCTCAGTTTAGATTTATATAGGATTGATCCACAAAGCTGCAAGGATAGGAGCAGGCTGAGAATAAGAATTATTTAATAAGAATTACTTCACTGGGTTTGGAATTAGGAAGAGAATACAGTTTTCCTTGAAAAATGAATTGGTGGTTGTCATGTTTTTCCTAAATGTGCTCATAGGAATTACGGAAATTTCAAACTACAAATAAATGCAGATGTATTCCAGAAATTGTGTTTGCTTTGTGTTATGCAGTTTTGCAGTCTGAGTGGATGGTAAGAAGGTGACACTACTGTGTCCTACAGAAAAGTCTGCAATGAAAGATTTTCTGAAATACTGGTATCCTCACATAGCTTGCAATCCCTTGATCAGCATTTTGAATTTTGGTGGAATTTGTGTGTGAAGAATTTTTAATTGTGCCTTGGTTTTAAGTGTACATATGTTTTTGTTCATGCTTTTAACTGTCTTCACTTATAAATAATGCAATATCTGATGAATTAATAAGATAATTAGTCAGGAATTAGAATATGAGGTCTTCCTGCAGAGGTCTCCCTCCATTACTTTGACCCACAAAAGTTTAATGTTATTTTCTCTCTGTGTCTTGCTGAGGAGCAGGAGTGAGAGCACAGCTTGGTGGGCACCTGCCAGCCAGTCAAGGTTAGCAGCCAGCCACCACGTAATAATTGATCATTGTGCTTTTACCTGCAGAACAGATTGTTCTCAGTAACCAGGACTGCCAATCAAGTTGTAATATTAAGGCTGTAAATGAAAACTTTTGCTTTAACTTCTAGCTGCCCTCCGAAAGCAACATGCAGCAGAATTGCACCTGGGAGACTTCCTTGTTTTCCTGCGTAGAGTTGTGTCTTCAAAAGCAATTCAGTCCAAGATGGCATCTCCAAAGTGGACAGAAGTCCTTCTTAACATTGCTTCCCAGAAGTGTTGCTCAGGTATGATCATACCAAAACATGCTCCAGGGTTGCTTTGCATTTCTGTAGTGCAATTCCAAAAACTGAGCCCTGTTAGAACGTGTGTGAGTGTTCCTAGTGAACAGTTCAAACCAGCTGCAGTACAGGTGTACAGGGGTTAACTCTGGGGCACTGGGGGCATGGAGCCAGGGGCAGGCCTGAAGCAGAAGTAATTTTAGGATTACTGACATGTTGTTCCATCTTAGGAGTTCCCTTGGTTGGCAATCTGAGGACTAGACTGCTCGCACTTCATGTACTAGAAGCTGTGTTACCTGCTTGTGAATCTGGCGTTGAAGATGATCAGATGGCTCAGGTCTTCATATTTTGTTATAAACTTTCGTATTTCCTCAAAAAGTCTCTTAAACTTCTATATGTTTCATAGGTTTCAAAATCCAAATCAAGCAAGGTTCAGTGTAGTTATTTATTAATCTAAGAACACTAAATATTTTGATGTTTATACCTACAAAGCAAGGTAAAACAATACAATGTTGCTGTTGTCCTCATGTTGGAGTTAAAATGATCTGAATTCTGTCCCAATGCCCCAGGTTGTTGAACGACTGTTCTCACTTCTGTCCGACTGCATGTGGGAGACTCCGATAGCCCAGGCCAAACATGCAATTCAAATAAAGGAGAAAGAGCAAGAAATGAAGCTTCAGGTAACAGTGCTTGTGCTTCGTCTCATGACTGAATGCAGCTGAGTTGCATTTACCACAAATGTTTTGTTCTATTCTGGTAGAAGCAAGGAGAGTCTGAGGATGAAGATGAGAATCTTCCCATCCAGGAAGTGTCCTTTGATCCTGAGAAAGCTCAGTGCTGTATAGTGGAGAATGGGCAGATTCTAACTCATGGGAGTGGAGGCAAAGGATATGGCTTAGCATCCACTGGAGTTACTTCTGGGTGTTACCAGTGGAAGGTGGGTTTCATAAATGTGCATTTCTTACCTTTTCTCACATTGATTTGGAAATGTGGTTATGATTTATTATGATTTATTAGCAGCAGCTGCCTGTGCTTTTCACTTATGACATGATTCTTGAGTAAATGGCAGTGTTACATTTATGGTTGGACTCCATGATCCTAAGGATCTTCTCCAGCCTAAATCATTCTGTGATTTTAAGTCCCAAGGGAAGAGTTTGTGGCTGCTTTTGAGTGGTGGGATTTGAGCATTTCAACACGCAGATTGGAGACTCTGAACATGTATTATGTATTGTTAGAGGTAATGATACTTGTCCTTAAGGTCCATAGTCAGCATGCATGTGCAGTTTTGCAAAACTTACCTACTGAATTATGTAGATTCAAGATTTTTTTTGTAGAAGAACGTTTCACAAAGCATGTTGTTTTCCTGCAAACAGCCCGACTGACAAGAACGGTGTTCGATACATCATTTGGAGGGATTTTTTAATGATTTTACCTCATAAACTTACTGTTTTTATCATTGAAAGCTTCTGTGAAAACCAGTTAGAAGTAGACATACATATGTGTAAGGAATATTTTCAATGCTCTGTGTGTTAAAGTGTGTATTCCTGATGTTTTTCCCTGTGTGTTTGTTTTGCTGCCAGTTCTACATCGTGAAGGAGAACCGGGGCAATGAAGGCACATGTGTGGGAGTGTCTCGCTGGCCCGTGCATGACTTCAACCATCGCACTACCTCAGACATGTGGCTCTACAGAGCCTACAGTGGCAACCTCTACCACAATGGAGAGCAGACTCTGACTCTGTCAAGCTTTACCCAAGGAGATTTCATCACATGTGTGTTAGATATGGAAGCAAGAACTATCTCCTTTGGTAAAAATGGAGAGGTATTTAACATCAATTAGTTTTTTGGTGGGTTTTTTTGCAATGGTAAATATGGCTTGGATAAGCATGAGGGTTAAAACAAGTGGCAGTTTCAGTACTTAGAAGGTTTATAATGCAGACATAATTTTTTCACGTTTCATCTTTTTGCTTGTTAAGGTCTTCTAAGATTGAGGGGTTTTTGTTTTGTTTCTTCCCTAGGAGCCAAAGCTAGCTTTTGAAGATGTGGATGCAGCTGAGTTATATCCTTGTGTTATGTTCTATAGCAGTAACCCAGGAGAGAAGGTAACTTAAATGTTCACCTGTGGTGTCTTGGTTTAGGCTGGTGTAAAGTCAGGATTCATCATAGCAGCCTGTATGATGCTGCTTTGAATTACTGACCAAAACAGTGTTGCTAATGCAGTGGTTTAACTATTGCAATCTGTTTTAAATTAAAAATGTATTTTACTATTTAGAATAGATTTAAAGGCTTCACATCCTACACAAAAAAATCTGTTCCCCAGAAACCAAGGAGAACATAGTATTAGGATTTCTAGATAGTCTTGTGTGAGAAACCATGAAATACGTAATTTCAGCATCCTTGAGTCTAAAGGATGGAGGTTTTGCTCAGTGTTAAGGTGGATTTCCTAGAGATTCCAAGGGGGGAAAAAAAGACAGTACTGATAATTATTTCTATTCAGCAGGCAACTCCAGTATTAATAAGAAGAGCTTATTGAGGTATGCTGAGAAGATAACCTGTAAACTGCTCTCTTCAAACAGGTGAAGATCTGTGATATGCAGATGCGTGGGACACCCAGAGATTTGCTGCCTGGGGACCCCATCTGCAGCCCTGTTGCTGCAGTGCTGGCAGAAGCCACCATCCAGCTCATCCGAATCCTGCATCGCACAGACCGCTGGACACACTGCATCAATAAAAAAATGATGGAAAGGCTGAATAAAATCAAAACATGTCTTAAGGAAACAGGTCAAAAACTGAAGAAAAGTCGCTCTGTTCAAAGCCGAGAAGAGAACGAGGTGAGAGAGGAGAAGGAAAGCAAAGAGGAGGAGAAGAGCAAGCACAGCCGGCACGGGCTGGCCGAGCTGTCGGAGCTGCAGCTGAAGATGCTCTGTGTGGAGGTGTGGCCTGTCCTGGCAGTGATTGGTGGGGTGGATGCTGGGCTCAGAGTTGGAGGTCGATGTGTCCACAAGCAAACGGGCCGACATGCCACCCTGCTGGGAGTGGT
This sequence comes from Rhabdornis inornatus, assembly GCA_013397075.1. NCBI lineage: Eukaryota > Metazoa > Chordata > Aves > Passeriformes > Rhabdornithidae > Rhabdornis > Rhabdornis inornatus. The sequence goes on along the minus strand of VWZS01008407.1, from coordinate 3,895,953 downwards.
GAAGGAGGGCAGTACCTCTGCCAAGGTCCAGTGGGATGAGGCAGAGATTACCATCAGGTATGCCCCTTTCCTACACTTTTCATTGGCTAGTGGTAGTGGTTTGTGGTTGGAAATCCTCAGAAGTACCCTGTCCTTTATAGCAGAGTCATGCTGATCAATTACTTCAAGTGTAGACTTCAGTGCTATTGAAATAAATGCTGCTTTGAAGTAGTGTTTGTTCATTCTCCACCTGCCTTCAAGGCTGGAAGGAGATGCTCCTACTCCCACCCATCTTGCAGACAAGCCTTCAAAGGAAAAGCACCTGGGAGGAAGCTGAAATGAAGCTTCTCTGAGCTTCTTGGTGCTCTCACAGGAATTGCCTATGTTTTTGTGTGGAAAAGATTTGATTAACTTAGTTTCTTGAACTCCTTCTGCCTATATCTGAAGAAGTCTTTTGAAGAAATTGAGCAGTGATTTTTTTTTTTATTATTTTTTTTCCCTGCCAGTTAAAATTATGCTCTGAAATAACTGAGGTCACATTACTTTTCCAGCTGTTGCAGCATTATGTCTGTTTTGTCCTCACTTTGAGTAAATATCCCGAAGTGCAATTGATTTAGTTCCAGGTAGAAATTCTTTCAAGTATGCCCATGTGACAGTATAGCCTTAAAGTAAGAGTTCCCTTAAAATAATTGGAAGCTTTGAGTGATGTGGGACAGCACTTGAACACAGGCAAGCTTTTGGTAAAGCATTTAGTTAGGTTCATCTTATACCTTTTTAATTAAAACCAGGTTAAAGCTTGCTTTCATTTTTAGGTAGAAGTTGGTAAGATGGGAAAACTTTTTGAGATAATAAAAGGAAGATTTAAAAGTCATTTGTCTGCTGGATGTATGGAAAATACAAGTTGTGTGGAAATACGGGCTGGTGAATTTTTGTCCTGCTTCAAGTGAAAATTAGTCAAGTGTAACAGTTTAATAGTACCAGAAAATATCACTGAATATAGATGGACAGACAGATAAATGTGTCTGTTAGGTTTTCTGACTTGTGCTTTTCAAAGGTCACTGTCCTCACCAGGTGATCTGTCCTGACACACCAGAGACAGAATTGTCCTGAGCTCTCAGTCGTGTGCTCATGGTGATGAATAAATGAGGTCAATCAAAGCTTTTTCTTAATGTTTAAAAGTTTTCTTTATAAGCTTTTATACCTGTTAAGATTCAGGTATGATGATAATATTTACCTTCAGATAGTTTTTCTTAATAAAAGTCTCTTACATATTTCTGATAAATAGTAAATCCAGAGCCTGTGTCAGCACAGAATGGATAGCTTCTGTGGGGCTTCTGGGTTTCAGTGCTTGTTGAAAACTTGTGCGTGCTTTGTTGCATTTGCTTTGAAACCATATCTCCCCATTTTCTGATCATAACCTCATTTTCCCCTGTTTGCATTTAATTTTTAGAATCGGCTTGTTTTATTAAATATATTTTACATCTTATTTGCCTACATTATTTCCTGTACTTTCCTCCTGTCTCTCCCTCACTTGCTTTTTCCTGTGTCATTCTGATCTTTATTAAAGCTTCCCAACTTTTTGGTCGCCTAGTGATACTCCATTGTATAATCTGGAGCCCTGTGAGCCACTGCCTTTTGATGTTGCAAGATTTCGTGGGCTGACAGCTACTGTGCTGCTGGACCTTACCTATCTGACTGGCATTCATGAAGACACGGGAAAACAGAGCACCAAGAGACACGAGAAAAAACACAGACACGAATCTGAAGATAAAGGGGAAACGGACCAGAAAATGGAGGGTGACGTTGGATCAGATACACGATTGGGCCAGAGCGCTGACGATAACAAAGGACACGGTGCTACAACCTCTAAGTCGGAAAATGAAATTGTTTCCTTTTCTTTAGAACCATCAACACTAGGTATGGAATCCCAACACCAGCCTGCTGAAGGAAGAAAAAAGAATCACGAACACACCGCACGAAGTCACGATATAGTGCAGTCAGAAATCCGAGCCGTGCAGCTGTCTTACCTTTACCTTGGTGCTATGAAGTCTCTCAGTGTCCTTCTGAGCTGCAGTAAGTACGCTGAGCTGCTGCTGATCCCCAAGGTGCTGGCAGAGAACGGCCACAACTCGGACTGCGCGGGGTCGCCGGTGGTGGCCGAGGACGTGGAGCTGCGCGCGGCGCTGCAGTTCCTGATGCGCCACATGGTCAAACGCGCCGTCATGCGCTCACCCATCAAGAGAGCGCTGGGGCTGCCCGACCTGGAGCGGGCACAGGCCATCATCTACAAACTGGTGGTCCACGGGCTGCTGGAGGAGCAGTTCGGCAGCAGGCTTAAACAAGGTACGTTTTCAAAGTGAGACTGTAATGAATGGGAGCAGTGACGATACAATTAATGTACTCTTGTGGGTTTGTAGTGGTTTTTCTTTGGGGGAATCTTAATCCCACAGAGAAATTTTGCAAAACTCCGTTTACTGTTTTATAGATATAATGCTGATTTTTTTGCCTTTTTCCTAATTCCTTAATTAAAAGTGAATGCATATCAATCAGAAATAAGAGTTTTTAATGTCTTTATTACTTTTGGAAAGGAGCAATACTGTATGTACTTGTCAGAAGCATTTGCACTTCTTCTAAACCAACAGCAAAAAACCCTTAAAAAAGCTACCTGCACAGCTGAGCTAAAAATAGCTTTATAGTTAATCAGCTGTATTTTTATATCTAAGACCTCTTTCCCTTTTGTCTGTTTTGAGAATAATCCAAGCTGTTACAACCATAAATCTGAATGTCGTAAACTTTGGTGTAAGTAAGTGGTTTGTTTACTATTTACCTTGCATTGCTGTGAGAACAGCAAGAACTCCTGGACTGATTCCTTTACTTAAGTCCATGAGTTAGCGGCAGAATCTGCACATCCCTTTCTTCCTCTGGGGTGAATTCTAAATAATGAGAGTTATTTTTGGAAGTCGAAAGTTTAGCCATGGCTACTATTTTGATCTACACAATTATATTAATGTTGCTGTAACATCCTTCTTTTTCCACTGTTGCAGAAGTGGAGCAACAAGTAGAAGAAGGTGATCAGTCTCAGCAAGCCCAAACACCAGTTACCACCAGCCCTTCTGCTTCTAGCACAACATCTTTCATGAGCAGCTCTCTGGAGGATACCACCACTGCTACTACTCCAGTAACTGATACAGAAACAGTTCCAGCATCAGAATCACCTGGTGTTATGCCTCTCAGTCTCCTGAGGTAAAATACCCTCTCAACCTGTATGATTCTGGGGGTGTAGGGAGCCAGCTGTGTATTTGATGTAGAGTATATGTCTTTAGCTGCCTAAGCCTTAGAAAATGCTGCCAAGAACTTCCCCTGCAGAGGGACACAGTTTAAATGTTACTTTGCCTTGCAGGTTTTGTGGTTTTTATTAGAAAGCTGTTAAGCTTTTGCTGTACACTGTATATAAATGTAATATCTGAATTCTTTAAGGAGAAAATGTTCTCCCTAAGTTGTCCTTCAGTTCTCGTGTTTATTTGGTGTAGCTCAAATTATAAATCTCTGAAATTCTGTATTTTTAATGACTGTTTGATTCTCAAACTAGAATAGATCTTGGTAGGTAACATCCTGTAAAGCTAAGATGTTATTTCAGCTTACCTGACGTACTGAAAAGGAAGATAAACTACTGAATTTACAGAGGCAGTTTGTGCTGTTGAAGGAAATCTACTTTACCTTGCATAGAATACTTTCCTAAGTTTATTAATTCATAGAAGTTTTGCAGATATCTTTTGATAAAAGCCAGAACAATGTCTTCATACTAGGACAGTGAAAATAAAATACCTGATTTATTAGTCAGCCTGAGTTCTGAACAAACCATGGAAATGGGAAAAGTGTTTATTATCTTTTATCTCCTAGGACAGCTCCTGGTCTCTGAGGGTTTTTTTTAATGTCATGCTTAGAATTTAACTGTACAGATCAAGTTGGTAGGAATGAGCTGTTGCCTCAAAGTATGTTGTGTCTTACCCTTACTAAACTCAATTGCATCAAGTAGGATTTGCCAAGTGCAAATATCTGTGCTGACACTTCTTGTGTCAGATATTTTTCAGCATGGTTCTGTTCAACTTTTATATATGTATTTTTATTTATATATAAATGTTTATATATAAATGTGTATGTTCTTTTTTCAAGGCAAATGTTCTCCAGTTATCCTACTACAACTGTTCTTCCAGCACGACGTGCTCAGACTCCTCCAATATCCTCTTTACCAACATCTCCTTCAGATGAAGTTGGAAGGAGACAAAGTTTGACCTCTCCAGATTCCCAGTCTGCAAGGCCTGCCAATCGCACAGGTAAACTTGTCAGGGGATAGAAATGGGACAAGTTAGGAAAGTCACAGGAGCTCAGGGACCGTGTTTTAAGAGATGGAAATCCAACAGAGTTTCTTCTTGAGGCAAACTGACATGCAAAGCATTGCTGAAAACCTTTTAGTCACTATCTTATGAAAAAAAGATACAGATTATGTAGCTGTAGGCTTTATCAAGCAAGCGAAATGAGTTTTTAAAAGCTGTGGATTGGATACAAAAACGAAGTAGAATTGGTAACTGCTTCAAAATGTTCATCTCATTTGGGCTTGTTTCCTTGGTTGTGTGCTGCTGGTAAGTGCAGTAATTTTGTAGCTTTTATTAGATCACATACCACACAGAAAACAAGAATTTATGTATTTTATGGTACATGCACCAGTACTTTTTATTCTTGCCCTTATATCTGTGCCATTAGTTGGGGAGTTCAGTGGTTCGTGTGTTGTGTAGCAACTGGTCTGCTCAGTTTCAGGTCTCCTTTTTTTTCTCTTTTGATTTAATTATGAGATGATTTGCTTCTAGTCGTGATAGTATCTTCACGACAGTGTGTGTTAGTTCATTTTCTCTTCACTGACTAGACACCAGTTTTATGGCAAATCATAAAGAAGCTGTGGGTTTGGGGCAGTGACTGACCTCTTTAGAGTTCCTTGAATGACTCTGCACAGAAATACAGCCATCATCCACAAAAAGGTTTTTCAGATACATTCCCAGCTGAGCTCTCTCTGTACCTTGAGAGGAATGTATAATGATCTCACTGTTTGGAAATCTCAATTATTTGGACAAGGATAACTTTATCTGGGCTACCTAAATATAGATCAAATAGATAATTTGATACAGTTCAAAATGAAAACAATAGGAATTGCTTAAATAGTTCCTTGCCTATCATCAGTATCCTACTTGATCAGAGTCAGTCAACACAATCTGTGTTACAAAGAAGAATGAGCTCCATCTGGTTTTGTTAAAGGAAGTATCTTACTTTGTGGAAAGTAATTGAGAGAAAAGTTGAGAGCAATTATTTCCTTGTTCAAGCTGATATATCAAAGTAAGGTGTAATAAAGTAAACACTAGAGAAAAATTTATGTGTTTTACATTTATAATTTTCTGTCTTTTAAGCTTTGTCTGATCCAAGCAGCCGACTTTCAACATCCCCTCCTCCTCCTGCCATTGCTGTTCCCTTGCTAGAAATGGGGTTCTCCCTCAGGCAAATTGCAAAAGCTATGGAAGCTACAGGTAATCTATAGCTATAATACCAGTTTTACTGAAAGACTAAATACACATGAAACACTTGTTTTCCAATGGAATACTTAATTTTTAAGTTCTATAACCGTTTCTGTGGAAAAACAACTTGCTTTTTTTGTGACCATCAGTGCTAGAATAGTTCCAAAGTGTGGTTTTCCTGCTTCCAGGTGCCAGAGGAGAAGCAGATGCACAGAACATCACAGTGCTGGCCATGTGGATGATTGAGCACCCTGGAAATGAAGATGATGAGGAGCCCCAGTCAGAGGGGACTGCAGAGCCACGGCACGGGACAATCGTCCCTGGCACTGGTGGGAAATCTGGGGATCACTGCTATTTGCAGTCTCCAGGTGATATCCCTTCTGCTGATGCCACTGAAATGGAGGAAGGCTTTAGTGAGAGGTAAAATAGTTTTCTTGTAATAGCTTGCAATCTGTTCCTGAAACCGGAAATCTCTGAAATTCATTGTTGCTGACAGAGAGTTACTTTGTAATGCAGCTTTTGAATTTTGTTACAGCTTGAGCAGAAGCAAGGATGCAATTAAAATTAGTTGTATGCGGTGAATTTGTTGTCCAGTACTGTTTGTGTGCAGAACTGGGGAAGAATGTAACTGAGCTTGTTTTCTTCACAACAAAAAAAAGAAAAAAAGTGAGGGCTTATAGTTGCATTTTAACTAAAAGACCAAGTAAAAGAGCAGAATTCCATTAAATTCATGTTTGCCAAATTCATATGTAAGGCCGAAGGTGAATTGTCTCAGCCAGCAGCAACAGAGATGATTTTATTTCTTTGAAAGAATAGAAAAAGCTAATTTAAGCTGATTAATTAACTGTTCAAGCTGCTAATTAACCTAGTATAAAATGAGTGCTCTCTCTTAAAATTTGTGTTGTGCTTAGGCACTCTGGAAGATTAAGTAGGTGTTGACTTTGCTGCATTGAATTTGTTTGAGGTAACTCTCACAGTCAAAACAGTATATATGTGCTCCTTGAAACTGAAGATTCTTGAATTCCAAATTATGTTTTTTTCTTCCATTAAAGAAAGGAAGAAATGTTAATAAATATGACTTAGTTACTGTATGTGGTTGTTTAAAACCTGGTGTGGTTGACTGTGAGTTCTGAATTGCTGTAGCCCAGATAACCTGGACCACGTGGACAATGCAGCTGCAGCGAGCTGCCCTCCCTCCCGCAGTCGCTCGGCTGTCACACGGAGGCACAAGTTTGATTTGGCTGCCCGGACGTTGCTGGCACGTGCTGGTAAGGGACTGAAAGAATTCCAAGGGCTTTGCTTATCCAGGAAATGAATGGGAGGGGGACTGGGACTTTGCATGACATTTAGAAAACTCTTTCTCATATGTGTGCCAATATATATTTTAAGAGTTTTGTGTGGTGATAACTAGACTGTTTAGCAGAAGAGGTGAAAACAAAAAGGGAATTGGAAGTACAGCCACCTGTCTGCCATGTAAAATAAAAGAGCTCTTTTCCTGTTTCTCTCTTCCCTCCTTGAGCGGGGTTGTACCGCTCAGTGCAGGCGCACAGGAACCAGAGCCGCAGGGAAGGCATCTCCTTGCAGCAAGATCCAGGGGCACTCTACGACTTCAACCTGGATGAGGAGCTGGAGATTGACCTTGATGATGAAGCAATGGAAGCTATGTTTGGGCAAGACCTGGCTAGTGATAATGATATTCTGGGAATGTGGATCCCAGAGGTACTGGATTGGCCTACCTGGGTGTGTGTGACTGCAGCAGGGGCTGCTTTAACTTACTGCTTTTTGCATGCTTACATTTTAAAATTCAAAGTAATGTGTATGCTTAAAGCCTGTTTGAGTATACCTTACTAAGTGCCAGAAGTGCTTCAAATCATCTTGTATTCTGTAGCATCACTTCTAGATTAAGAGTAGCGATTTCTTGTGTTTCTTGCTCTGCACTTCCACATGTAGTTTTCTTGTCCCTCCCCCGAAGGATGAGAACAGAGCTCATATGGTTGTTCTGATGATACCAGTCAGAAATCAAGTCAGTTTTCCAGATAGTTTAGCTGTGTGAGATAAACACAGTTGTAAGTGTTTCTTCTCCTGCTACTGCTAATAGTATTCACTCTGTAGCAACATAATTTGCACTTAAATCAGTTTCTCTTATTTTAAGTGTGTCATGTATTCTATTCTTTGGGAAGGATGTGGTGACAGCCCTCACTGATTTGTTGTATAGAGCAGTAAAAAAGCTGTTGAGGTGGAAAACAAATATAATAGCAGCACTTTGTTAATCTTTGGGTTATCCATGTCAAATTAGACAATCAACCCATAAGACTCAGCTTTTCATCTTCTAATTATGATGCTACCTAGCCTGATACGGAAGCAAGTTGCAGGATGCATATTGAATTTTTCAGAGCACTTGTTTCACTGAAACATTTCAATGAAATTACTGACTTAGGACAGAAATGTAATTACGAAAAACAGACTTCATATTGAGATAAAACCTTGATATATACTGACACAAATGGTGATTTTTGTGGCTCAGTAAATGTAAAATCTGGTTGTCTGAAAGCAAAAAAGAATTATTTTCCTTTGTTAGCTCTAGTTTCAGACAAGTTCTGAGGAGAACCACATAGAGACAGTGTTGAATGTGACAGGGTTACAAATGAAAAGTTACGCTGTCAAGAATTTTTGAGTCAATGTAACATGAAATAGGGAATTGTCTCCTCCGAAACTTTACGTCCAAGTGTTTCTCCTGTTCTGAGATATTCTGAGATTCATTATGTCATAAATTGTATGTTTCTGCTTTGCTTTTGTACAAGTCAACCATATAAGTACCACACAGTGACAGAAGTGTGCAGGGACACCCACCTCAGCATATTGGCATGTTCTATACCCAAGGTGCAGACACGTATTCTGTACAAATAACACGTGCAAATCTTGCTGTGCAGCACGTCTGTGAATCTGAGGACAGAGAAGAGGTGGTGGTTTGTGAGCTGTGTGAATCCAGCGTGGTGAGCTTCAACCAGCACATGAAGAGGAACCACCCGGGCTGCGGGCGCAGCGCCAACCGCCAGGGCTACCGCAGCAACGGCTCCTACGTGGACGGCTGGTTCGGCGGCGAGTGCGGCAGCGGCAACCCCTACTACCTGCTGTGCGGGCTCTGCAGGGACAAGTACCTGGCCCTCAAGAGCAAGTCCAAAACAGCTGCCTCAGAAAGGTGCAGACACACAGGAAACCCGATGTGTTTACAGGCCATCAGCTTTTTAAGAGGTTGATTTAAGAGAGAAGAATTCCTAGCAGGATTTTCTGATACTGAGTCGTTCTCTGGTATTCGACAAATCCATATTTAGGAAAAAAGGCTTGATTTGATATTTCTGGTTTTTAAATTAAGAGCGAGGAATAATTTCTTGGGATGTTGTCTCCTTCTTAGTGACTTTTGAAAACTCTATCAATTTTGTCTGACAATACCAGTATGTTTTCTGTGGACCTTTTACACATTAGTGCTGTGAAGTGCTTCCCCTCTTCACATGCACTTTCAGAAACCATTTTATCTGTTTCTCTGTTACTAGGCTTTTCTGGAATCGTTCATAAATACATGTAGACCTGACAGTAAAGTTAGACTAAATAGGGAACCAAATTTAAAATTGCTGTGTATATTTATCAAATATTAGAGCCACTCAGTAATTTTCTTTGTTATTTTTTCATACAGGTACAAAGGCCAGGCTCCTGATCTAATAGGTAAACAAGACAGTGTCTATGAAGGTATGTTTTAAGTTGCATGAGGTTTTGCTTTTTCTAAGAGGTACTTTCATGCAAATAAACCTAAAGGTGTATTTTAAAATCTCTTCCTGTTAGATACAGTATTTTAGTTTTGGGGATTTATTTAGTTCACATCAGAAAAAAAAAATCAGCAACTTCTTTCCCCTGTGTTTCATGTAAGCAGCTGAAAGGGCAAACACCCAACTTGGGCTTGATAAGGTCCTGTGAGGAGATGTTACATCCAGAACTGCACATACAAAATCTTGCGTTGAAATATCTTTCTTCAGCTGCCTATGTGGGAGAAATTAATTAGTGTAAGTTAGTGTCCCATTAGTCTTGTTCTTAATTTTTCTCCCTTTGTCCAAGCTGAGAGTGTCCTGAGGGTGGCTTTCACTTTAAACAGATTATTTCTGATGTGTGTAGAAAACCTTTCCAAGGTGTTTCTGTGATTCTGGTTCTTTCTGTATCTCCTGCCATCACAATTGTGTGATTTACCACATTTTTCTGTTTGATAATAAATGAGTGCTTCAGTACTTAGGGCAAGTCTGTCTGCTGTAGATCAGAGGTGTTCTGATTCTGCTGTGTGTGGAGACAGAGCAGACAGATCAGTAAATATAAGCTGACTTGTGTCAGTGGTTGGCAAGTGAAGGAAGTGTCTCACTGAATTGCAGTTAAAAGTGTTTTTACTTTGTTGTTTGGAGTTTTTTTTTTTAATTCCCTGGGAATGAAAAGCAGAAGCCTAGCTGTTCAGTTATAACCCATGGGCTAATGCATACTTTTTTGATAAATATGAAGACCAGAAATTTCTAACATCTATCTTTAGCATTCAGTCCTTTGGAGTACACACTTGTTACCATGATTTAAAGCACGACTGTGTGCCTGCACTTTTCACTGTACTCCAGATTTTGGGGCTGTCTTGTGCTGTATGTGATGACCCCTAATGTCTGTGTGTTTAAAGAGCAGCTAGTTCGATACTGCAGAGAATCTTCCATAACACTTGTGTGCAGTCTAAAGATCAAGTTGAATAGGGAGGGGCAAGAACAGGACTTTGTTTATGTGATTTACTTTGTTATGTCTATTGTCAACATCAGAAGATGAGTTTTTAATGCTGCTGTGCTGTGGATTACAGTACATATTTCATACCTTCTCCTGTTTGGTTTTTTGAATCAATTGGAATGATTTCATATTGAGCTTTTGTAACCAAGTCTAATTACGTTTCTCCAATTCTAGAAGACTGGGACATGTTAGATGTGGATGAAGATGAAAAGCTGACAGGAGAAGAGGAGTTTGAGCTACTGGCTGGGCCTCTTGGGTTAAACGATCGACGCATTGTACCCGAACCCGTTCAGTTCCCTGACAGTGACCCCCTGGGTGCTTCAGTTGCAATGGTGACAGCCACCAACAGTATGGAAGAAACATTGATGCAAATAGGTACATTTGAAATCCATTTCATTTAAAGAAAGAATGATGATAGTAACAGCAGCAGCAACAACAATAATGATAACAACCATCACCACCTCCCCCCCCTTTTTAGTGGGGTATTTTTGGAGGCAAGACAGGAGCATCCTGACAGTATTTCCTGTCTGCCACCATGAGGAAGTGGGGACCAGCTCTGAATTTTCATTTTATTATAGGGAAATTAGAGAGAGGAGTGTGAGGCATTATAATTGACAGGGTTGAATTTTGCCAGTAAAACTTGTGACCGTAGTCAAACAGTAGATGCCAGTAACGTGTTTCGCAGAACTCAATGAATGGATTTAAGCTGGGACTTAAAAATAGTCCCCTCTGATGAAAAAGGGAATCAGAGGAATTAAAATTGAGTGTTTCAGATTGTGTTCATGTCTCTTTGAAAGTAAGGAATAATTAAATTATGGGGTGTATTTCAGGGGTGTATTTTCATCTCAGTCATTATTATTGTAGTTCTGTATGTATGAAATACTAAAAATGAGTGAGTTACTTAGGCCAACTTTGCCTCTGTGCTTACTGCTATGTGATAATGTTTTGTTTTTCTTTAAACGCTAATGCAAATCAACATTATTTCCCAGGCTGTCACGGCTCAATAGAAAAAAGTTCTTCTGGCAGGATAACCTTAGGAGAACAAGCAGCTGCCCTGGTAAATCCACACGATCGTGTCATGGCTCTCAGAAGAGTGACAGCTGCTGCCCAAGTGCTCCTGGCAAGAACAATGGTTATGAGAGCTCTCTCACTTCTGTCTGTCAGGTTTGTGCCATCTTTGGCAACACTTCCACCTTTCCTTTTGTAACTAGTTCTGTTTAACAAGGATGCAATTTCAAACTGACTGGGGAAGCGATTCTCATGTCTGTACTTACATAATACTGCTAAGAGATAAAGTTCTGTCAGTTTTGTTCTTTTGAACCAAGGGCTTTTGTATCCATTTCCACAGTGGTTCCAGTTGCAGCCTGGCAGCTGGCCTTGAGTCCCTGGGGTTGACAGACATCCGCACTTTGGTCCGTCTGATGTGCCTGGCGGCCGCGGGGAGAGCAGGCCTGTCCACGAGCCCATCCACAGTGTCCAGCCCCACGGAGAGATCCAGGGGCATCCACAGCAAAACCAGCAAGCCCATCTCCTGCCTTGCCTACCTGAGCACTGCAGTTGGCTGCTTGGCATCAAACACTCCCAGTGCTGCAAAGCTGCTGGTGCAGTTATGTACACAGGTAGGACTTCAGTACTTACTTGAGACTCGTTTAATTATTTGTGCTTTTACCTTCTCAGGTGGGTGAGACTGCCCTCAGTTTGAGGATCTCCTCTGAGTCCTTTTTTGTGGCTTTGCACAGGGATGTGTTTGATTGTTGGTAAAAGACAAGTAACTGTATGTGTCTTTGCTGAGTACTCTTTTCAAGTGAGAAAAATGGATGTGCTTCTTCTGTTCATAGGGTTTTTCTGTTAAGGTTTTGGTTTTTTTAATTGAGTCAATTCTGTGTAGAGAACAGAAGAAAAAAAGGAAAATCTGTAAAACTATGCACTATTTGTGCAACAAGAATGTTTCTAAATTTGATAGTTCTGTTTGTTCTGATTATTTATCATCAATTTTTTCTTTTCAGAATTTGATTTCTGCAGCAACTGGTGTGAACTTGACAACAGTCGATGATCCAATTCAGAGAAAATTTTTGCCAAGTTTTTTAAGAGGAATTGCAGAAGAAAACAAACTTGTCACATCTCCAAATTTTGTGGTTACTCAAGCACTTGTAGCATTGTTGGCTGACAAAGGGGCCAAGCTGAGGCCAAACTATGATAAAGCTGAAATTGAAAAGAAAGGTATGATACAGCTTTGTTTTAGAATATTAATCATTAGATCTTCAGTTCCTCATTTGTATATAAGGGAGAGACTTGCTAAATAATGTAAAAATAGATACACTTTTTAAAATGTACAAAACTTGCTTTTATCAAAGAAATGTTATGGTTTATGACACACATTTTACTTAGAAATACAGTCTTATTCTATAATTGCATCTTTCACCACTTCAAAATATAGTCTGAATGTGTGTGTATTCAAAGCCATAGAGCTGAGACATTGAGCCTGCTTGTGCCTCCTGATGAAATCAAGGAATGTAACAGTTGATTGCCTCTACCCAAGTGCTGTCCTGTGTCTGAGGCAGAAATTTGTGCTGCCTCTGCTCACAGGTCAGGCAGCCACAAAGCAGCAGCTGTGCCTCCCCCCAGGCTGCTGCTGGGATAGAGAGGGAAGGACAGGTGACAGTGACAATGGCAGGTGTGTCAGAGCAGGCTTTTCCTGTTTAGAAAGCACTCACTCTTTGACCAATCATTTTCATGTGGTGGGATCAAGGCCATTTGGAATTCTATTCTTAAAGTCCTTTTTGTGAAAATGGTACTGGGGTTATTTTGCTTTTAATATCAGAAGAGTGTATTTGCTGTAGTTCACGTGATTGCGAGGTTCTGCTAAGATGCTCGTTGATCTTTCTGGAAACGCCGGCTGTGCTCACGTGTGTACTCATCTAGGCATCATCTCACTGTTTTGTCTGAGCAGGTTTAATTGCCCATTTGTATGCCCATCCTTGCTATGATCCCTCTGCTGTAGGCCCTCTGGAGCTGGCGAACGCGCTGGCCGCGTGCTGCCTGTCGTCGCGCCTGTCGTCGCAGCACCGGCAGTGGGCGGCGCAGCAGCTGGTGCGGGCGCTGGCCGCGCACGACCGCGACAACCAGAGCGCGCCGCAGACCCTCGCCGACATGGGCGGCGACCTGCGCAAGTGCTCCTTCATCAAGCTCGAGGCCCACCAGAACAGGGTAAGCGTGGCTCCCCCTGCACAGGAAAAGGAAATCAGCACTGGTCTGCAACTGCACTCGTGTAACAGTGGTGCTGTTTTGCACCACTTAATTAGTGGCTCGTCTCAGTCTCTTCTGCCTTCACTCAGAGCCAGGATTAACAAATACGCGAAAGAAACGGATTTTCTCCTGTTCAGGCTTGGTTGTTTATTAAATCTTATCTAAAGTACGCTCTGAGCGTTCAAGAGCACTTTTAGCCACCAGCTAGAAGTGAGCAAAATGGACATGAATCCAGCTAGCTACAAGGTCTCTTAAAGCTAAACAGTCCAGTAGAGAACGAAAACCTATATTATTTATACTTTTAACCCAGTAACCTCAGTGTGGCACTAACTGTCCAACCAGAAATTACTACCTGAAACCATGGAAGCTTAAAACCTGAAGAAGAAGGATGAACACTGAAAGAGACATCACCCAAAATCCTCCATCTTGTCCCATACCTATTAGTATATTATAAAAACCTCAAATTTGAAACCCTTCACCATGTGAAATCACACTCTTCTATTTAACTATACACCTGTGATTTTAACTCCATCACTCAAATTTGGAGCCTTCTCCAAGGCTTCAGGTCAAAAGCAGTGTTCTCCAGGGGGGTTCAGTGCCAGAAAGTACAGAAAGCTCAAAAAGCCCAGGGGTTTGGGTTCCAACACACTGGCTGAAATTATTTCCCACGGAAGTAATTTTTTGGAGATAAAGTTATTGCTCGATGTAAGTTATGGCACCTCTGATGCACAAAAATGTTCAGCTGCTTTGAGGCTTCAGTTAAAGGGGTCATGAAAGTGTTCTCATGATATATAAAGTCAACAGGATCACTCTGAGTATTTCCTTATATCTTAATTTGCAATAACTTTCTGTCATAGTAGTTGACGTATTTGTGCAGTATTCTGTAGTATTCAGTAGCTGCCTGTGGAGTATGGGGCTGTATGAAATGTGACAACCCTATGAAGCCTGCTGAATTACAGTAAATAATGCTGTAAATGTAGAGAAATAGATCTAGTTTGATTTTTACAGGGTATTTCAATCACTGTCTCATTGGTTAGTGTTTGCTTAATATTAGTGAGCAACCATACCCAAGTTTTAAATTCCAGTTTTGCCATGATTATTTTGGTATTTGTAGGTCATGACATGTGTTTGGTGCAATAAAAAGGGACTTTTGGCAACAAGTGGGAATGATGGCACCATCAGAGTGTGGAATGTGACAAAGAAGCAATACTCATTGCAACAGACCTGTGTGCTCAACAAGCTGTAAGTTGATTCTTTACAACAGCCAGATATTTATTTTAAGCTGTAATTGTGCAAGATAGTGCAGGTTTAGCTGTTCTCATTATCTACTGCACTTAAAATCTCTCATTTGTTTTCTGTTGCTGTGTTTATGCTGTGTGGCATGCAAAATAAATTAAACAGCTTAAAACTAAAAACAGAACTTAAATGTCAACGTGGTAAGAGTCTCTATAAAGAGATCATGTTAATGCTGTTTAAAAACATTCTTAATTAGTTGACATAAGGAGACATGGGTAAATTAAAAATGGTATGGGACTGTCATGTAGCAGAAAAGTGAATATCCCTTCAATGGGTTCCAGTGAACAACTCCAGCATATAATGTATCATTGCAAGTCTGGTCATTTGATTCAAGTGTGAAAAAAAATTTTTGACTTCTGAGATACAGGAACTAAATGTAATTCTGCATGAGTGTCTTGGAAGTACTTTTTTTGTCATTTGGGTGTGTCCAAAAAAGAAGAAAGCAAAAGGAAAGATTAAAATGGAATTCTTTAGTGAAGCGTAGGTGAGTTGAACTTGGAAGAATGAAGAAGCAATAGTGAACTACTATTTTGTTGTTCTGTGACAATGTTTTAGTGGTTGGCTTAGTTCTTGTTTGCTTGCTGCTGTTAGTTGTGGCCTTAAAAGTAACAACCAGAATAATAGAACAATATTATAGCCTTCATTGTTCTGGTACTAAAAGCAGTAAAAAATGGGGCTGTTGTGTATGATCTTAAGGGCAATTAAAGGTATCTGCGGCCCTGTCAGAGTTAGGCAGAGCAGACTTTAAAATGGAGCTTTAGCATGGTGTAACAAGATTGTAACAGGAGAAAGAGTTTAAAGTAGAATTGATAGCAAGATGTGCCTCTTCTGTTTCTTATCCAAGCTATTGTTTCATTTCACAACTTCCCAGAAAATTTTGCCATTGCTGAAGATTTTGAATTTGAGAAATGAGTAGGTAGAGGTAAAGAGTTTCCATTTGAAACCTAACTGGAAATTTCTTGGAAATAAGTAGTATCTCATTCTGTAATTTGAAGTGGTTTTCGAGGGAATGTAGTACTGTGAGCAGAAAAATGTATTCTGTAAATCTGCTGCGATGGCAGGACTCCAGGTTCTAGCTCAGATATTTCACGAGTTCCAGGTTTTCCTGTCTGCTTCAAGGAAATGCCCTCTTAATTCCATCCTTTTATTCTATTACAGAGAAGGTGACTCTGAAGAAAGTCTGGGGTCACCCAGTGACCTTAGTTTATCTCTTGTCTGTTGGAGCATCAGTGGCAAGTACCTGGCTGGAGCTACAGAAAAGATGGTGAACATCTGGCAGGTCAATGGTACGTCCTGAGCTGCCCTGGGCACTTCCTGCTCCAGCACATTTCTAGGGGAGCTGCCAAGTCACTGCATATTTGTTTACCCCAGTATTTAACTGTCCAGTTTAAATGCCTACCAGCTCCCACAGTGTCTTATGAACCTTGTTTAGTTTGAGAAAGGCAGTAACCCGAAGTGGATGTGTGATATACAACTTTGAGAGAAAGACTTCTAATCCCTGTAATTTGTAATACTGGGAGCTTCATTCTGTTGCTTTGCATTACTAAAGTCACCAGTTACCATGCCTATGGCAATAGACAGTCCCCAAGAAAAGTATAAATGTACTGAGTACTGAAGAATTCAACTTCCTTCCTTAATAAAACTACCTAAATAAAAAAATAATTGAGATATATTACCTGGATTTTGTGTCTGCATAGATTAGTGAACCATTGCTTTGTGTTCTTACAACTTAGGTGAATTTATAGTATGTCCTAGCTCTCAATAAGATCTCTTGATTTTTTTCCCATGGAAAGCATTATTGTTTTCTTTTCTTTATGAAGATGAAGTAGTTTCATCAGACTTTTTGGTCTCCTAGGAGGAAAAGGCTTATTAGATCTTCAGCCTCACTGGGTGTCTGCTCTAGCCTGGCCAGAAGAAGGGCCAGCTGCAGCATGGACAGGAGATGCTCCAGAATTGTTGTTAATTGGGCGCATGGACGGGTCTCTGGCTCTTATTGAAGTTGTGGATATTTCAGCCATGCACCGGCTGGAACTGGAGCACTGCTACAGAAAGGATGGTAAGAGACTGCATCAGGATTTGAAATTAAAACTGTGAACACACTCCCACTTTTCATTAAGGAAGTATGTAAAAATTTTTGGTTATTGTTCATGGGAGGAGAAAAGTTTGTGGGATCTCTATCTGCACCCTGATTCCCCCACAGCAGAGGCAGTTTGTAGTAACCTGGTAAAATCCTGCCATCACTTGCCATTTTGGACAATCAGTAGAGATCCCCTGCAGTGTCTGCTCTGTCTGCAGATAGCAGGCAGTGTCATTTGAATTCCTCAAGGACTGCCATTTTTCCTTCATAGTTCCAGTCTCACAGGATGTCGAGTAGCACGTCTTCAGTGGTATTGTGTGGTTTTGCAAATTGCTTCTTCAGGAAGCCTACAGATTTTTTTTTTTTTTGGCAGAGTCAAATGAAGCAATATCTACTTGCTAAGGAAGGCAAGTTGTTTTCAGAGCATTTTTTAGAAGCCTGTCTCAGATACATGCATAAGATTCAGTCTGTCCTTTTTCTTTGACCTGGTATAGTTCTTTTCACTATGCCAGGAGTATTAATTCAGTTATTTTCATAAAAAGAAAAATGAGAAAACTAGTACAAAATAATCTCAACAGCTGTCATTACAGTCACACTCAGTTTTATCTCTACCATATGAATTCAAGAAAATTGTCAGACCAGAATATGTAAAGTGACCGTGGTGGGGGTGGACATTGTTATGCACTTCATCGTTTAGACAATTGCCCTGCAAAAACCTCTTTGGTAGGAGTGAAGTTGAGTTTAGTTTAATGAATGTTTGTGTTTTCTGTTCACGCAGTGTCTGTCACATGCCTGGCCTGGTTCAGTGAAGACAGACCATTTGCTGTTGGCTATTCAGATGGAAAACTGCTCCTAGGAACAAAGGAGCCAACTGAGAAAGGAGGAGTCGTTCTCATTGATGCACATAAGGTAGATCTGGTCTTAAACTAATGTAGAATTTTTGTAGATAAAAGGAACAGTCTACCAAATGTAAAAATAAAAAAGGAAAGATAAACTTGGTATTCTCTTTGCTATCAGAGACTGTGAAGTGTATGTACCTACAGTGACAGAAATTAATTAAGCACACAGGTGTGCATTGACTGGATTTGAAAGACTAATTGTTTTACTTGGTAAAGGTGTTCATAATAAGTTTTGATTTTGATCATGTCACATGTTTTTGTTTAGCTTCCTGTGCAAAGCAAAAGGTGTTTTTCTGAATATGCAGTTGCAAGTGTTTAGAACCTGTGCTTGACCAGTATGTACTTATGAGTCATTAATAGTCCATTAATTGTTTGTTAGGCTAGGAGCAGAATTCCTCAAATGCAGGTGTAGTAAGAGCATCTTGAGTGCTTCCAAGAGCTGCTCTGGTTATGTGAAGCAGGGCAATCACAGAAGGGAGCACTCTGTGGCAATAAATCTGTACTTGCCTTCTTACTGGGGGCTGTCTTCCTTTCCTACCTCAAACTCAAAGCTACATCTGGGGAAAAATAATCAAGAAGGGTTCCCAGTGAAAAGAAAACATCTTTTTCTATGTTTCCCTTCTAATTTCTTTCAGCAGACTTTTTAAAGTCTTTTTAATTTGATAGTTCTGAAATGTGTCACGATGACTTCATAATTGCAACTCGCTATCTGTAATTTATGTAAGAATAAAGTATTTTTGTTACTAGTATTAAAAGTTCCATTAGCTCTGAGAGTTAAATTTCCTCCTTGTTGCTGTATTACTTCATACCAGCTTTTCATTTTTTGCAATCCAACAGGATATGGTTGTTAGTATGAAGTGGGACCCGACTGGTAAGATTCTCCTGACCTGTGCCAAAGAGGAGACTGTGAAGCTCTGGGGGTGTCTGGGGGGCTGCTGGAGGCGCCTGCACTCCCTGGCACACCCAGCCCTGGTGAATGGCATTGCCTGGTGTGCTCTGCCAGGGAAAGGAGCCAAGGCCCAGCTGCTGTTAGCTACGTAAGTCATTGCTTCCTTCCTCTTTCTCTTGTTCTTGTGCAGGTCTTTTCTACCAGTCTGTAGCAAGGAAAAGGGTTTGGTTTTTTTAAAAATAATATTCCTGCAGTAAGTCAGTTGCCATGAGATTTGTGAAGCTCCAGAATTCAAATAAACAGAGTGACCCTGGTGGTGTTACCAGCTGTTTTCTCCGTGTCCAGTGGGTGCTGGTCCTGTTGGAATTTCTTTGCTTCATCCAAATATTTTCTCTGAGAATATGTTGTTAGTAGAAATGAAAAAGCTACAGGGTGTGAGGAATAGGAAAAAAAATGCATTTACCCATTGGGAGCAGGCCTTTCTACTTTCTATAATTGATGCAATGTACTTTTGTAGGAAGGTGATGAAGACTTACAGGTATGTAATACCAGACCACTGATATTTTGTTAATGTCTTTATTTTGTTTTTTCTGATGTCACCTGGCATGCTTTAGGGGATGCCACAATGGTTTGGTGTGTGTCTGGACTGTTCCCCAGGACATAGTAATCACATTGCAGTCCAGCTCAGCTTGCTCAGAAGGATGGTGGGAGCAAGAAACAAGTGCCAAGGTAAAAGGAGGAAACTTGGTGTGTAAGAAATTGTCTTTGCTTATTGTAGAGTTGAGAGAGGAGAAGAATGTGAGCAAGTTACTTGAATCTCAACATTTCCTGAGAGAAGAAATTTGCTAAAAAATGCTTATATTGCATTTGTTTATATGTAGACGTTTTCAGAACAGAAAATTGAAACATTTATTTAATATTAAGGCTGAAGATTATATTTTGATCTGTTTTCTTTCCTTTAAAAGTTGATCAGTTTATCCTAAAATTTAGTTAGAGTTCAAGTTTTTTGTAGGTAAAGAGTGAAGATTATTTTCACCTACATAAATTGTAATGTAGTCTTTGATGTTGATGGCATTTTGTATGGGGAGGAAATAATGTGTGTGATGATAATGTAATCAAGGTATCTATAAAATACTGTCATAGTCCTGGGGGTTTTTAAATGATTTAGTGGCACTTGGCCATCTGTGTGGATGCTCAGTATTTATTGCAGAACACAGACACTGTCGTGTTATTCCACTTCCTGGAAGTGGTGCAGTGTTCCCTCAGTGTGCCCTTGCTTGCAGGATGGCTACAGGAAGGCAGTGGAGGTGAAGTGTGTGTTCCAGCTGAGAGGACACATCACTCCTGTCCGCACCGTTGCCTTCAGTCCCGATGGGCTGGCCTTGGTGTCCGGGGGCCTCGGGGGCCTCATGAACATCTGGTCCTTACGGGTAAGATCATCTTTGGTGTGATTCTTGTTCTTTGGAGGAGTGTCTGAAATGGTCAAGGCATCAGACCAGCTGCCACCCCACCACGTGTTAGTTACATTAGAGAAAGCGTGGTGTAAAATGATGTTATCACTTCATAAATAATAAAATACAAATTGAAATGGTACTTAGCATTGAAGTACTTTATATTTATGGTTCAGTATTGATTGACTCTGTAGGTTTGGTCATGTTAGCTAGGCTTTGCAGAAGCAGCCACTTTCTTTGTAGTTAAGAACAATATTCTCTTATGTTGAGGACTCTTTAAAGAGCCAGATAATGTGGATTATTAAACACTTCTAAATCCTTAGTTATGTTATCTCCTTAATGTGATAAAAATTCCTGGTTTTTGTTTCTGCTTTTAGGTTAAGCAGTTCAGTTTTTCAATAGTTATTGAAAGTTTGTGAGAGTATCATCCCTTAGGAATATGTGTGCACTTGAACAGAACTGTAGCTGTGTCTGCACCTGACTCCAAGCCCTTCTCTCTCTAGGATGGCTCAGTATTGCAGAGTGTTGTGATAGGGTCTGGAGCTATCCAGACTGCAGTGTGGATCCCTGAGGTTGGAGTAGCTGCCTGCTCTAACAGATCAAAGGTGAGACAGAAATGTTTGGACTTGTGGGTTTTCTGGCCCCTATGGAAACCAGGATGATTGGTGATAAACCAGTGGAGCTGGATGATCCTTCTTTGTGAATTTTGAATTTCTAACGTGTCATGCTGTTGCGCAGGACGTGTTGGTGGTGAACTGCACCTCGGAGTGGATCTCCTCCAACCACGTGCTGGCCACGTGCAGGACGGCGCTGAGGCAGCAGGGAGTGCTGGGCCTGAACATGGCCCCGTGCATGCGCGCGTTCCTGGAGCGCCTGCCCGTCATGCTGCAGGAGCAGTACGCCTACGAGAAGGTACCAGCACACCTTCCCTCTCCTGGGGTCACTCTTTACAGCTCAGCTGCTTGCAGCCTTGCACCACAGAGCCCAGAAGGCTTCCCTACATTCTACCTGAAATATCTTTCACTATTCTCAAAGCTAGTGGTCTCCTAATTTGAAAATACTTAAAACATTAGAAAAACTTTGATTAAGTGTGGAGGAAAGTATTGTTCTACAGGACTAGCTTTTAGGGACTTGTATTTTGAAGTGATTGGTGTGTGTTTCTAACTGAATGTTGCCTTTCTCTCCCTTGTGCCCTGCAGCCCCATGTGGTGTGTGGGGACCAGCTGGTTCACAGCCCCTACATGCAGTGCTTGGCATCCCTGGCCGTGGGGCTGCACCTGGACCAGCTGCTCTGCAACCCCCCCGTGCCCCCTCACCACCAGAGCTGCCTCCCTGACCCCTCTGCCTGGAACCCCACGGAATGGGCCTGGCTCGAGTGCTTCTCCACTACCATCAAAGCTGCTGAAGCCCTGGCCAAGGGAGCTCAGTTCCCAGAGTCCTTCACTGTCCCAGACCTGGAGCCTGTTCCAGAGGATGAGCTTACTCTCCTCATGGTAAAAGTTGATGTATTGTCTCAACAGCCAAGTGTGTTACTCAGCACGTGGTATGATGCAGTGAACATCTCTGAGCTGTAAACATTTATATTTAGTAACATAAGCACCAGCAATAAGTGTAAGTTTATTTTTTAATTAACTGGTTAGAATATACTGTTAATATTGCTCTCTGTGTGTGTGTAATGAGTACAAGTCAGTTGCACATTAAAATACAAAACAACCCAAAGCTATGACAGTAATTTTCATGTGATAGGAAGAAATGTAGAGCTTTGTGGTGCTATTTTAAGAGTAACATTTTATCACATTCCCACACCAAATTATTTTGCTAGTGTCAATCCAAAATAGAAAATTTTGATTAAGAATTTTTTATAAGCAAGCTTATAACATTTCAAGCCAGTGTTTGCAATTGAAACTTCACGAAGTCCTATGCATCAGTAAGTAGAATAAGATTGCTTCATCATTGATTTGGGTCACAGGTCATGGATAACTAACAGTGTCATTGCTGGTCTGCAAACATTTGCTCTTATTGCTGAATTGTTTAGAATAGTTTAAATATTGTTCTTAGGAAAATATGTATTGTATAGCAGAAAAATAATGTGCATCTCTTGAGCTGGATGTGGTAAATGTGGCTTTTGCTGTGTAGGATAACAGTAAGTGGATCAATGGCATGGATGAACAGATCATGTCTTGGGCAACATCAAGGCCAGAGGTCAGTAAAATTGTTAGTTTGAAGGGTTTGGGGTATTTTGGAGGGCTTTTTATTCTTTTGAAATATGGCAAGCTGTTGAAAGTGCTCTTGTTCTAAAGCCTCCTTCCATGCTCTTCCCTAGGACTGGCACTTGGGAGGCAAGTGTGAGGTGTACCTGTGGGGAGCAGGACGGCATGGGCAGCTGGCAGAGGCTGGCAGGAATGTCATGATCCCTGTGGCAGCGCCCTCCTTCTCCCAGGCCCAGCAGGTGATCACTGAGAGCCAGTCATGGGTTCATCATTTGCCATCTATTGTTTGTACAACTTGTCAAAATCCCTCTCTAAATGTCTTTTCAACTTGTTTGAATTTACTCTGTCTCAAAACATGGGTTTCACTAGAAAGGAAATCTTCAATTATTTGACAAATTCAGACCAAGAAGCCACTGAAATCTGACAACAAAGAATTATTTTATATGAGCATGATTTGAAAATACATACACAACTTTCACATAATACATGTTCCTGAAATAACATTGATTTGGTAGAATATTGTCTTTATATAACTGCAAATAAAACAAATTAAAAGGAGATAGTGCACTGTAATGTAAGTATTACAGCACTGCTGCATTTAACATATAATTTATTAACATTCCTTCATGTCTTTCTAACCTAGGTGGTTTGTGGTCAGAATTGTACTTTTGTCATCCAAGCCAATGGCACAGTTCTGGCTTGTGGTGAAGGGAGCTATGGGCGACTGGGACAAGGGAATTCTGATGATCTTCATGTCTTAACTGTCATTTCAGCACTGCAAGGTAAAACTGCTGGGTTTGAGAGGCATCCAGTGATGGAGCACAAATAAGCATTTTGGTAGTTAGTATAATTGTTTCTGCTGATGCTTTTGTTGCAGATTTACTCATTAAAATATTCTAGTATTTAATTAAAAATGTGAACAACTAAACAAGATCTTCATATTTCCTTAAGATTCAAATAGCAGTATGTTAAAATTCCTTAATTTTAAGAAGGCTTCAGGGAAAACTGCTCAAATTAGGAACATTTAATTTGAAAACTAATGGCAGGATAGTAGCCCAAGTTCTCCATAAGAAAACAAAGGTTTTGTTCAAAATAAAAGTAAATTAATTGCTATAAAAATAAGCCTTATTGTGGTTTGTTTCTTTCCCCAGACCTAATTGGCTGCCACAAGGCACCTATGGATAAATGTGCGTAAGAGTCTGTTTTAAGTGGTGCTAAGCTTTGTTTTCTCACTTGTCTTTGGCAGGCTTTGTTGTGACTCAGCTGGTGACCTCGTGTGGGTCTGATGGCCATTCCATGGCTTTGACAGAAAGTGGGGAAGTGTTCAGCTGGGGAGATGGGGACTATGGCAAGCTGGGCCATGGCAACAGCGACCGGCAGCGCCGGCCCCGGCAGATCGAGGCTCTGCAGGGAGAGGAAGTCGTGCAGGTCTCAGACTCTTCCTGTTTCTCCTTCCAGCTGCAGGCCTGGGGCCCTGTGCTGTATTGCTGCATGAAAACAGCCACTGCTTGCTGCTCTGGGCTTTATGAGCCAGGGTGGTCATCTCCAGTGAAAGGATGTCAATACCACAGAGATACTCATCCACAGTTGGTACTGGAGAGGACTAAAAATAGAGCATAGAGAAAAGGGGGGATTTAAAGATTATCAAAATGCAGACATGATTTATAAGCTCCCCTGCGTCCTTGTCAGGTGACCTTTGACCTTGTCAGGACCATAACTGGCCACCAAGACCTCCTCCTAAGTACTAACCATGCACAAAACCGTATTTGCTTTTTTCTGGAGGTTTTTTCTTTAAAAAATTAGATAATCACACAGAAAATTCTTCATGCAAATATCCTCCAGTCCCCCTCCATAACATTACCATTGAAAAGAGTTAAGAGGTGAGTTGCTGGAGGAATCATTAATACTACAATATCTGTATTTTAGCTCTTTAGGAAGGAATATAATTTAGGGTCGTGAAAGTTGTTACATATGTACATGTAATAGTTGATATAACCTTCCACCCAGATCTAAAATGTCTGTAAAAATAACGCTTGTTTCACTTCCAGATGTCATGTGGCTTCAAACACTCAGCTGTGGTGACAGCAGATGGCAAACTTTTTACATTTGGAAATGGTGATTATGGTCGATTGGGGCTTGGAAATACTTCCAATAAGAAACTTCCAGAAAGAGTGACGGCGCTGGAAGGTTACCAGATTGGCCAGGCATGGTTTATCTAAAATTAGCAATGTATCTTATTTTAAAGCTCCTCTTTTTAACGTATTTAAGTGTTTGGTTGTGGTTTTTCACCTTGGCTTTTTTGATTATGATGGCAGAATTTGACCATGCATGATTTTTAAAAGAATTACTTTCCTGACTCTCTTGATCCTCTTTGTGCAAAACTGCCCATGTTTTTAACATTTTAACATTCTAAGATGTAGGCATTTTTCAGCATGAATTCATGAGATTTTCTGTATTTTTAAGCAGGGAATATGTGTGCCAAAGGATAATACTATCATTTGGTTCTATGAGCTGAGAGAAAGCAAGTGTTGAAAAAATGCTGCTGTATTTTTTCAGTCCTTAATGTCTTTAAGACATTCTAATAAGCAATGGAAGTCTTAGTGGTTTTACAGGGATAGTTCATTTTTAAAACACAGTTTTTCTTCTTAAGGGTAGTTGGTATGTTTGAGTTAGTAAGTTAGCAGAAGCAGTGGTAATAACATTATTTCTCTCACCCAGGTGGCCTGTGGCCTCAATCACACTGTGGCTGTGTCAACAGATGGCTCAATGGTTTGGGCATTTGGAGATGGAGATTATGGTAAACTTGGTTTGGGAAATTCCACTGCAAAGTCCTCACCACAGGTGAGATTCCCAGGGAAATGGTTCTTTGCATAAACTTTCAGTGCTGTTAAAGGTGTTGCACAGTATTGAAGTGTGATTTCCAGATGTTATTAATTCCATGCTGTTGTTGTACAATCTGGCACAAATAATTCTGATGGCATGTTATGCTGAGCCTGGTACTCTCAAGAGTTTTGTGTACATCATAGTGGCTGTGTCCCAGTAGCCGTACAAATACTGAAAATCTGAGGCTTATCTTAGAGAAGAGAGATTTCTTCTTTTGGAAACTGGGGAAAAGGTTGTTTACACACCCATCCAGTTCTTCCCATGCCACTCCCCCTCACTCCCAGAAAAAAAATAGTATTTTGACTCATCATACATAGAATAAGGTGTTCATTCCATTGACAAAAAATGTGTTTCTGTTTCCTGTATTAATTAAAGTAGTCCTACAATGTGTATGCAGCACAGTGGGAATAAAAAAAAATTTCTTTTTTGGAAGCAGGAGTTCCAGATTAAATTTGTGTTTGCTTTCTGTTTATATCCTTGTAATACTATAGCTGGTTTTCCTTTCACTTTACCCCATAGAAAGTGGATATTCTTTGTGGAATTGGAATAAAAAAAGTTGCCTGTGGAACTCAGTTCTCTGTTGCATTGACAAAAGATGGTCATGTGTATACTTTTGGCCAAGGTAAGACAAACTGCTCTTTGGACATTTCCATGTATAGGCTTGTGCAGGTGAAAAGGAAGAACATTGAGAGTATTTCTAAGGCTGCCCTAATGATACTTTAATCTAAACTTTGAGACTTAAACAATACAATTTTAGCATACACCTGAAATCCTGATTTGTAGCTCTGTCTAGTTTGATCTCAGAACAACCTTTCATTTTTTCATTATATTAATTTACTTTTTGAAGAGCATTTTCCTAAAACTTCATTGAATTTCACACATCCAAGAACATTGGGTTACTTCAAAGTTTACGTTGTCTAATTCTGCACATACTTGCACACCTTTAACAATCTGGGCAGGAGGATTTCCATGTGCACTGAATGAAACACGGAGAGACTTCTGAAGTCAGCCAGTTCGTGTTTGCTATAAACCCATGCCTTTAGATCTCGAGGCCTTGGTTTAGGAGACCTTGGGCTTATTTCAGACTGACCATGGACACGACAGCTTTAGCAGGGTAATGAGCACTGTAGCCAGCACGGGTTTGCAGGGAGCACTCAGCCCTTTGTCCCTGCAGGGTTCCCTTGTGTCCCAGCCCCAGGGGACACAGAGCTGCTGTGTGTCCCCCCCAGCTCGTGGCTGCACTGAAATCCCGCAGTGCTGCTGCCCCTGGAGCCTGTGCTTGCCCTTGCAGATCGGCTGATCGGGCTGCCCGAGGGCCGCGCCCGCAACCACAACCGGCCGCAGCAGGTGCCGCTGCTGGCCGGGGTGTTCATCGAGGACATCGCCGTGGGCGCCGAGCACACGCTGGCCCTGTCCTCCACCGGGGATGTCTACGCCTGGGGCAGCAACTCCGAAGGCCAGGTACACTCTGCTCTGCTCCTGCACTCTGGGGAGGAGAGAGCTTTGATTTCCTTCCCTCCTCCCCCCTCAGCATGATCATGTTTTAGGCAATTTCCATTATTTGCTTGTTCTCTCTCTGTGCTCTTCCATGCTAGCAGTTTGGGAAAGCACTCAAAATATGCTACCCAAATTACTCTAGTCCAAGCTTTTTGAGAAAATTGCAGATTTTCTCCTAATTCTTAAGCTGTTATGAGTCTTTTCAACATAATAAAATTTATGGTTGGTGTCAATCAGAGTTTTGAACTCTTTAGATGCTTCTAATAATGGAAATATAAATGAACCTTTTTAAAGGAGTGATTT
The DNA here is from genome assembly GCA_013397075.1 of Rhabdornis inornatus. NCBI lineage: Eukaryota > Metazoa > Chordata > Aves > Passeriformes > Rhabdornithidae > Rhabdornis > Rhabdornis inornatus. Next base: position 3,868,865 of record VWZS01008407.1, on the reverse strand, counting down.
TTTTGAAGTCAGAAAAAAATTTAGTAAATGAGAAATTCTCTTCCTTCACCACATATATTACTCAAGTTCTTCAACTGCAGGCTACAGATTTAAGAAAGAGCCTCTCGATGTATTAGCTACTGGTGTTTCAGGAAGTTTGGGCAAAGTTCATTCTGTGGTGCTCTAGGATTGGGTTTTTGAGAAGGCTGGTTGAACAAGGCTTTTGGAATAATTTTTGAGGAACTTCTTTGAGGTGGTTTTTTAAAATTACTTTTATTTGATATGGTACTTCATATGTTTGGAAGAGAAAAGGTAGTGCAAAAATGTAGAGAAATTAATTCTGAAAGCTGTTTTTGTGATTTTCCTTGTGGTTCGAAATACTGGTTTTATATGAAGTGGGGAAAAAAATAGGCTTTTGTGATACAAAATTTTTAACTCACAGAATACAAAGTTAGGGTATGATATGAAACTCAGTGAAAAGTCACAACAGCTTCAGTGAACGTTCTTTTTACACAAACTGTGTTTTTATAGACCAGGATTTACATTGTAGAGCAAACATGCTGTATAAATAGCACAGAGGAGATGTAGGAGCTTTATTGTCTGTGTATGAGAGACTGCAATACAGGACTTAGCAGCATGGATCAGATCCTCAGTCTGGGAAAGATTTTTCAAGAAGTCTCCAGCTGTTTTCAGGTCTCTTTGACAACTGGATCTGTTATTCCTCTTGGAAGCAGGTGCAGTATTTTGTCAAAAATAAAAGGTGAAAATGTATGTATACAGCAAATATTTTTTATGACAATATATGCTGTAAACAAATAGGATTTTTTACCATGTGCTCTGAATTGTTGCTTGGAGAGTTGTAGCAATCTCATCATTTGTTGATTGTTGGCTCTTGCAGCTGGGGCTGGGCCACACGAACCACGTGCGGGAGCCCACGCTGGTGACGGTGCTGCAGGGCAAGAACGTGCGGCAGATCTCGGCCGGGCGCTGCCACAGCGCGGCCTGGACAGCCCCACCCGTGCCCCCTCGGGCTCCAGGTGAGCACTGAGCTTTTCTGGCCTTTTCTTCTGGCCTGGGGTCTCCTGGGCTGCGAGTGCCACAAGAATTTCTGAAGATCTGGGACAAAATTGGTTTTGTTTTGTGTCCATACCTTGTTACGTTTGATACCCAATTTACCTTACTCTCAATTTGGCTTCTGTCGTGGTTTGAATCCAGTAGGCAGCTGAACACCGTGGAAGCTACTGCAAGGAAAATCAGCTTCATCCCAGCCAAAGCAATACAGCTGCCCTTTCTCAAACAGTGCTTGGTTTCTCTTTCTGTGGCAGGTGTTTCGGTGCCTTTGCAGCTTGGTTTACCTGATGCCATTCCACCCCAGTATGGGGCACTGAAAGAAGTGAGCATTCATACAGTGAGAGCAAGGCTGAGACTGCTGTACCATTTCTCTGACCTCATGTACTCTTCATGGCGATTACTCAACCTCAGTCCCAATAACCAGGTAAAATTCCATTTGAAAAAGCTGACTTGATTGTGTTGTTCTGCTAGAGAGTTTCTGACCACATCTAGATGGACATTTTTTTACCAAAAAATTACAGAGTAATAGGCTCTGTAATTTTTTGGTAAAAAAAATCTAAAATAACTCCAGAGTAAAGCAAACTTTGTGAAGGTATTGCTTTACATTTTCACTTATGCTATCACTGCCAAGTCGATGTTCTGGTTTCCAAAAGCTTACTAGCCCTAGAACTAAAACCAAAAAGTGCTGACCTGTTTCCTGAAACACTGAAGTCAAGGTTTTATTCTGTAAAGAATGGAATGATATCCTTTATTGATACATTGATTCTCCCTCTTGCTCTATTGCAGAACAGCACATCTCATTACAATGCTGGCACATGGGGGATCGTGCAGGGCCAGCTGAGGCCCCTGCTGGCTCCACGGGTGTACACCCTGCCCATGGTGCGCTCCATTGGAAAAACCATGGTGCAGGGCAAGAACTACGGGCCCCAGATCACTGTGAAAAGGATCTCCACCAGGTCAGTGCTGCTCTCACAGGCCTTGCTTACCCCTCGTGTGCATGCTGACATTCATACGTTGCCTTCTGCTTGGCATTCTGAGCTGTCTCTGTGACCGAGTGGCTCAGAGCCTTGCCGTGAGTGTGAGTTACATTTGTGGCTGTGTCTCTCTCCCCCAAAGGGGTCGGAAGTGCAAGCCCATTTTTGTCCAGATAGCAAGGCAAGTGGTAAAGCTGAATGCATCAGACCTTCGCTTACCCTCCCGTGCCTGGAAAGTGAAACTGGTTGGAGAAGGAGCTGATGATGCAGGTGGAGTGTTTGATGACACCATTACAGAAATGTGTCAGGTAGGTCTGGGAGTATTCTGGAAACGTGTAACAGGAACGTGTCACAGTGCAGTCGCAGGAAAAAAACCATTGTAGCTTGACATAAAGGTGGGTCCTGAAATAAACATGTCTTTACTGCTTAAAATCATCCTACCATGTTTACTTTCTCTCAGTGTTTCATATTAATTTGTAAGGAGTAATCATCACTGTAGTGAAATATTCTGTCTTGTAATGCTATGATGTCTTAAGTCTGTCATAAGTTTGCTTTCCCTCTTTCTAAGAAGGCTTTTTTGTTGTTGAATTTTAAGGAACTGGAAACTGGAATAGTAGACCTGCTTATTCCTTCTCCAAATGCTACAGCTGAAGTAGGCTACAATAGAGATAGGTAAGTTGTCCAGGACTTACTTTTATTGCAGATAGTAGCGAGTGAAAATCCAGATCTTCTATGGACTCTTTTATACCAAATGGTGGAATTTCATGGTTGTCTCTAGTATATTTTTTCCTTCAGGCTGTGTTGTTACTTCATCGTGGAGGCAGGGCATGGCTTTAACATGGGCTTGCTGGATTGCTGATGGCAGAATTCAGAGTAATTGAGATGCCAGGCTTTGTGCTCAGGAGTTCTGCCTCCCTCAGCCTCCAATGTTTTAACGACTAAAGATAACAATGGTCTTATTTGGACAGCCCTTGCTGATAAGTGTGCTGGCAGTTTCTGTGCTGTGCTTAGAAGTGTTTTCCGTTTTACTTCTAATGAAGTAGCATAGAAATAATTCTCTTTTCACTGTTTCTTTGTCCTTTCAGGTTTCTCTTTAACCCTTCAGCATGTTTAGATGAACATCTGATGCAGTTTAAGTTCTTGGGCATTCTCATGGGTGTAGCTATTCGTACGAAAAAGCCATTAGATCTTCATTTGGCTCCAATGGTCTGGAAGCAACTTTGTTGTATCCCACTCATCTTGGAGGATTTGGAGGAGGTAGATCTGCTCTATGTGCAGACCCTCAACAGCATTCTTCACATTGAAGACAGTGGGATTACCGAAGAGAATTTCCATGAGGTAAGATAAGAAAGCCGGCACTTTTCGGTTTATTCTGAAAGCAGTTACTTTATCCGATTGACCTTCACATCAGTATTGCTGTAATTTCAATCTCCATTCTTGGGATAACAAGCACTTGGTGTGCATTTAGAGTAGTTTGTGATCTTACTATATGTAGTTCTAGATGACTTGTAGTAAAATGCTGTACTTGGATCACTGGAGTGACTTATGCTTTTCCTGTTTTGCATAACAGATGATCCCTTTAGATTCTTTTGTTGGCCAAAGTGCTGATGGTAAAATGGTTCCCATAATCCCTGGAGGGAACAGTATCCCACTTACCTTTTCAAACAGGAAAGAGTATGTGGAGAGGGCAATTGAGTACAGACTCCATGAAATGGACCGGCAGGTAAGAACCTCCTTGTGACCCGGCTCCCATTGTTAGTGGGAACGGGGTGATTTGTGCCTATTTCCATTACAGTTTAGTCAGTGATAAGAAAAGCTTGGCTTTCTGCATCTTTCTGGATCTCTGTGTTTTTTCTTCCCCCACGAATTGTTTTGGCCCTTTGTTAAAATTTAGTCTTGTTTTTTCTCAGTAATTGCTCAGTTGGCAAAAGAGTTAGAAATTAGACCTGGTCTTCAATTTGAGTAGCCCCACTTGAGAAAAAAACTTGCAATTTTGGATGCTGGGTGCTCTGACTGGACATGTGAACAACACAGAGACTGACTAAAGTAAATATTATTGACAAACATTTGTTTAACTTGAAACTGTTTCTTTTTTGTTATAACACAAATCCTGCAAATATTTCATGGGATGTTTTGGGAAGCATTCATTACCTATTTGCGTAGGGACCCTTGTGAAAGCAGGATTCTAATTATAAGATAAAGATGCCTGTGTGATATTACCTGCATTAGAAAACAGCTGCTTCATCAGAGATACCAAATCCCAAGCCTTGCAGAGCAAGTACAGCATTCTCACCATACATCTGAGCTGGAACCAAGTCTTTTTTCTGTTAACACAGTTGCTTGCTTTAGCCACCATTATTTGTGCTGCCAACTTGTAATTTTTTAAAATAATTCTGTTTTGGATCAGAACATGTTCTTTAGTGTGCAATTACAATTAAAGATATCTGTAATATTCTCCAGAATTCTGAGAACCAATCCAGCCCTTGCAGAGGCTGTGTGTG